>JAWPHD010000541.1:0-441796 GCA_037043455.1 Cyrtodaria siliqua | reverse complement strand
GCCTCCAAAAAGGTAACGAAGACATAAAATTGACACCTCCTCAATATAATATTTTACTCCTGAGAAATTTACAAGATTATCACTATTGTTATCCTTTAATATTATTAATGTATTTCTGCCTTCATCGGGTTTTAGCCCAAATGAGCTAATGCAGTTCATACTTTCATTGTTACACATATTTTTATTGTTTTTTTTACTTTGAATTTTGAGTAAACCCACTCATTTAAATTGATTTTGAATGTACTATATATTCGAAATAAAACATTTTTAACCTATATGTTCCTCTAATCATTCATTTAAATTATTTTGTTATTCTGAAAGTCTAAAGATGTCTAAAAGCGGCCGTAAAAAGTCTCCCCGTACACTCAGTCAATATTGTTATTTTTACATCGCACAGGGATTGTATGACTTTCATAGATCCAGTTTCATCCTTAAACATATGTGTTAATTATACCATGTTGAAGGTTTCGTGTTCACCGACAGTTTGGCCCATTTTAATAGGATTTTCCTTAACTTTTCCTTGTGATCTTGAATTAGACACTTGTGTTGAGTTTTGGACCCCTATCCGTCCGTCTATTATTAATAATTGATCTTTGATACGTAATAACGTAGTATCTGTAATAAATATTAATTGGCCTTTATTTTGCTTTTCACAGAATGGTATTACATTTGAATTTACATGAGTCTTTTAACGAAAACACTTAAAATAAATATTTCTCCTCTTCGGTTACACTCTGCGTCATCTATACACATTCCACATAATAACTCTATATTTCTTAGATCTAAGCCATTTGTATGTCTTACACCTTTACATTTCAATGGGCAACCTCATTCCATGTTCCTTCCAATAATTTTACCAGGGTTTTTAATAACGGCTCAAAAGTTTCTTTAACACCTCTTGGATCACCTGTATTGAGAAAATATCACGTAACGTCTCCATTAAGATATCGTTTAATTCAATCTAGGTGCAGTGTGTTTCCTTCTATAAGTAAGTGCAAAGCTAAGAGGTGCATTTGTTGCAATTATTTATCTTGCAAGTCCACCATTAAATCAACTGTTATAGGTAGAACATTTAATATATGTTTAGCTTCAAATGTTGATTGACGTACATTCATGCCTTGACTTGAAATGCACACGTTGTGGTATACAATATGTTGGACAAACAGGTCTTACTTAAAAGTTCGTGAGAATAAATATAATGCAGGCAATCCCAAAAAGTTAAAGAATTACAGGTACCAACACTTTCGTCAGTTAGGTCATAGTTTTAGAAATGTCACTGTTCAACCTGTTGAATATATAATTTATGATTATAGTGATTCAACCAAAAACTTTAAAATAAAAGCTAGACATATAGCAGAACTTAAGTGGATGGAAAACTTGCAGACACCATTTCCACTGGGCCTTAATGATAATATTTATCAACAAGCAAATATTTCAAAAGAGCCTCATATCGACATTTTTGCTATATTTTCCATTCGAAAGCGTAAATATATGACTCATGGTTGTAGACGTAACGGTAACATCACACGTAAATCACGTATTACTATGTAAGTCGCTGATTTACATACTATTTTTAAACAGTCTGGACGGCACTCGATGCTTTCTTACTTCTATCCATTTCTTCACTTAATCTGATCACTTAATCTGATTGTCGAGGAAGCAGACACAATTTTCATTCGAACAGATCCTTTGTATAATTCAAAGCTATACGCAGCATGTTCTCCGACCCCATATTGACAAGGAGTCTGATCACGTCAGACATTTTCTAAAAAATCTTTATCTTAATAAGGGCACTGATTTTATTGATATTTATTCGTATTTTTCGAGATAATCGTGTTGTTGAATCCATTCCTAAATATTTTAGAATTCAACTGCAACAAAATCATGTCTGACCTTGATATAGTAAATAACACTCCCAAGGAATGCGAGAGTAGAACATCTAAATTGTTCTATGCTCCGACCGGTCATGTCATTACTGGTAATTTTGATTTATAGATAAACGTATTCGGCATTTGTTTTCAAAATTTCCGAATTATAGATTGCCAACTGTGATTGAATTTAATGCATGTCGTGGTCAGATCGCTCAAACTTGGAAAAATACTATTTTAACATCATAGATACCCTTATTAACATCTTTACGGCTAACCCCTCCCTACTTCCCCCTAGACCTAGGTTTTCATTCTGTAATTTAAAATCGGGAATCCAGGAATTTCATAATAAGTTTGTTTTAGTTCCTGTTGATAAAGCAGCTAATAATACAATTATTGTTTGACGCCTCCATTACGTCAAAGTTTTATCTCGGGAGTACTAATTCATATACTCCAGTCTGAGTGCAATCTACTTAAGATAATGATTTGACGCATATCACTCAGTGCAAGATTTTCAAGGCTGGAGTAGACGAAAAGCAAAACAGACTTCCAACGATGTACTGGATTCCAAATTACACAAACAACCATATAACGCCCGTTTTATTTCCAATTCTAGTTCTTGCACCACTACAAATATCTCCAAACTTTAACGTCTTGTCTTCCTGCCGTTAAAGATCACGTCAAACAATATTGTGCTAAAGCTTATGAATCCTCTGGGATTAATTGATTTTGGTCTATTAAAAATTCAGGCGACGTACTTGATAAAATTTGCAATAAACATCAAGATTCATATATAAGTACTTACGAATTTTCTGCACTATATACAACTTTACCACACACACACTTTATCAAAGACAAGCTTATTGCTCTCATTCAAAAACCTTTGCTTGGGAAAATACTACATTTGTGGCCTGTAACAATACTAAAGCGTTTTTTACTAACGGTAGTTTGGACAATTACACTATGAGAACTTGCCATGAAGTTTGTGAATCACTTATTTTTCTATTCGATAATATTTTCGTCAGGTATGGAACTACCGATTATAATCAAATTGTTGGTATCCCTGTGGGTACGAACTATGTACCCCTTATCGCAGATTTGTTTTTATATTGCTATGAAAGAGATTTCATGTTGAGTCTTTCACCAGATAACCAGGCAGATGTTATTGAAGCCTTTAATGACACCTCTCAGTATCTGGATGACATAATGAACATTGACAACCCTTTATTTTCTACTATGGTTAATAATATATATCCTAAAGAACTTCAACTTAACAAAGCTAATATGTCTGCTATTAACGCTTCTTTTATCGTTTACATCTCACTATTGATAATGGTGAAATAATAAGCAAAATCTATGACAAGAGAGATGATTTTAATTTTGATATTGTTAATTATCCTCATTAAGATCGAGCAACTTCTTATGGGTTTTATGTGTCTCAACTTATTCATTTTTCTAGAGCTTTTACTCGAGTTGAGGACCTTTAGATTTTGGTCAGTTTTCGGGTCCATTTCTAGACTCATAAAACGTTTGCGGTAGTGCATTGATAGGGTAAAAAAGTCCGTTTTCAAATAAAAGGATTTAACAATGTGTTAATTAAACCACTCATTAGCCCTTATGCGTCGAGCGAGCGAGAAAACATTTTATACTGAGAGCGTGCATCGAAATTGTTTGATATTTTATCTACAGTAACATGGACATACATGTATGATCCGGAATTTTTAGGTGGGTGGGGGGTGGGGGTGGGGGGGGGGGGCCTGAATCCGCTAGTAGCTTCCGTTACCATAAACTTCGTAAAACCTTTGCAAAGTTTTATTATCGTAACCCTGATCTTCTTTCCAAGAACTCTTCTGCGACAAAGACTATCACAACCTTCTTTGGTGATATGATTTACAAACTTCGTAAAATCCTTGGTCATGATCACTTTCTTACAATCTTTGTTAAACGGTTTACCAAGAGAGGTTATGACCTATCATTTTGCAACGCACTGCGTGCTTTGTGGTGGACCCATTTACAGCTCCCCACTATGCTTCCCTCTTTAATTGTGCGATGACCGGACAGGCTGTGGACTCTATGATGACGTCTACCTAAAGCCCAAAAGGACGGTGGCGTGCAATCTTGTTTTGTCGTACCCTCAATGGTTTATTCTCTTGTTGCTCTGGTTTCTGCAAAGTCATTGAGTACCTTCGTTGTGGCTTTCTAGGCTATTGTTTTGTTTTGTATTTATATATATATATACTAGCATCTTTGTGTTTTACTTATATTGCCTATTAATGCGTCCTTGTTGGTTAGAGAATAGTTTATGGCGGGGATTTCTTTATTTACAATGTCCCGTTTTATTGGGATGACAGTAGGGTGTGAGGTTCGGTACACCCTAGAACCTGGTTTAAACCCCCAGCGGCCTTTTTTGCCACTGACCGTTCCAAGGCGGTAGCCCTATTGTCAACCTTGTTTGTGTTTGTGACGTAATATGCCTTTATTCTTTATTACTATTGCCATTCATGTTTGTCTTTTTGTGTGTTTTTGTGTTTACTGTGTTCTGTGAAAGCTGCATTTCCTGTTCGACATTTATATTTATTTTTATATTCCTCAAATATGTAATTTATTGAAATTGCGCTTGATTTTGGTTTTATGAGCACGGTTGATTTCTAAATTTATTATTATAGAATGTTTCATGTCATGCTAAATGTAATTGAACTTTATGATGACGTCATCTAAATCCTGAAAAAGACAGTCACATTTGATATTCGTCTTTAGTCGTATCTAGTCATACAAGTAACGGTAAATACTCATGTTATTTATTAATCTATATTTTAGGGTAGATATACATTTATTTTAGGGTAGACATACATTTGAGGTGGCATATTATGACATCTATAGCGTTGTATTATGTATTACTCATTATAATCCGACTCAACTCAACCGATTCTGACTTTAATTTGATTTGTTTTTAAATAATATTTAAAAAAACGTGTATTTCTTTTTTTGTTAGACGTGTAAGCCGTGACAGTACACTCTACATGTACTATTCAGTTCTTTTTTTTTTATCAGACAACATACATAAACTTCGTAGAACCTTTGCCAAATTTTATTATCGTAACCCTGATCTTCTTTCCAAATATAAAAGTAATTTAAGGAATCTTCTGCGACAAGGACTATCACAGATGATGTGATTTATAAACTTCGTAAGATTCTTGGTCATGATCACTTTCATACTATATTTGTGATACTTGTTAAACAGTTTGTCAAAAGAGGTTATGACCCTATCATTTTGCAACGTACTGTATGCTTGGTGGTGGACCCTTTTACAGTTCGTCACTATGCTTTCCTCTTTAATTGCACGATGACCGGACAGGCTGTGGACCCTATGATGACGCCTACCTAAAGCCCATTGGAACGGTGGCGTTTGATGGTTGTCTATGATCTTTCTTGTCGTGCCCTTAATGGTTTATTCTCTTGTTGCTCTGGCTTCTGCCAAGTCATTGAGTACCTTCATTGTGACTTTCTAGTCTATTATTTTTTTTGTATTATATTTACACGAGCATATTTGTGTTTTACTTATATTGCCTATTGATGCTGCCTTGTTGGTTAGAGATTAGATCATGGCGGGGATTTCTTTATTTACACTGTCCTGTTTTAATGGGATGACAGTAGGGTAAGTGTGAGGTTTGTTGCACCCTAGAACCGGTTTAAACCCGAAGTGGCCTACTTTGCCACTGACCGTTCCAAGGCGGTAGCCCTATTGTCGACCATTTTGTGTTTGTGATGTCTTTGCATTTATTATTACTTTTGCCTTCTTCTTTGTCTGTTTGCGTGTTTGTTTCTGTGTTTTGTGGTTGACTGTCCTCCTTGAATGCTACTTTCCCTGTCCGATCTTTTTATATTTCTTTATACATTTATAACGTTTTGGTAATCTTCAGGTAGTCTACGTTGGCCAACCAATTGGTGGTATTTTGGCAGAGACACGCGAACAAGCCAGAAAAGCATCGTTTCTTGTTCAAGTTGAATATGAGGACCTTACGCCGATACTAACAATTGAGGTACATATCATTTGTTCAACACACATGCTATTCCACAGGTTTCTGTTATAACAAGTAAAGGTAGATATAAAAAGCGAACAGGAAATTTATCATTCAAGGACGATAGTCAACCATAAACGCACACAGAAACAAACAACAACCACAAAGATGAATAAAAGGCAAAAACGTATGAGCCCTCTACAGTATGAGAAAAATTGTCCTACTTTACAGATACTGCATCCCACAAACGCAATGGCATTGTAGGTCCGCACTGAACCTTACACAGTTTACCATGTTTACTTAGTGATTTACAACGGTGTGCCGGTAGGCTTAAAGGAGACAAAGTATTTTATTTTTTTGGTCTTAGTACTGGTTGCCTTAAAGAAATGGAAAAGCTGCATAGTGAAACTATTTTTTTTTCCATTTTAATATGTATCGATTGTTCTTTTTTATTGAAGGAAGCGATTGAGGCAAAGTCGTTCATGAGTGACGTTGTAACACTATCCGATGGAGACGTGGAAACGGCCTTTTTGGAATGCGATCACATGTTGAAAGGTTTTTAAGCACACACACACGCGCACGCACGCACGCGCACAAACACACACACACGCACACACACACACACACACACACACACACACACACACACACTATTTGGCTCTATAATCATTCCGGTTGTAAACAAAGATAATATATAGATATATATATATAGCAGGCGGCACATTTATTTGTGTTTAAGGATAAGAATTCTGGAAGGAAAACAACTCACCCCGAAAACTAACATGTCCAAAGATTTCACATTATTTCTGTTGTTGTATGTGCGTTGGTTTTGGTGCGTTAAATATGAAAGTAGTAAACAATAGTAGCTATTTATTGGCTTTGGTATACTATTGTTCAATACTTCATCATCGTAGTTATCATCTTTGTTAACTGCTACTGTAAGGACTAAGTATTCTCGAAATGGTATATGTATATACGTGTTTAGAAACAAACACCAACGTGTTTACACCTGGTTTGCCTATGTAGTAGTGTTTACATAACAAATTGGAAATATTCCATAGAGGGCGGTCATACCATTGTTAGTGGTTACATACCATTGGAAGAGTGTTTTTTTAGTATTTGTTCAAAATCCTGTATTCATCGATACAATTATGAATTCTGAATTAAATTTCGAGCTCGAGCATACACTCAAATAAATGAGTCCGTGCTTGAAGCAAACCAAAAAAATGAGTCTGTGCTTGAAGCAAACCAAATAAATGAGTCTGTGCTTGAAGCAAACCAAATAAATGAGTCTGTGCTTGAAGAAAGCAAAATAAATGAGTCTGTGCTTGAAGAAAACCAAATAAATGAGTCTGTGCTTGAAGCAAACCAAATAAATTAGTCTGTGCTTGAAGCAAACAAAAGAAATGAATCTGTGCTTAAAGCGAACTAAATATATGAGTCTGTGCTTGAATCAAACCAAATATATGAGTCTGTGCTGGAATCAACCCAAATAATTATAAATGAGTCAATGCCCGAAGCAAACCAAATAAATGAGTATGTGCTTGAATCAAACCAAATAAATGAGCATGTGCTTGAAGCAAACAGCAATCCAAATAAATGAGTCTGTACTTGAAGCAAACAAAATTAAATGAGTCTGTGCTTGAAGCGAACCAAATAAATGAGTCTGTGCTTGAAGCGAACCAAATAAATGAGTCTGTGCTTGAAGCAAGCCAAATAAGTGAGTCTGTGCTTGAAGCAAATCAAATAAATGAGTCTATGCTTGAAGCGAACCAAATAAATGAGTTTGTGCTTGAAGCGAACCAAATAAATGAGTCTGTGCTTGAAGCAAACAAAAATAAATGAGTCTATGCTTGAAGCGAACCAAATAAATGGTTTGTGTGCTTGTAGCAAACCAAATAAATGAGTCTGTGCTTGAATCAAACCAAATAAATGAGTCTGTGTTTGAATCAAACCAAATAAATGAGCATGTGCTTGAAGCAAACAGCAAACCAAATAAATGAATCTGTACTTAGAGCAAACAAAAATAAATGAGTCTATGCAACTCTGTTATGTAGTAGACATTTTAATCAAAGTATGGTTTGTTTTACGAACTCCATAAATGTTGAAGTTTTGCTTGAAAAAGTCAAGCCATTTCAGTATTGTGTTTAATGTTTAGAGATTGCTACGTTCAAAGTAGATATAAAAATCGAACAGAAAAGGTAGCATCTAAAAACGACAGTCAACCACAAACACACACAGAAACAAAGAACAACTTGAGAGGTGATTGAAAGGCCAAATAAAACATCACAAACACAAAATGGTTGAAAATAGGGCTACCATCTTGGAACGGTCAGTGGCAAAAAAGGCCGCTGGGGGTTTGATCACCTGCTTGAGCCACATGCGCCTTCTGCGGATAATGAAACTTTAAAGGAGTTATTATTGGTGTGTTCGATTCTGTTTAAACCTACTTTCCCAAAAGACAGATTTAAAGTCGCTCTGTACCATTCAATTAGCTGTAGCATATTATATAGCGGAAATACCCAGTTTTCTTTTCAGTATATTGGTTAATTGCAGGAGAGTACTACACAGGACACCAAGAACATTTGTACATGGAGCCACAAGCGGCCCTGGCCATACCCAGGATGGAGTGTAACGAGATGGATATATACCTAACCTCGCACGCTCTCGATTTTGCGCAGGTATGCATCGTCTTATATTTGTATGCAAACACTACTGCAATAACAAGCGCCATAACATTGTTTGGATAATCGCATAAAAATCCCACATTATGGCGAAATCTTACTTAAAATGTTTACTGTTGTACATCCTTTGTTAACTCACCTGAATGACTGCAGTATTTTAATAATGATATATTAAGTTTAAATGTTCTAATGACATCTATTACGTTTTAATATACTTTTTCAGGAGACAATAAGCGGGACAATAAATGTTCCGAGGAACAAGGTCACTTGCAAACTGAGACGATTAGGTAACTTTGGCTTAATAATATCTTGCTTATATATAGTCACTGACAGCGACCAATTACCATACCATTACCAAAGGTCAATCATGTTAATTTCGATATCATTGTAGTAAAATTGTAATCAAAACCTAAATTCGAAAAACATACTTTCCATAATTTTATAACGTTGTTTTTTCCTTCAAATTTATTCATCAAACTTAGTATGGTCGTAGACAGCAGCAAGTTGTACACATATTAAAAGGTCAAGGTCACTTTTAAGGTCACTGTCTTAAAATTTTAACCGAAAACTTAACGCCATCACATTTTAAGCTGTTGGACGAAAACGTTTGTTTGCGACTGCTTCTTGCAGATGTCCAGTTATTGGTAAATGTATTTATTTCTAAATGAATCATAGTTTAATAAAAATCGGTCAGAGGAGTCGAATGTTTTGTTCTGTGAAAGAGGGCAGTTCCACCAGCTTGCGGCATAATGCCATTGTTCTGCACTCTATTTTTAATTAAACCTTGAACATTATGCTTGTTGTTTTGCCGTGAATAACCTGTTTTATTTCATCTCGTATTAAAGACAACTCAAAACATTTACAATCGAATTTAAATCGGTTGTTCACTGTTCGTGAGAATAAACACTTACAATAATGTAAATATATATGCTATTTATTTTAACAGGGGGTTCTTTTGGAGGAAAAGAAATCAGAAGTGTAATGATTGCATGTCCTGTATCCATAGCGGCATATAAGTATGTTTTGGTTATACTTAAAATGTTCTGGTTATATATAATTACTCGATATACCCCCTTGCCATGTCATGTTAATTTGTCTGTTCGGTTGTCCGTTTACCTAAATAGTTTTAATTATGCATACAGTCCGTTTATCATAAAGTTAGGCTGATGCGTAAACTACTGGCGCCTTTTGAAACTCACTGCATGCGTGGTGGTGGACCCATTTACAGTTCCCCACTATGCTTTCCTCTTTAATTGTGTGATAACGGACAGGCTGTGGACCGTATGTCTACGTCTACCTAAAGCCCAAAAGGACGTTGATGTTTTTTTATGTTTTTAATCTTTGAAATCTTGTCTTGTCGTACCCTCAATGGTTTATTCTCTTGTTGCTCTGGCTTCTGTCAGCCAAATCATTGAATACCTCCTTTCTGGCTTTCTATGCTTTTGATTTTCGTATTTATATATACACGAGCATCTTTGTGTTTTACTTACATTGTCTATTAATGCTGCCTTGTTTGTTAGAGAATAGTTCATGGCGGGGATATCTTTATTTACACTGCCCCGTTTTATTGGGATTACAGTAGGGTAGGTTTGAGGTTTGGTGCACCCTAGAACCTTTTACCCCGGCGGACTTTTTTGCCACTGACCGTTCCAAGACCGTAGCCCTATTGTCAACCCTTTTTGTGTGTTGTGACGTCATATGCCTTTATTCCTTATTAACATGGACATTCATGTTTGTCTTTTTGCGTGTTTTTGGGTTTACAGTGAAGCTGAAAGCTGCATTTTCTGTTCGACTTTTGTACTTATTTTTATTTAAAAGTATTATATCATCATCAGATGGTCATGACATTGGTCCACATTACAGTTTTATGCATATTAATGTATTATACAGTGGTAACTAAATTGTATCTTTGACGTTTTATTGTATTTTAATAACGAGAAACTTACAGAATGCATAATTGATTGCAGACTCAAACGACCCGTGCGCTGTGTGCTACCACGAGAGGTCGACATAGAAATTACGGGAAAGCGACATCCGTTCCTAGCTAAATATAAGGTACAGCTTTAAAAGTGGTTTATGTCTGTTTACAACAGTTCCATAAAACATATGATACGCTGTACACCTTTAAAAGTGGTTTATGTCTTCTAACAACACTTGCTTCGGAAAAGAAGTTCATAAAATATATAATATAATATTAAAAGCGGAACAAAGTTCTAAATGATGTTTAAGAATATGTAAGTTTATTATACCCACGTTTTAAAAAAACAGGGTATATTAAAATCGCCTCCGTCCGTCCGTCTGTCCGCTCGTTCGTCCGTTACCGCATCTCCTCCGAAACCGCTGAACGGAATTCAACCAAACGTAGGGTATAACTTCATATGTTGACGGCATGCAAGAGCAGCATTATTTTTGGCTCCGAGCCGGAGCCCTCAGGGGAGAGGAGTGCGGGGAGTCAAAAGGTCAAATACACGAAAAATTCAATTACAGTGTCATTGTTCCATTTCTTATGCACATTACTTGTGTATGTAATCGTCTATGAAAGATAAACAACATATCAAACGATTATTTCGCAAACGCGGACGTCGGTTGGGGCGGGTGGTTGTGGTGGGGGTGCGAATTGGTGTAAATGTTTTTGTAATTATGTCTCAAATGAAACATTATGATGACAAACAACATGTCAAACGATTTTATTATTTAGAATATATATATATATATATATATATATATATATTTGTTGATAATTTTGTCTCGAATGAAACATTACAAAGATGGGATTACACTGTTAACATTTGTTTCCTTCTACTTCATCAATGGGGCATGGAGAAAGGGGCATCTCATACACTAATAATTCAATAACGGTGTAATTTGTTCGATTTTTTTTGCACATTAATTGGTACAATAGTCTATGAAAGAGATACACAGCATGTCAAATGATTTGTTATATAAAACTCGGACGTCTTCCAGGGGTTGGAGGGGGTTGGTGGTGGGTGGAGGGTAACAGAGGTCAATTCTTTTTAAATATGTTTCAAATGAACATTTTGATGAAGTGATTATAATGTATATACTATGGTGCTGGGTGTGTGTGGGGGTTAGGGTGTGGGTGAGGGGGAGATTGGTAAATTCTGTCAAATATCTATTTTTTTTCTTTCTCATTAAGATAAAATGATTCTGGGATTATCAGTATAATTTGCTCCAGAGTCACCATGGGACTCTGGGATAGGGGTCAAAAGTTCAAATACACAAATACCCTAAACATTTTTTATTCATTTACAGTGTCATACATGTATACAGAAAAACATAAACAATACTATTTCTGATCTGAGTATCAGAGAACGATCAAAACAATTACATGTAAAATGGATACAGGGTTAAAGGGAATTGAGTGTGAAGAAAACATGGGTATTTTGCGATGGCGATGTCGAATTCGCTTTAGTTCTTTCTTAAATTGTTACCATCTCCTTTATCAGAATGTCTCTTTTTTCCAAGTATGATGTTGCAACTTTATTTTGGTTTATTGTGTGTTTTGTGAGTGGGGAAGTGTCGATTCTTACGGATGGCGGGAGGTGATCAGTACTGGTTCCGCCTAGGAAAAATGGGTGGTCTGCCTCCACCACAAAAAATACCCTAGTAAGCAGTGTGCTAAATATAAAAAACTTTTAATTGGTAATGAATAATGATATATAGACGACCAATAAGTCATTTTGATCATTTTAGGTATTTGCTCATCAACGCAAAATGCTGTTAATTTAAATCTATTATTTATATAAAAGTACGTTTTTGAATGTATGGGGTTTAACGTTGGTTTTAAAAATCTTTCAGTCATAGTACGCGTATAATATGATTGCGCGCGCATACGTCATCTGACACTTTCTTCACTTTCTCTCTTCATTTTTTTTTCTATTTTCGTCTATTATCTTTGATATAGCCGTAGGTAAGACCCACCCAGTCCCTCTATGGATATCGTATACATGTTTTGACATTCATGAAGTTGTAGTTTACACCTGTTATATTGTTAAATTTCCTTTCTTCCGAAAACAGCTGATCAAAGGTGAAGGTCACAGAACCAGTAGTGCTCTGATGATATCAACATTCGGTTTGTCTTTCGGAACAGTTTTATGAATAAAATCTTCGCAACTCTCTACAAGTCTTCCATTTTTCATCAGTTTATAGCCTCACCTGGTGCATGATATAGGTATAAACTTGTACAAATTGACAACCCTGCTTCTTGCCCTCACATGTACATTCGCAGGGTGTTTATCCCTGGTTGACACGTAGCCCACACACTCTTCCTTAAAATGGCTTCAGAGAGACCCTCCTCTCGAGCGCACACGTGTTTACCCAGATCACCGACTTCTTGTTTCTCTTTTAAGACTCGCATTGAAACACATTCCAGGAAGCAGATATTAAGGTAAAAGTGTCCGAAGTACGTTCCTTTTCCTTACTGCCCTCCTACTGACCCTTTCCCTTGATGTCGGGTCAAATGCAAGTACAAGTAGTACTAGACGGAAACAATTCGACAATCTTCCCATGTGGAAGTTGTCATACCCATGTTACATGGACCTGCAACGGAGCCGAATGTGACTCCTGCCTCAAATGGTACCATCCTGACTGTCAAAACATAACTGACAGCATTTATGACAGACTTGGTAATGACTCGAGCAAATCCACTGTCTGGCAATGCTTGGCTTGCGATGACATTAATGTCGCATTCAACCTAACGTGTAGCCTAGACTCATTCGAAATAATAAATCCATATGAAAGCCTTGGCAACACACCCAACAAAACAACACCACAAACACTTACTTCAACACCAATCTCAAACAAAAAGCAACCCAGCCAAAACATCTAAACAAAACAAAATCAAAAGGTCACTAAAAGTGCTGGTCATAAATTAAAGATCAATAGTAGACAAAAAACAAGAATATGAAAACTTGGTCAACTCAACAAAAGCAGACATCATAATAGGCACTGAATCCTGGCTAAAGCCCAAACACTTCGACAATGAGATCTTTGACCTAACTTTGGTTACACATCTTACAGAAGAGAAAGAATAGGTCAAAATGGGGGCGGCGTTTTTATCGCAGTCCAGGATTCGATAATAGCACAAGAAATCATTGCGATTCGTACAGACTGTGAAAACCTGTGGATAAAAATAGAACTCACAGGATGCAATCCACTCATCTTTGGGGCATTCTATAAACCACATGAACACGACCCACACATCTCACTTGAAATCAGAAAATCACTAGAACTTGCCACAAAAGCAAACACAAACGTATGGGTTGGAGGTGATTTCAACATGCCCAAGATGGACTGGGAGAAAATGTCCCCCCACTCCAGACTGTAAACACCCAACCTACTATAGGGATTTCATTAGCACACTAAACGACAGCAATTTACAACAGATGGTCAAAACACCCACAAGAGACAAACGCATTCTTGATATCTTTCTCACAAACAACCCCACACTCATAAACAAAACCACAACCATACCAGGCTTAAGTGATCATGACACCGTCCAGATAGATGTTAATGTCTCTGCCAAACTAAAACCACAGAAACCCAGACAGATATCCTTATACAAAAGGGCTGACTGGGATGGGATGAAATCCATGATACTTGATTATCATCAGGATATGTTAAAATCCCAAAAATATGATACACACAACATCGAAGATCTCTGGAATGACTTCGCACACACACTAGATACAGCATGCTAGAAGTTTGTGCCAATCAAAATGACACAGACAAAGGACAAACTCCCCTGGATCACACGAGAACTAAAACGCCTGTACAGAAAACGTCTATACAAAAAGCAACGCACATCAAACAGGTCAAAAGACAAGGAACATTACAAAAACATCAAACACCTAGCACGCAAAAGAACAAAACGTGCATACCGAAACTATCTTGAAGGCATTCTGAATGTAAACCAAGATAAAACAAGATACACAAAACACTAACAAACCAAACACTAAGAAATTGTACACTCTACTAAAACACTCAAAACAAGACTCAACAAGTGTAGCTCCTCTAAAAAAGGTTAGGGTGGGGGTGAAAAAAACATCTGCCACCAAGATGATGTAAAGGAGGCGACAATACTGAACGAACAGTTTTAATCAGTATTTATCCCACAGTCACCATTATCCCTGAAGTCCTTAAGTATAATAAAACTCCAGAACTTAGGAGACAAGGGTCAACAATTCCAGAGAAATGTAAGGCACACAGTAAAATGCCTGAAATTGAAATATCCACAAAGGGCATAGAAAAAATGCTATCAAATTTAAACCCACATAAAGCTGCAGGCCCAGACCAAATGAAACCCATTATCTTGAAAACTCTTTTTAAAGCGATTTCTCCTATCTTACAAATAATTTTCCAGAAATCAGTTAAAACTGGAGAATTACCGTCTATATGAAAAAATGCAAATGGTACTCCAGCATTCAAAATCGGCGACAAATCCAACCCTGCAAACTACTGACCTATCTCCCTCACATGCATTCTCTGTAAAACCCTAGAACATATTGTCGCCTCCTCAATCGTTAAACACTTCAATAGACTAGGACGCTTTTATGAATTACAACATGGTTTCCGTGAAAAACGGTCATCTCATAATGCTTATGGAAGTATATTCACTCTGTTCACTCCAAGAAACAAATAGACCTGATTCTACTTGATTTCAGCAAAGCATTTGATAAGGTCAGCCATGATAATCTGATTCTCAAGCTGAGCAAATATGGGATCTGAGGGAATACCCTCATATGGATAAAGTCATTCTTAGACAACCGCACACAGAGAGTGGTTGTCAACGGATCCAGGTCATCATCAATGCCTGTTTCTTCTGGAGTGCCACAAGGATCCGTCCTCGGCCCAGTACTGTTTGTTGCATATATAAATGACCTCCCAATAGATGTCAGTTCCCGGATTAGGTTATTTGCAGATGACACTGCCGTATACGTTATATTCACTTCAGAAAAACAAATCAGAAACACTACAAAATGATCTAACGAAACTTAAAAAAATGGGAAACAAAATGGGATATGGAATTTAACCCCACAAAATGCCAAGTCATCCATATCACCAAGTCTAAAACACCCATAGACCCTTCATACTACCTCCATAATACAAAACTTAAAGCAACAACATCATCAAAATATCTTGGCGTTGACATTTCAGACGATCTAACGTGGAACACACACACAGACAGAATTACCAAGAAAGCAAATCAAACATTAGGATTCCTTCGCAGAAACGTCAAAGTACACTCAGAACCACTTAAGTCGATGGCCTACAAAACGACAGTCCGACCGCAGCTGGAGTACAGCTCCAATGTCTGGTCTCCCCACAATCATGCATGTTACATAAACCAGATCGAAGCTGTCCAACGCAGGGCAGCTCGATGGGTAAAACATGATTATGGACAGACTTCAAGCGTCACAGAGATGCTTCACTCCTTGAAATGGGGAAGATTTGACCAGCGACATATAGATAGCAGGCTCTCCATCTGCTACAAAATCACCAACAGTCTTGTAGCTATCCCACTTGAGGAGTATATGACAATGACGAACAGACGAGCTAGACACCTACACCCACTTCAGTTTAGAGTAATAGGCACGACATCCGACTCTATATCAGATAGACGCGCGCCATTCCTAGGTCCCCAGCAGGGGTTTGGAATTAAAGGAAGATAGATATTACGACGGTGTGTACTTTATAGCAGTGAGCTCTATGCTATCCTCAACTTTAAAAAACATGACATGACACTCTTCCCAGTCACATTGTACTGACACCGGGCCGACCAGTCCTAGCACTGCCATGTATATGCTGAGCGTCAAGCAAGGGAGCTACTAAATGTAGTACCATTTTTATAAACTATGTGGTATGGCCCGATTGCATATTTATAAAAGAAAACTAATTTGAAAATATATAACATATTCATAATTTACTAATATACTTTTCATGCTTTAGGTCGGGTTCATGAACGATGGAACAATAAAGGCTTTGGACATGAAACTTTATAGTAATGGCGGTCACAGCTTGGATGTGTCAGGCTTGGTAGGTAAAATATCACGTCACATAAACAGTGCTACGACATTTTAATGCCAATACATTTATTTACGTATTCATCAGAAGACACTACTACAAATGGAGTAAATCATCACGTGGTCCCGCCTTAATCATTAAGCGAAGGGAAAGCTTATTTTAGCAGGATTTTATAATAGATATTTCGACAATAAAACATGTTCAAAAAAATTTTTTACTGAAAAAAAATGCGATAACCTGTTTAAAATTGCCCATTAAATGTTTTAATTTTACAATATGTAAACGTTTTAAGCCGATATTAAGGTTTTATTTCATAACCAAGCCAATCCCATTTTCGCTCTTTGAGAATGGGATGGATGGGGTATGAAAGTTAATACTCGGACCACGTAATATCATGGACTTTAAAATGACCACACGCACATTTATTTTATTTTACTCGTTGGATAAAATAACATTATGATCAATTTTATCCAACGAATTTAATAAATTCAATATTAAATAGATACGAATGTGAAATATCACTCCAAAAATGCCTCATTAATGTAGCTCGCTATTTTGTCGTTGTCGTATGTTAACGGCGTATGCTTAGTTGGTTCGTTTTTTTCCGTAAGACACCGAACAACGGTAAAGCGTATCGATTTCGTAATCTGGGCCCTGTTTTATGAAAAACTTACGACCATTTTGATCGTAAATCAATTTCCTACATGCTTCAGTATACATGACACTTTGCAAATAAACGTGATTTCATTTTATTTTCATATACATGTGTTATTATTGCATTGGGTGCACACATAATTGTCTACGTTGAATGTTTAGGTGAAACAAGCGAACAATTTTAAAATTTAGAACTTATCGGAAGATGTTTAATAAAACAGGGCCCTGATGTTTTAAACGGTTACGGAAATCGACGAGTCAATTCCGATTGCACAATTAGATGATGGAACATACCTAGCGATTATTAAGCTTTCATTTGCATGTTTACTAAACTAGTGTATTATTTATATTTATCCCGATTTCAGAAAGCTTCTATGGGTGTTGGAATGTGTATCAAGTCATTTTACTGTTCATAAGACAACTGTATTTTAGTATTTAAACAATACCGGGACGCAGTAAAATTGGTATACATGCATTTTATGGGTCTTCTACTACTTGAATACGTATCAATTTTAAGGATGCAGTCTACAAAGTATGATCTGCGCATGCGCGTAGAACTGGTTGTAACTGTTTTTTACTACAAAAATTAGATGTAAATGTCAGAGATACAGTCTATAAAACTGTTCTCAGCATACGAATACAGCTGGGTCTAAATCGGTATCGCAACTGATTATTGATTAATGTTAAAGGGACACACGGCAATCTTGACTTTTTAAAAGCACGCGGCACCCCTTTAGTTTTTTTTACATAATTTGCAGTTGTTGAATAATTAATATTAATTATAAGAATAATATAAAGGAAATTGTGTTTGAATATTACTAACTGTTTGTATGTACAGCTATATATGTATCCCTGTTTGGTGCTGTCTGATTTTAAAATAAGCTACACCTCTTCAATCATTAAACAGAGTGGTGGAACTTTAACTGAAGCATCTTCTAAAGAGTTTGCATATATCTGCTCCACCCCTACTTATTATGATGACCTACTGATCAGATTTCAATAATAACCATCATCTAACATAAACCCTTTCTTTTAATGAATCTTTGCATTGCTAAAGCGTCAGGTTACCTTCACAGACGTTAATCTTTTAATCCAATTGCTATTATATTATCATTATAATCCGGCAATAATTTACCAATTTTTCATATTCTAACCATGATATTTTTCCCAATTCCTCACATTCTAATCATGCAACAACATTCTATTTAGTGATCCATTACACATACTATTTCAGATGTCTATATCATATTCGTATTATAACATTATACAACACAGACGCCAAAATTAAAAACATGTTCATTTTGTCTCATGATGACTAGTTTATCTAGTGCTAAAATCTTTCATGATAAATGGGTTTTGATTGTTGACAATTACAAATAAAAAAGTCATCTACACACTGTTCCTTTATTTTATAATATGCATTCTCATTACAGTTTCTTATGTAACTGCTATGACCGGCTTGTGATACTTTGTATCACTGTTTCCTTGTGATATTTATGCCATGGTGCCACACTTATAATACACTAATCAACATACAATATTCATTATTTAGAAGTACCTTCTTGATAAACACTCACTGTTTTTAACTGATTAAACTATTTGTATATTATGTATATTGTTTTAACCTCTGCAATGTCACAGTTGAAACTAGAATGGATAGCTGACTAATATATTTTCAACTTTATACTTATTTAAGAATCATTTGGATCATCGACGTTTATGTTATTACTTATATTCACATACATATTTATTGTTGGATGTATTGATTTGTTTGCTCTTGTAAGGAATATTATTGCTACACATACTCAGGATCCAACAAATAAGCAGATGTATGTTGATGTATAATTACAGTTTAAACAGTTTATAAAAAAATAAAGTGCAAATCGAATTTGAGTTTGTAGATATCAACACGCTAGTTTGTAGACAGACATTATGATGGCTTGTAGATGTGGAAACCCATATTTGGCAAATCATAGTAATCGTGATTTTACAAACATTTTCTCGATGACACTGTACACTGTATGTCTGTGTTTTACATTTACACAATCAATGCACGAGACTTTCAAGTGACACATCGAGTTTAAGTCGTGGACATCTGTATTTGATGCTATCAGGCGGTTTATATGACAACAACGTATATATATCTACTTTACCGCCTTATATTGCATAATAATACATTTGTCGGATCAGATAACGTGTGTTTTAATTTGTTTCCGATAGATTTTAACCTCAATACCAACGTTTAAAGCCAAAATACATATTTTGTCTGGTTTGGTTTGTAGATGTTAACATTTATCAAAGCGAGTATTTAATGAAGGTAAGCGCTAGTATTTCGTTGTAGAGGCGCCGGTTTGTTTTAGCTTAGCGCCTTTTCTTGTATGGTAAGTGTTGCTTCCAAGTGATCCCCTTTTCAGTATTTAGTTGGTTTCTGTTGTATTTTAAAATATGGTTTCCGCTGTTGTATTATCAAGGTCAATGACATATTTTAATGGACACTCGGTTACAGCAACATATATCTATTTTCTCATTGAAGGAACACATATGTCCTGTTAATATTCAATTATCTTTATGGATTCAGTATGCGATAATGGAATAACTGACCTTCCATCTCTGACGATTGTATCAAGAAACAAATTGAAATACTTACTGAGGTATTTGGTGTTAGAGACTTTCATTTTGAAGCTTAAATCTGGATTTTCGTATGCATGACTTTGTGATGTACGATACTGTCAAATGTTTCTGTTTCTTCTGTGCAGTAATAACATCGAACACTTAACATAGTGTTGTTGAGAAAAAAATAAGCGAAGTGTAAAGATTCACACACACGAACTATTGCAAAATACAAATTAGTTACCTTTTGTCTAAATAATTCATATACTACGAGAAAATAAGAAAAATTACAGTTGCAAAAATTCCCCACAATCATCGAAAAACTAGCACTTATGGATAACATACCATCGCCAAACTAGTGCGTAACTTCAACAATCCAGCGCATATACATCTACAAACTTGTCTAGATTTCAATGAAATGACCATTTAACAGGATCAATAAATACATATTGCGGCATATACTACTAACGTATATCATTGCACAAAACCAGTGTAAAGGATACAGCATTTAGACAACGATATTTCGAAGAAATATACCGTACATTTTTCGCCTTGACTAATTTAATGAATGGAATAAACACATAAAACATATAGCAACATGTCGTCAAAGCTATCAGAGTTTAAGGCAGTGAAGAAAATGCGTTTGTTTACATTTTTAATATAAATTCAATCCCATGATGCAACTGAACCCGCCTACAACTAGCGTGTTGATATCTACAAACTTAACCTCGATTCGCAGTTTACTTACAGTGAGTACTATTTTCACATTGCAACGGCATGGAAATACATAACACATAACAATAATAAATGCAACAGTGAAGTACATGTATGTGTATTTTTTATAACGGAAATCATAACATAATTCTGAACAAATGACAATGATTGATTCATGTTATGTGTATTCTTCACTAAAAAACACATGTCCGATAGTTTTGTGAACCACTATGTTCCATGTATTGTATTTATATTGCATACAGCGACAGATTTGGACGCAATATTCTTATTAACTCACTTTTTGTTATTGTAGGTAATGCATTACGCTATATCAACGTTTGGGAGTGGATATAAGATCCCAAATATAATGGCAGAGGGATACGTGTGCAAAACAAACATACCTCCCAACAGCGCATTCAGGGGATTTGGGGGTCCGCAAGGGCATCTCATGACAGAGGAAATCATTTTCAACATAGCATGTTCCCTCAAGAAGTCTCAGGAAGAGGTAAGTTTCATGTTTTTATAGATGATGTCATATACACCATTTCTTTCTATAAACGTATATTACAATGCATCTATAGTGTAACTCGTTACATTGTGGGCTGACTTCTCAAACATGCAACTGTAAAACGCCCAGTTTACTGTCTGAAAAGTACGTGACGTCAAATAACGATGTAACACATGACGTCATTGAATGATATAAACAAATTGATGGCACCCGCAAGTTTGAGTTTTCATAGTTAAAGCAACCATGTATGTAGGATTTTGTTTGTTTTATATTTCAGGCATTGAATGGAATTTAAAGTAATACAACTATGTTAAGTTCAATCTGGGACGTTATGTGGTTGGTTTTACGGTCTGAAATTACGTATTAGACCGTAAAACCACACATATCCATAGATATTCACAGTCATAGATTTAAAATCTTAGCATGGTTATATCTTCATTAACAATCTAGACGAACCATTATGTTAATAATACATGAATGACCAACTCCATGTATGACCAACTCCATGTATGACCAACTCCTTTATTAGTTTAAAAAAACGTATAATGTCAAGCTTATGGACCAAAAATAATTTGAAAACTACCAATGTCTTTATTATGATTCAGTAGTATACTGAGGTAACACACTCATTATGTTTAAATACATTAGTTAATTTTCTCTATGTAAAATATATCACTATGAATGTAAGGGGTTTAAAATCGCTTTTAACAATCGTTCTGTCATAGTTAACAATTGTTCAGTCATATCACGACGGTGCTCAACTTTATAGTGCTTCTACACTGGAATACCACGCATAAGTCGCGTGCTATCATACCCCACCCAGACACATTATACTGATACCGAACTGACACGTCCTAGAAATACCATTTATATATGTTGAACGTCCAGCAAAGGAGCTACAAGTACCAGTTTTATTTAGTCTTTGGTATGGCCCGGACGGCGATTAAACCCACGACTTCCCGCATGCGAGGCGGATACTTGACCATTACAACACCGCCGCGGTCTAAACGTTTCGCCAATACCATATGTATACTGTCAATTGGTACACTGTATGTGGTGTCAGACCAGTCAGGAAATACTTTCGGGTCGTAGGGTGATAATTAGTTCCTGGAAAAAATCCAAAGTTTCTAGTTTGCATATGTTTTTTGATATGGGACCGTTTGCTATCCGAATGTGTTTAATTCACAGAATAAAAGTGTAAGCGAACTAAGGTTGTGGAAATTGGACAGATCTCCAAATATAGCCTATATTGCATTGTGTTCAACGGCCTGATTTTCACCGGTCTGACACATAGATGGAAAAAAAGGCATTTTTCTTATTAATGGCCAAATCCATTTGATTTTTTCCACTGAAAGCTTGCAGCTGAGTGAGAAAAAAAAGTTGATGTTATTTTTTTGAATTTTACAACAGAACATGTTTTTTTGCAATTAAAATAGAATGTGTGTATTTTAGGGTGATACTTTGGGGTCCTAGTGATTAGGAGTGGCCCTAAGTACTTTAAGTAGGCTCTCAAGTGTCTTTAAGTGGATAGTGGCAATAGGTAATATATCTGTCACATTTCCTACAATAAATGGCAATTTTATTATTATATGGTACTGTATGAGGCTAACATCTGAAAATGTATCGGTACTGGCATATTGACATGACGCGACTCTAGGAGGTCTTACTTTGTATCAAAAGCCTGAGAACCTGTACATTTTGTACGCGATGATGGGTTTTACAATCTGAAACTGAAATATATAGAAATTTGTGGAATTTAGCATTTATTTAAGTTTTTTGCTAAACATTGTGTAAATCCCACCCAATTTTCTTCATTAATTCAGATGAAATCACTATGCAGTGGCATATAGTTGTAATTTAACACATTAATTTGATATTTTGTTAGAGATAATGGTATAATCCACTGAAATATATACTATTCTGGTGTGTGCTTTAGTTTGTCTTGCTCTTGTCCAAGATTTGAATGTATTAGTTGGCTTTAAATCTGATATGGGGTAGGCATAGTTTTAGAGTCATTACTTCAATTTGTCTTTTTTTCTGGCATTTTATAGCCAAACTGTATATTTTATTGGACATTGTGCATGTAAATGTGCTTAAAGCAGCCTTATGGTCTATTTTGTGTCTCAAAATTGTTGGAATTTAACAGAATGTCTGTTTCTCCATGAAAAAAGGAGAAATTTCTTGCATGAGTGATTTTGATATCTACACCCCACATTATGTGTATATTTTAGTTTGGTATATAGAAGGTAATGTTTGAAAACCTTACTTGATGGAAATATACCAAATGGTTAATTTATTTTGGCGTTTTTTCTAGTTTTGTATAACGCGTCTTAAAACCCTTGGTTTCTATTAGCCGAATGGTTCTTTGCATGCAGGAATTGAACTAAAAAGATAATAGGCCCTTGCAAAAGCATCTGATTTTCCACTCAGTCAACCTTATTTGTCAGTTAGATGTATTCGATAAATATTTTTGACACATGTCGCGACTCATTCAGGTGTCAGACCAGTCAGGAAGTACTTCCGGGTCGTAGGGTGCTAAAATAGTTCCTTGAACAAATCCAAAGTTTCTAGTTTGTATGTATTTTTCCCAAGATTAGTTTTTATTTCATTGTTAAATCTAACCTGAGGTTAAAGTAGTATGTGTGTTATCATGAATAGTAAGTATTTTACTGTGTTTGTCAGGATTCTTTCTTTGGAGAGTATGAGCACAGAGGTTAGGTAGAGATGTGGTTTTGACAGATGTTTATTTCAAAATACGCATAGTGTGAATGAATTACGCGAAATGTTGAAAAACTGAATCAGTGTTTTATTCCAGATATGGGAGCGTTTGCTAGCCAAATGTGTTAAATTCAAAGAATAAAAGTGTAATCAAGCGAACGAATGTTGTGAAACTTGTGACTGATCTCCAAATATAGCCTATATTGCACTGTGTTCAATGGGTTGATCTTCACCGGTCAAACGTCATGTGTTGTTGTTTTTAGATAAGAAAGATAAATCTGTACAGGGAAGGTGACACGACACCTTATGGAACTAAACTCGTCAACTGTACACTACGAGAACTCTGGAAGCAATGCCAGCAGACGAGCAATTACAAACGACGTCTGGAAGAAGTCAAACAGTTTAATTGGTAGAAATTAAATATACTTACTGAGTCTTACATAACTTGTTAAAGAATTACCACAAACAGTTTAACTGGTGGAGATTATATTATACTGAGTATTACATATTAACCTGGAAAAAAATGCCACAAGCCAAGCTAGATCAGTTATTGTATAAGGTGGTGTGAAGCCATTAAGTTTCCTGTTTTCATACCAGTTGTTGAATGCTGACCTTTATATCTTTACGTTTATTACGTGTTTGCATTAATGATATTTGTTTTACTTTTTTTTATATAAAATTGTTACTGTTTTTTATTCCCCCAATTGTTGCAATTGTATATCAGTAAAAGACTGACGTTTGTGAAAAAAATGCCCCAACCCCCAATTTGACTATCAATGGGATTTGTCATCAGTTGTTAGTAATGTGTTATTTGTAACGTCCAATATTCAAAATATTTATTTCGGGTTGTATTTTGCATGGCGTATTGATTTTATATGATGGCTGCCTGTTTGCGTTCCATTTAATGAACTTTTTTTTAGTGAGAACAGATGGAAGAAACGAGGTGTAACTATGACAACCAGTAAATATGGTGTTGGTCTGCCACTCTTCTGCAATCAGGTATTGTCTTGTTTTAAAATGTGTGCACGCTGTGAATCTGGCTTATCATTATGCAGCATCCGCATTGTGAAAGCTGCATTTTCTGTTCGACTTTTACACTTATTTTTAGTGAATATTATTTAGACATATTACATATTTGTCTGTGATTTGTATAGGAAATACTGGGAATAGAAAAGCTATATCTACTCGTTTTCTCTACTGGGAAATATCTCCCAGTGGGAACATTGCTCGGCCTTTTCCGTCAGTGGCGGGAATGCCAAATGACGTTCCGATTGTTTTACGGACGTCGTCGTCATATTCCGCCACTAGGAAATAACGATTACGGAAATTAACGAAGATTTCCGGTTCCACTTATTTTTTTTGTATGACGTAACGTCGTTTTGAATGACGTAACGTCGTCTTGGCGTTCTCGTGCAAACTGGTGTAAAAAGGCGTGAATCATTAGAAATATTAATAAAATATCATTTTAAATTATGTAATATATAGTTTAATAACCAGTGTTTTTGAGATACTGAAAATATCTCCCTCGGTAGAGAAACGGGGCCATTTCTCTACCTCGGGAGATATTTCCCGTATCTCAAAAACACTGTTTATTAAACTCTATATATTTAAAGCAAATCCCTATTTAGTCGTATATTTGGTAAATTTATTTTATTTCGATGGCTAATCGGCACTGGTAAACAGATACGTACATGTATGGACACTATATATTCACTAAACAGAACACAGCCTGTATACCTTGTTAAACATATGTTACTACCTGAACATCTTTTGTAAGTACTTATTGTGACCTATGCCATGTGTAAACGATAGTGAGATTCTGCATGAAGTAGTAATAACAAGAAAAATATAACGCATGCGTTATATGTAGACGATTTTTAATAATGGGTTAGTTTGTGGAGGCTTTGTTCAAGTCACATACCTGTAGTCGTCGATATGGAGATGACAGGAAGGTAAAGTGAAGAATTAAAAGATACTGTATGAATACAGATAAGTTAGGTATACATTATTATACATGTTAAAGGGAACATATTCAAGTATTTTCAATTAAACGATTTACACCTGAGCTATTACAAAGGGAATTTCAGTTACCAAGCTACAATATAATATAAAAGTCATATTTACTTAAATTTTACAAGTGATTATCATATTGACCCTATTTATGTTCATGTTTTAGTTGTATTCAGGCTCAAAACCGCTTCGGAGTTGCCGCTAAGGCAATCAATTTTAAATGAATTACAACTGATCTTATAGAAAATATTTAATTTCTTTACTTCTTTACTTCATTATAATACTCAAATATAAATGGGTGCGGAAACGTCTAGTGTAAAAACTAAAGTAGATGCCGAAATTGTTTGATGCCAAAATGTCTAGGTGCCGATTCGTCTAGGAGTCGAAATGGTTTGGTGCCGAAACGATCTTGATTACACAGACGCAAAAACTTGAGAATTGTCTGCATTTATTAATAAGCATTTTTCATGTGCTGATCATTGGTACCCTGCTTTAATTAGACTAATATACTATGTACACAATAATTTTCGTCTAGAAAAACAAGTGAGACATGGTAAAACATGTCGTAATGACATTACTCTTTCTTGATTGTGTCGTACTTACATTATCTTGATATGTCATACTGACCAACATTATATCCATTCGAAGAAAAAGAGCAGCGGAGGCGGTCAACAATTTATATTTTACTGTTTATACATATCGTGCAAATAGCCATCAGAAAATTGACACATGCACTTACATTATTCCATTATTTCAAAATTACATATCGGACGTATTAGCATAACTTACCAATGTGCAAAGCTATCGCATCAGAATTAAAAAATTTACCTTGTATTTTTATCTTATATATTTGTTTCTTTCAGAATTATTTAATCTCTTTTTCAGAGTAAGTTAAAATATATTCCAGAGTTGGGTGCTGATATTAGTGTTTATGGATTTTCTTTCTATGAGAAGTCTTTATCTGTCACATATACAAATGTAAAGGAAAGAGTTTATTCTACCGTTGGTTTCGTTTATGGCGAACTAATTCATTTGATATTTGCGTGTTTGTTTCTTCTCGAATGAGCGTCAGTGAATAATTGAAAACAATAATAACGTGGTTCTCGAGTCAATTATTTAAAATAAGAAAAGCTAACTCGAGTTAATGATTTTGAATTAATAACAATTTACTACGAAGCACAGATACGTATGCGCTAGGGACGTTAAATGTGTGTATTTTAACCTTGTTACGCGTACACAGTCTCAATTAAACCGATCTTCAATTGCTTCGACAATGTCTAAGGGTTACATTCTTTAAAACGTGTTTTTTTTTAAATATTTGTTTACAGGGCAGTGCCTTGGTTAACATATACAAAGACGGTACTGTGTTACTGACCCACGGTGGAGTGGAAATGGGCCAGGGTATAAACACGAAGATGCAACAGGTAAACCCTTATTCTTCTAGAACTTCAAATGCATACCTTTTACTGCATTTCATTAGTTAAATTAAATGAAGTGATCATTATTCATACATCGATACATTGCATAATTAATACTCGCACATATTGAGTGCTTTACTACGTCATGACATATACTAGGGTTTTACCTCCCGTTTACACATATTAGTAGTATAGATAGTGAGGGTATAGGGCCAGTTTCGCTCCCGCGGGGAACGAGAAAAACTAATGAAATATGCCAGTGGAGACTCAGGCGTAACTCATTCACATCAAGGTCTAAATGTAAGTCACGCCTAAATCAACACCAACATATTTCAACAGTTTTCTCAAACACCCCGCGGGGGAAACTCGCCCTATACCCTCACTATCTATACTACTAATCAATCCGGTTTTGCCATTTTAGGAGAGCGCAATTTTATTTTATGTCTACTTTCGGCGAATCTACTTTCGGCGAAGTTTTTCAATAACATTTGCAACTCGTTAAGCAAAGTCAGACGGAACCGGGCAGTAGTCTTCATCATCACTCTGCATAGTTCAAGATATTATCTAATATTTTCAATATCCTTAAATGGAATCCAACTATTGAAATCCTCATTGTAACCCTTCCATTTAAACAACGCTTGTTTCTTTTTGTAATCACGTCGTATTACTTTTTCAATCCTGAATATTTCTTGCTTAGCTTTTATCATTTCTAATTCGTAAAAGCTTCCATCAATGTTTTCGTTGTTCAAATCTTTTATTTTGTATGTCACAGGATTTGTATTTTGAATTTGATCAACAACAAATATTTCTTCAGTCCAATTTGGGGTATAACCTTTCTCAAACGTTCTTTTATATTTGCTGATTCTAACATTATCACCTATTTTAAACTTTGGCTTAATTTGATTACTTCTCATCTTTCCATACAAGTTGAAATACACCGTTCCTTTATTTTTCTCATCACTAGCCTCAATCGGCGTCATTTTAATACTCCGATGTTTTGTATTAATATTCTTAACAAACATTTCTTGTACCACGTCTAAGTATGTGTTTGTATTGTTTGCTGTGAAATATTTCCGCATCCTCTCTTTCAATGTTCTATTAAATCGTTCAATTACTACCGCTTTTCCGAAATTAAAAGTGTGATACATTTTGATATTATTATCATCAAGAAATTGCTTAAACGTCTTGTTGTAAAATTCCACACCTTGATCAACCCACAACAATTTACACTGTCTTTCTGTACTGATTATCTGTTGGAATGCTTTGGTAATTTCCGTACCAGTTTTATTTGGAACAGGTCCCAAGCAAATTTACTAAATAAATCAATAACAGTAAGCAAGTATTTAGTACCTTTATTATACTTTGAAAACGATTGCATATCAACCAAGTCAGCAGACCATATTTTATCAATTTCATTAACAATCACACGGCGTTGAGTAAACTTTCTTCGTATAGGCTTATGAAGTTCATCTGCTAACTTGTCAGTGCATTTCAACGCATTTTCTCGTTTTTTGGCTCTCCAAGTCCTAGTTTATATTTTGCACTAATTATAGGCTTGACTTACAAATCCTTAGCAATATTTTCTCCAGTAGTTTTAGACTTACTAGATTTCAAACCAGTAAGCATGTTTTTATCACACATTGATTTATTACTAGGATTTTCATCATAACAAATATCACGATCTTTGCAAACAGCATCTAATTCATTTGAAGGTTCTCCACTATCAAGCGGATTGCCGGGACCGCAATATTTATAACCAGGAAGTGTTAGCCCTTTTTTGGGTAACAGAGGAAGCATAGCTTTATGAATATCAATATTTCCACCTTCTGTGTTTTTAACAAACTTTGTTTTAGTAATACCTCAAGACGCACAAGTTGCTCTTAACATTTTTTTACCCTTTTTTGCTAAAGCATACTTAGGATCAACATTTTCAGTAACCTTTTTTTCTTTGATGCAATAACTCATATATAATATGATTAGATTAAACTTCATTTACAAAATATGATTTTATAATGTTTTTATTTTCTGTTGGTTTGTATGGTTTTAATAATTTGTAAAGAATATCGTACACACTATTTCCTTCTTGCAACTTTTTGACAAAGTACAAACAAAAATATCCGCACAAGACACTTGTTTTATCTTGATATTGAATGGTGTTGTAATTTATATCAGGTGTGTAAGTTAAAACTTCTTTTGGTGGGCTCAGGCCAAACGGATCGAAGTAATAATTATCATAGTAACAAGTCCAGTGTTCATCAAGATTAATAATGCCACATTCTTGTTTATTTTGTTTTGCTGGTAATTTGTTTTAGCTAAACACTCCCCTGAATTTCTGTATACCTAGCTGCTTAACCCACTTTATTATATCTAAGTTAGAGATAGGCTCGTTTTTGAAAATTGACTTTTTTTTATGAATGGGATACTTCTGTACGGTCTAATTTGTGAGTCTACTTGCAAACCTTTTCCACTATCAACTCTTAATCCTTTTCCTTTTCTACCTACTTGCAAATTTTTTCCGGTTAAACCACTAATAAGAGATCCAATCAATGGAATTCCTAGTGATGCAAGCATTCCAAGAAATCCTCCATCTTGAGGTTGCTGCTTTGTCAGTTTAATAGGACAACAACCTTTAGACTTTATAATCTTGTTTCTTTGCGCAAGTGTTAATTTATTTGATCCGAGAAATGCTTGCTTTTTACCACTAGGAATAGTTACCATCCCATTTCCTAATAATTTGCCAATTCCAGTACTTGCTAAGCCACTTAGTGCTCATGTTGCTAGAGGTCCTAATACTTTTGGAACAAATTTAGCAACTGTTGGTAAAATTGTTTTAGTCAACAAACCAGCTAATGCACATAAAAAGCCTCCATTCTTAGACTGAGATCTCATTTGCGATTTTGATATATTTATGTCTAATCCCTGCCCGCCAGATTTAGCCTTGTTAATATTGTTAATCTGGGTAGCTGTCAGTAGCAAAGGAAAGTTTCCAGTTAGTTGGTTATTTTTTAGCCTGAGCGTTAATTCACTTTTGTTTTCATATGCTTTTGCCAGACTTCGTTTCTGGCCATCTGATAAATTTACTGAATAATTTACGTAAGTCATATATATTATAAGTTAGATTAAACTACTACAAATTCATTTCGGACAGTATCAATAACTACATTTTCCTTATGGAGAATCAGAGCATAAACTATATATGGAGCAGCAGGAGGTATATTTAGACTATATCTCAAAGTTAGTTCTTTTGGATCAATACTGACTTCATCACCTTTATAACTCAAATCAAAATGTATCATTCCGAAAAGAGTTTTAAGATTACCCACGTTTAGTAAAGTTCCAGTGTTTTTATCATTTTGCTTGTGAGAATAATTAATAGCATCTCTGAATATTCTTACGATATTATCATGGCTGTATTCAGTTTCTGGATAATAAACTCCATTTCCGACTTCCAATTTAGCTGATTGTAAATAGCAATTAGTATTAGCAGCATTTACCTTAGACGTATCCAAAAGATGAGGATTTTGTGTTTGGGAAGAACTCTTGTCTGACCTTTGCAAATACACAAAAACATGTTTTGGATTTTTAACACCACTTACTATTCTAAATACGGTCGGGGTCGCTTGGCTGCTTCCGCTTTCTTGTATCATTTCACGGAGGTAGGACCATTCTGTTGATGTCATATGATTTGCCATTACGTAACTTAAACCATCTGAGTTAAATATCATTTTAGGCATCCACAAAACTAATTTATTAATAACTACTCTACCATCATCACCACCAGCTTTGAAAATTAGCACATTATCATCTGTTAGTTGCAATTTGATTTGAATCTGACTAGGAGGAAGCATGTTTGTTTCCAAACCTTCAAAGAAGGAATATTTGTTTAATGGAATTAAAGAATCAACGTTTTTATTAGTTATGATTAAAGCATGACGAATCGCAAAATCTCGGTTATAACCAGCTTGATCATCTCGAGATTCTGCCATAGTCGAATTATCTAAATAAAAGTATTCTTTTGTTCCGGTTGTTGCTGGATAATCACCAGACATTTCAAGCAATCTTTTGACATTAACAAATCTGGGAAGATTATTTCCATCATAAACTGTTTTTCCATTTTGCTTTACTTGTATTTGATTAATCAGCGAAGCTGCATCGTTAATTAAAGCAATTTCCTCGGCGGCTGCGAAAGCGGCTCCATCAGAAAGCTTATTTACTCGAAAACTGATTTCAAAATACGCGTTATACCAATCAAAGTAAGAACTTCTATCATTTATTGTAAACTGATAACCACTTTTCATTTGTCTGGTATTATTTCCTGGTTGTGTTATCGGGGTATCTAACTGAATAGGTACATGTTCATATCTAGTATTATATTTATCACTTCGAAACATCTATATATACTAGTAATTAGATTATTTTTTATTAATTAATCGATTAATTCTTGCATGAATTCCCCTTCCGGATAGTAATCTGTTAATTTTTTCATTTACATCTTCTTCAGTTTCAGCTACAACTTCTTTTTTGTTATTAGCCTTTGTAAGTTCTTTTAAAATCATCTCACCTATTGGTTTAGGCTTAATAACTGAAACTAATTTATCAGCAGCCATTTTCCTACTTCGTCTCCAAGTTTTTTAGAACCACTTTCTAAGATTTGTTTTCCGGCAGTTTCTAATGCCTTTTTACCTGCTGTTTTCACAGACTCGCTGAATATCTTTGATCCGACTTTTGAAAAAATGTCAAATATACCAGCTCCAGTTAATCGGTCAACTTGAGTATATGTTCCCGTACTAGTGTCATAAACTTTTTTTAAACGTGCCATATAACTTATGTTACATTAATTCCTTCAAAACAAAACGAAATGATGTGTGGACACCATTAAGATTAAAATTTTACCAGAGAAATCGGTTATGTAAATATTAATACTGTTAATGATCGTTTTGTTTACCTCACAGAACCCGACTCTTATCGGTTCATCTTTAAAAGGATATGATCTCGTAAGATCAGCTGTACTTATTTCATAAATGACATCCCCGTATGATCCATCAACAATAGAATTACTTATCAAATCACAGTGGATGTACAATGTATCGATAGAATTTGTTATGTTTGGTGTCACAGTTCCAAATTTAGTTTCTCTAATAACTGCATCTTTGTCAAACCCGATTAAGGTGTGAAAGTTTTGAAACTTGATAAATCAAACTCAATTCTTATCGGGACGGGTGAGTCATCAGTTAAATCATTGTTTACAGTCAATGTTTCTTTTATGTAATTATCGATATCAGCATAACTGTAATTTCCGTTTGTAAAAATAATACTTTTCCAATCTGTTCCATTGTGATACCTTATCACTTTGTTATTAAAATCCTCGCTAATATTATACCACGAGTAAGTCATAGAATTAATCTTATCAAGTCCAATACCATACTGTTTGTTCCTGCCTAATATTAATGGTCTATCAAATACAGTTGTAAAATTACTTGGTGTATTCGAGCTATTAATTATTGACGCTTTCTCTGACGATAATACAATTTTTTGTTCCATTACACATATTAGTAGATACAATTAATCACTTAAATAAAACAGTTTAAAACTTGATTTTTCAAAATTGAAAAGTTGTGTAGTGCCACGTTTTATTCTCGGAGAGATGGTCCAATATTGAGATTCCGGAAGATATACTTCAGATGTTTCGTTTAGTATTCGTTTACCATTTTCTATTTTTGGTTGAACATGCGGCTCATCAGCACCTTTATTAAACAAACTAAACCATTATATACCAATGTCTGTATGTGCAACAGTGTATGTAAGGTCTGCTTTAACTATATAACGACCTGGTTTTACAATTATCATGCCAGCGGAACGTTTACCATCACTTTTAAATTTTGTAGCATATTCTTCACTTTTTATAAGTGGATTGGTTACAAAAGTAAATACCTCGAGAAAAGTATCACGTTTGGTTCTTTCGAGTGGTTTTCTTGTCGGGTACGACGCATAACCAACGCTATCTTTTATAATACTAATTCCGTCTATTGTAGCTTCAAGAATTAGAATCCGGCTTAAATAGTCTACGTTTACTTTCAACTCATCAATTATACCAAGAACTGCTGTGTGTCGACTACCAGACTGTTGATTAAATTGTTTCAAAAAAGCTATTTCATGATCAAAAGCTGTGTTTCTTTTTTCCTGTGCAGTTTTGTCAACCATTTTCTTTTTGATGTCTTCAAATTCTTTGTTGATATCAGCAACGTTGGTGTTTATCTGCTCATTTAATATTTTAATTTGAATTATTTCGGTAGTAAAAGCAATTCTCATTTGTTTTGAAGCATCAGCAATAGCAGTTTCTAGTTCATTGTTATCAACCATTAGTTTATTGACTTCTCCGATCCGTGTATTAATATTTTGAACACCGGCTCTTATTTGTTCACTTAATTTCTTGTAGTTTTCACTATCTTCCAATCCATCTTCTTTCTTTTCTAACTCTTTCAAAGCATCACTCAAAATTTTTATTTCATCTTCCAATCCGTTTTGAATTTCAAGCATTTTCTCACGGTTTGCTTGTAGCTATGTTTGTATTTGACTAAGTTTATCATCAACACCTGTTGTCAATTTGTTTATCATGTCTGGAATTTTATCAATAGTGTAATCACGTATGATCTTTGCTATTCTTCTTTGAGCATATTGCCTTGTTACTGCATCATCTGCTTTTGTCGGATTGCCTACATTGGTGATTTTATTATTATTCATGTTAAGATCACTTCTCAAAACATTTTCCTGGTTTCTACCCTTGTGAAGATAATTAACCAAATGTTTTTGTTTTACATACTCGGACCGCACAATACCAAAATTTGTAATATTAACACTGCCAGAAGTAACTTCCTCGCCAAGATCATTAAAAAGCCCCATTATATATAATATGATTATATTAAATATCACCAGTGAAGTTTCTTTTGATCAACTTCCTCGGGCGATCCAGATACAGAAAGTCATACTGCTTGTCAGTCGCTTTTCTGTACTGCTCTTTGCTGACATCTTGTTCTTTGGAAAGCATACTCAGCTCGCGATTAACCGGAGTCGCAAAGAAGATGTAATGAGAACAGTTCAAACGAATGTCTTTGGGAGTTTTGTAATAAGATTGAGATAAATAAATTACACAACAATTTTTGTGTCTTCCCTGGATGAAATAATTAATAATATCGTTTTGATTGCGTTCGCAAACATAATCGTCGAAAATGACTATCTTTTGAGTATCTGAATCTAAAGTATCCACAGGGATAACTTCATCATTTGAACATTCTAATATATTTTCAACCGAAATTTTATTCTTTTTTGCTATCTTTTCAAGTTTTTGTGACAAAGCCTGATACTTAGACTGCTCCAAGTATTTAGCAAACAAGTAAATCTTCTCGTAGTAAACTAAAGGTTTCAGCAACATGTGAACTAACGTGTTTGTCTTGCCAGAACCTGAATTACCACATATAAGCATTCTAAAACAACAATCTGGCATGAAGTTCCATATCTGTTTAAAATTACCGTTTTCTGTCTTCATGTCATAGTTTGGAATTTCCATTATAATAATAGTCAGATAATATTAATATTATCCAAGTATTATTATATATGGCTAAAGTGTATTGTGGAATAAAACAAATCCTTCGTGGTAAACAACCTGGAACAGAAGCAGAATGTTTTAAAGCTAATCAAGTCAGATATTACGGATTACAAAAAGTTAAGATGAATATCCCATGACCTACAAAGCAAAATGATGCAGATCCTGCTGTTTGGAGACCGACAAGGAAAAATCCAGGGAGTCTATCGAAAACGGAAGAAACACCAAATATGATTTATTTGTTAGGATTAGAAGTAGAACGAAAACGCATAAATAAAATGTTAAGCAAATCTGAATCTCCCAGTGAGATAACACGTCTGGAAAAGAGGCTGGTTAAGAAACAAAATGAGGCTAAAAAAGGGCATGCAAATATTAGACTCATAAGAAAAAATTTAAAAGCGGCTAAACCTGCAGTCAAAAAAGCGGCTAAACCTGCAGTCAAGAAAGCGGCTAAACCTGCAGTCAAGAAAACGGCTAAACCTCCAGTTAAAAAAGCAGTTAAACCTCCGGCTAAAAAGAAAGCAGTTAAACCTGCGGCTAAAAAGAAAACAAAAACTACATAATACTTGATTTAAATTCACTTGGTTTAACTTATATCAACTTATCTTAATTTATCTTATTTTAATCTAACTTATATTATTACATGTCGTTGTTAAAATGGAAAGAATTAGCAGATAAAAAGCGAAAAGCGAGTGAGCTTGTTAAAGAATACGAGAATAAAGTTACTCAAAAAAGACTAGAAAAAGGAGCTAGTCGTGATTTATACACAGAAATATTTAAACCTGTAACTAGCGAAAAAAAAAGTCAGTCAGAACAGCTAACAGAGCAGTTAGCTTCTCTTCCGAAAATAAGTCAGCAATTAGCCGCTCTTCCAGCAGCAATAGGCGAGGAAGTACAAGAACATGAAGCATACCGAGGATTACCTCAGTTATTTGATGAAAAACCAACTACTGGTAATCTAGATGCTGGAATCAATAAAGAAGTGATAGATTTACATGACTTACCCTTACCGTCGAGTGTAGTTGGAGATAACCAAAAACTTGCAGGCATACTGTAGGATGTTAGTGATATTATCAAACAAAATGGTCGCGATAGGACTGCAGTCACTAAACAACTAAAAAAGGAAAAGGATGCAACCGCGAGAGATCAATACAAACAAGTTCAAAACACTTTGAAAAACGAGTTAAAAGCTTTAAAATATTATAGAGAAAGAATTGATGCAATGCTTACGCAGAGTGATGTCTTTTCAGGCACGGGATTACAACAAAAAAGAAATTCCTACAAAGTCAACAAAGATGGCCACTATGGAATGTTACGAATTGATTTACCTAATCTTGTTTGCCATCACAAACTTATTGCCAAGCAAGGAGAAGCAGTTGTGCTAGATTTAAAAGTGGATGATGATTTTATAGACTTGATAACAAAGCGTTACAATAAAAAAAAAAACTTATTCAAAGCTGTCTCAGAATGCTTTGAAGGAACTAACAAAATTATTTGCCAATTCACAAAGGTTCTTCAAAGTTCAAGAAGATTTTAGGAGGTTGTGTTGACGTTGAATATTACAATAGTCCCAAAGATTTGGTTAGTGATCTAGAGTTAGTATGTGGGAGTATCGAATCAGGAAATAATAGCCCACGGCTGTTAAATAAAGGTATTAGCATAATCGATGAATTATTAAAAATAGGCAAAATATCATCCAAAGAACATGAGCAACTATTTTCTAAATATCTTAATTAAATTATTGTCTAACTGTTATTATACATGGCACAAATTACTAACAATGAATAATTAATTGATCATTTGACACGACTTGTGGCTGCATACAGACGTAGCTATAAATTGTGTGGTATCATAAACACAACATTACAAATTGTTAGTGGGATAATTGGTTGTACTGCCGTATTGGCATTGGTTCCGGCAATTCCTGTTTTCGTGGCTGCAGTTGGCGCATTTCCTCCAGTAGTTGCTGTTTTAGCAAGTAAAACAAGAATAGCAGAAAGAAAGACTTTGTTAAAAATACATCATAGGAGTTTCAAACAACTTCTATCATATGTCCAAACAACCACAGGACTAGAAAATGATGAGGAAATAATTAGGATTGTCTTTAATAAAATATTAGAGATTCAGAAGAATGATAACTTCACGGAACCTCTGGAAATGTATATGAAAAGGTTCAAGCTTAATGGAAATTAAGCTAGTAGAGATGCCCCGCGGGAGCAAACGGCCATGGCATCCAGTCGTAATTCTTGCCTGACTTGTTTCCATATCCTATCATACTTTTCTCTGGTTGATTTTGTTTTAATCGGTTTTGTTTCTTTTTCTATTTTTAATATTTAAAATATTTTCTGAAAAATGTATTCAAATTTGATTGATCTTTTTCGACCCTCTATTTGATCTAAAATCTTTACAATTTTGTAAAACAAATCTTCAAATCTTAGTATATTTTTAGAAGACAAATCATATTCTACCAAGTATTTATCTAAATGGTACTTTCTGTGGTAAATAGTTTTCTTGCGGCTGTAATTGTAACCTGCAATAAGATTGTAGCCATTTTGAGTGCCACAATTAAGGCAAACACGCTCGTTATCGAAAACTTCACAAGTATCGTTACAATTTATACATGCGTAAGTACACTTGTAACACAGCTTGGCTCTGGTACAATATTTACAAAGCTTCTTTTTATTAGTTGCGTAAAATAAGATGCAATCTATGCATTTCCCAGGGGGATCAATAATATCTAAAACTCTTTCACAATATTTACAATTCATTATATTATAATATAGAATTATATTTTTAAAATATAGGCTTAAAGAAATATTATCTTATGTTATTATATAAATGGAACGTATAGAAAAGAAAATCAAAAACTTTAAGAAAGATCAAACGGAATATGTAAAAACTATTGATTTTGAAGATGCGAGTAAATTTGATGCGGAGCTTTTAATTTTCAAACTTTCAAGATTTGACAGAAAGAATCATAACAATGGCAAAACGACTAAAACTGTCATGGAAAATAAAAAAAGGAGATATAAACAAACTGCGTGCTTTTTATAAAAAACAAATTTCAGAGGCAACCAGTTGCCAACCAAAATTATACGAAGTTTCTTTTATTGCCTACTATGATGTTTTACTTGACCGGGGAATTAAAATTATTATGTATCGTTGATTAAAATAATATAATCTATAGTATATGGGAAGTTATGCAGAAGAAGAAAGTAAACACTTTGATGAGAAAAAAACTATACTATTTGGAGTAGCTGCCCTTGAAAAGGCTCTCGTAGATAAAACAAAAGAGCATATTGATGATTATAGGAAAAGTCGTATGAGACACTTGGAAGAAGATATTGCAGCTTTTAAAAATGATTGGATGGCTGGGCTTTCGGGAGAACTACATTTGAGAAAACAATCTGATACATGGACGATTGATATACATATAAAAGATAGCAAATGATAATGCAATTATGGAAATCAAAGATTTTAGTACCATTCCTAAAAACTTTTTAATTTAATATAATCTTTAATATATGAGTATTTACAGTTATGCGGAAGAGGAAATAAAGCACTTTGAAGAGGAACAAAAGGTTTACAAAAAAGTAGCTGATTACGAGCAGGCTCTTTTAACCAAGACAAATGAACTTAACAAAGAGTTTGAGATAGTTCACATGCAACGATTGTCAGATGATATTGAAGCTTTTAAAAAAGATTGGGTAATAAAAACTGAGATTGAGTGCAATGATGCTGTAAAGCTTCTCACAGATCTTGCAGAAAAAGAAATTAAGATTTTTAATGAAACACGATTAAAAGTAATGTCTGAAAATGTTGAGTTGTTCTGAGATAATCTAATCAGCAATCTAGAAAAACCTCATGTGATTAATACTGATATCGGATGTTACGAAGACTTTGAAACGTTTGTCGAAAGTTTAAAAAGAAATGATTGATGCAGAAGTTTTTGATAAAGACGAGTTTATAAACTATTGCAAATACAGGATAAAAATAAAATCACTGGCAGCTGGAGGTGATCTTGAAACTGTTGATTTTGATAGATACTGCAAATATCATGTAAAAATAAGTCAGATGATAGATAATAGAGTCCTCGAGGAAAAATGCTTTCGGAGATACTTAGACATTCTTCTGGATAATGAAATAGATGCTCTCTTGGATGAGGTTACTAATGAAGACACCAATGAACATGTTTATGAAGTTACTGATGAGGATATCGGTGAGGACGTCGATGGGGATACCGATGAGGACGTCGATGAGGACGCCGGCGAGGATACCGATGAGGACGCTAATGAGGACACCGATGAGGATATCGATGAGGATATCGATGAGGACGCCGATGAGGGTAAAATATTAAATAAAAGAATGTTTTAATTAATTAATTAATAGGGGCTTAAAGAAATAATCTCATGTAATATTATATAATGAGTATCCGAGAAATTGAAACATCCCCAAAACAGTAAAGCAAGGTTTTTAAAGTAAATGTTGTCAGTAATGATCCGCTCAGACAACTAAAAAAAACACAATCAAGAGTTGTGAACTTTCTTAAACAAGAACTAGGAAAAACAGGTGGATTTAAATTAAGCATTGATGTAAAACTTAGTTTTAAAAAACAAGTATCGGATGATAGAGGAGGTTTTGATTGTATTCAAAACAGCTTCTTTTGCCTCAAAGGCTGTAATAATATTAAACAGAAATCAAATATCAGAAGCATTAGACAAAGCACAGGAAGAAATTATAAATTGAACTGAAAATTGGACTCAATTGGGAAGTGGTTGGGTAATTGAATCACTAGATGCACATTACATACATCGAGTTAAGTACAAGCCTTTGCGAGGTAGCTCGTATTTAGCGTTACCAAAAGAACTGCAACATCACAAAACAGGTTTAATAAATATAAAAAATGAAAAGATAACGAATGCTTCAGATGGTGCCATTTGGCTTATGAATTTCCTGCCATTAATAAACCACAAAGGATAATAAAGTATAAAAAGCATATTGGTGATCTAAACTATGAAGGAATTACATTTCCCGTTAGTATCAAACAAATCTCAAAATCAGAAAAACAAAACAACATCTGTTTTAACATATTTGGGTATGAAGATAAACAAGTATACCCTTTGTACATATCAAAAAATAAAGCAGAAAAAACATGTGATATGCTTTTAATCGCCGATGAAGAAAAAAATCATTATGTGTGGATAAAAGATTTTAACAGGTTAATGTTTAATTAAACATATCATTCGAATAAAAAATGGTTTTGTAAAACATGCTTGCAGTGCTTTAAATTAGAAAGAGTTCTGGAAAAACATAAACATGTTTGTCTTTCACTTAATGGTAAGCAAGCAGTAGAGATGCCAAACAAAGATGAAAAGGTTAAGTTTAAAAACTATGACAGACAGCTAATGATTCCGTTTGTTATATATGCTGATTTTGAAGCAGTAACCGAAAGTATTTCTTCGGTATCAAACAATCCTAAAAAATCACATACAACAGAATATCAAAAACATACTGATTGCAGTTATGGGTATAAGGTTGTTTGTTGTTATGATGATCAATATTCAAAACCAGTTGTAACGTATAGAGGACCAAACGCTGTTTACAAGTTTTTGAAAAAAATGATAGAAGAAGAAAAGTGGTGCAAGAAAACTATGAATGCAAACTTTAAAAAAGATCTAGTAATGTCACAGGAAGAAGAAGCTAGATTCCAAAAATCTAAATCATGCCATATTTGTGGCAATGGTTTTGCAACAACTCTCAAAAAAGGTGACGCGGGTTATACAGTGGCATATGAAAACTCCATCAGAAAAGTTAGAGACCATTGTCATATAACTGGAAAGTATAGAGGAAGCGCTCATAACATATGTAATATTAATTTCAGGTTGACTAGAAAAATACCTGTTGTGTTTCATAACTTGAGAGGATATGACTCTCACTTCATAATGCAACTCATCGGAAAGTTTAAACGAAACATAAATGTTATACCGAATAACATGGAAAAGTACATGGCTTTTATGTTAGGACAAAGTTTGGTGTTTATTGACAGTTTTCAGTTTATGTCTCAATCATTAGAAAATTTAGTTAAAAACATCCCTTCGTTTCAATACACCTCCCAGGAATACTTTGATGATAAGCTAGAATTAATAAAACGAAAAGGCGTTTAACCTTATGACTACATGAACAGTTTTGAACGCTTCAAGGATACTAAGTTACCTGGCAAAGATAGCTTTTATTCTCAATTGAATGATGAGCATATTTCAGATGCAGATTATGAACATGCTAAAAAGATATGGAAAACATTTAAGATTAAAAATATGGGAGAATATCATGATTTGTATCTTAAGACTGATGTGCTGTTGCTGACAGATGTTTTTGAAAACTTTAGAAAAATGTGCATTGAGTATTACAAATTAGATCCTTGTCATTACTTCAGTAGTCCTGGTTTAGCCTGGGATGCATGCCTCAAGATGACTGGTATCCAACTTTATTTAATAACTGATATTGATCAATATTTGTTTGTGGAAAAAGGATTAAGAGGTGGTACGAGTTATATCGCAAACAGATATTCAGAGGCTAACAATAAATATATGAAAAACTATGACAAGAAAAAAGAAAGCAAGTACATAATATATCTCGATGCTAATAACTTGTACGGGTGGGCCATGTGTCAACCGTTACCTACTGGCAACTTCAAGTGGGTTGATAAGTTTGAAAAAGGAAAATCGAATTACATTGTTGAGTGCTGAGAAACTGCATGACTTGCATAATGATTATCCTCTCGCCCCGGAAAGTTTAAATATCAAAGATGAGTGGTTGTCAGACTATTGTAAAAATTTAAAACAAAAGTTTAATTTAGGACATTGTAATGTTAATAAACGTGTTACGACGCTGAAAAATAAAGAAAAGTATGTCGTGCATTTTAGAAACTTAGACTTGAATAAAAAGCTTGGATTGAAGGTAACAAAAATACACCGGATACTACAGTTCGATGAATCACAGTGGTTTAAGACGTACATATACTTTAATACTGCTAAGAGAACGGCTGGTAAAAATGCTTTCGAAAAAGATTTCTTCAAGCTTATGAACAATTCAGTTTTTGGCAAGACGATGGAAAACTTGAGAAAGGGAGTTAATGTTAAGCTGACGCATGACGAGGAAGTTCTTTTGAAATATGCGGCAAGACCATCGTTTATTTCATGTAAGATGTTTAACGAAAACTTGTTTGCAATCAATAGGGTAAAGGAAAGACTTGTCTTTAATCGCCCTTGTTATGTCGGTATGTGTATTCTTGACTTATCAAAATACCTCATGTATGATTTTCATTACAACTATATCAAAAACAAATACGATAGAAAAGCTAAGTTACTATTTACTGATACCGATTCCTTGTGTTATGAAATAGAAACAAAAGATGTTTATGCAGACTTTTACAAGGATAAAGAACTGTTTGATAATTGTGATTATGATCCAAAAAGTCAGTTTCATTTTAATAATAATAAAAAGGTTATTGGCAAGATGAAAGATGAATACCCATTGTTGAATTTGTCGGGTTGCGAAGTAAACTATATTCGTATGTGCTAGATAATGAGGTTAGCGCAAAGAAATGTAAGGGTGCTAAAAAGTGTGTTGTTAAAAAACAGATAGCACATGACGATTACAAAAATATTTTGTTTACGGCAACGGAAGCTCACCATGAGATGAAAGTTATTAGATCACAAAAGCATAACATAAGCAGCTATGCAATAAATAAACAAAGTTTATCAGATTATGATGATAAACGATACATACTAGATAACGGACAAGATACGTTAGCATACAAGTAAAATGATATGCGGAGCAATGATGAATCACTCTTTGTGTTTTTTTTCCAATATGGCGCTAAAAAGATTTGGAGTTTTGTGACAAATGTTTGTTTTAATTAATATTTAAAAGTACTTTTACAAATACTTAAGCAAATATTAACGCTATTATTACTAACACAACTAATTAATCAGATTGTATTGCAGCAAAATGCTAATTAGAATTACTAACTATGATAATTTAAATTTATGCAAATTTAAAAACCCTTTTTAAAGTTATGCGGCCGGTGGTATTGTATATATAGACGATCGTGTTATATATCTATCTATTGTGCCCATCGCGTCAGGTATACCTTGACGTGTTCGTTGGCGGACGGACTATAATCCTTAGAATTACACACACGTTATATATCTATCGGTCACGTGTATGCAAGTGCCGGTCACCTGGTGAAAATGACAGTTATTTGCTAACTTGTTGTAGTCTCACAATCGTGGCGCTTAGTAGATGGTATCAGTGTAGTTCCGTTACTAGCAAACTAATATTGGGGTGCAGCTGCTAAATAATTCTTCCCTGATATGTGTTTGCTGGTAACAGACCTTGCCAAACTTCAGGTGTATCTCTGCGTTTCGTTTCGGTAGAGATATACCAAATGGAGTTCTGGTGATGTCTATGGAGCGAGCCAGCCCATTGAAAAGTTAAATGGATTGTGGGATGAGCGCAGGCGCAGATTTCCTAATTAAAACCAGGTGATCACATTAACGGCTGTGCACAGCTGCTTAAAAAGAATTCGTACAGCCGTTAATGTAAAGGCATGCGCATGACACGTGGCTTTTGCAAACATTATTAAAATATACTGTAAATGTTATTAGCTGAATTGTATGAGGAGGATATTAAACATATTAAATAAGAGGTTTACAAATAATTATATATAGTATTATTATATAATGGAACAAGAAAGATTAGAAAAGGTTTGCAGAAATCTTAACAATTTAAAAGATAAATACAGAAGAGAATTGATGAGAGGTAGGCAACTCCAAGTAGAATATGAAGTAGTTCGTGATGATTTTATGGACACCAAAAAGAGTAAAGTCAATAAGCGAAAAAGATTGCTGGTTGAAATGGATAATTATAAACGTGAGCTGGATAGAAACAGAGAAGAGCTTCTTGAACTGAAATACAAAATAGCAAAGTGCAGGAAAATAAAATACTCCATGGTAAAAAATGATATGTACAGCGATGATGAAGACTACTGCCCGGTTCCGTCTGACTTTGCCTAATGGGTGGCAAATGTTATTGAAAAACTTCGCCGAAAGTAGATTCGCCGAAAGTAGACATAAAATAAAATTGCACTCTCCTAAAATGGCAAAACCGGATTGATTAGTAGTATAGATAGTGAGGGTATAGGGCGAGTTTCCCCTGCGGGGTGTTTGAGAAAACTGTAGAAATATGTTGGTGTTGCTTTAGGCGTGACTTACATTTAGACCTTGATGTGAATGAGAGTTACGCCTGAGTCTCCACTGGCATATTTCATTAGTTTTTCTCGTTCCCCGCGGGAGGGAAACTGGCCCTATACCCTCACTATCTATACTACTCATATTTGCCCGTTGACACATCATATTTGCCCGTTTAAACATAATAGTTGCCCGTTTACACATCATATTAAGTATGGTGTGGGGCAGTTACCTCAGAGGGAGTTGGGATGAAGGATGAAGTTACCTATCAGACATGCCTCCGCTAGGAAGCGAATCTACATGGGGTAGAGGTCGGTAGCTCTAAAGACCAAGGCCTCTCTTAGTATTATAAAGGTCACAAAGTCATGTCATGTCATCTTATAAAAAATTACTTTTGAGTCATTCAAATATATATGTACATAAAGAAATAACAAAATAAACGTGTCATCAAATGGAAAGTAGAAATTCTAATGCAAATACAAATGCAAAGCTTTGTTAAATACGTATTATACACATGTTCATGTCATCCAATAAAGAGTATTACGTTTACAAATCAATCTTTGTAAATATTCATCTAAATTATTTATAAATGAGGTAGTCCAAGTACACACTATGACAAAAAGCAGATATTTGTTTGTAACCATCTGTTGATATTTCAGATTGCATCAAGAGCACTCGGCGTCCCTATCAGTAAGATTTACACAAATGAGACGGGAACCCACACTATTCCTAACGCCACTGCGACTATGGGAAGTTTGGGAACCGACATATATGGCCCAGCAGTCCTGGTGAGTGCGTGACTATAATGGATATAAAGTATACCATTTTAGTTCAGTTATCATGACAATGTATTGAAATTTAATGTTTTATTATATTTTTTTGCATTCTGCTTATAAGCGTCCCTTTGGGGCGCCATAGCGGGCTAGAGTGCGTGAACGGTAGCAAGCATAAACCGAGACTGCAATATTTCGTATTTATCACGTTCGGCCGTTTCCAAAGGTCCACTCTTATACTCCTTCCAGTTATAAAAGTCAGCTTCCTTCTCAATCCAAGATGGCCGATGCGGCTAAAATGTAAACATCATTTTATTTGATGCTTTGGCAACATTAATTTCCTCGGTTCACATTGGAGCGTTATATGGCAATGTAAAAAGACATGATACCCATTGTTGTTAATATGGCAGGGCGAGACAACTCGATATAAAGATGAAGACGACCCCAATGTCTGTAGTAGGTTAGTCATACCAGGTATCAACGTTTCCAAACACAAGGACAGCTCTAATATTGAATTCTTAATTTAACAATAAATTAAAAAGCAAAATATATGTATAAGGACTATATATGGATAGTCTACATCATCTGTATTGTATAAGGCTCTTTTTCACAACACATCAGGTTGACGTTATACTATATTTTTGAAACAAGTTTGTGAATTTTAAAATCTTGAATAAGATGCTCTATAAAAGTTATATAGCATTCTGTTCTGTGTTATATTGCAGGATGCATGCATCACATTGATTAAACGCCTTGAACCAGTCAGGAAAGATATCCCAGATGCTTCATGGGAAGACCTGGTATTATATTTGTTTTAATCATCAAACACTAATAACAATGAAGGGTACATATGTTAAAATATATAATGGCGCAAATAGATGGTTTGAATACACGTCTTCTAGTCATGTATTGTGTTTAGTTTCGCAAGTTCGCTTGGTGTTGGTATTTCTAGTGCCGACGATTTCGCTGGTTTCCTTCGTCTGTGTTGACTTATGTACGTTTAAATTAAGCTATCAAAGACAAAATAAAACCATGTTTATTATTGGGCGCCCCGTAACTCCTGTACCTACAGGTATTCACTTTGCAAAGTAAATTGCCGACCTCTTAAGGTCAGTACGCTGTAGATGATGACAACGATAACAAACTTAAATATCATTCGTGAATGGATTTATTAGTCTGCTTGCGTAACCACAGGTGTGTCAACACATCGGCATACATACTGGTATTGAAAAGATTACAAGCAATATTTTTTTTTATTATCATATGAATAATTATTTAATTATTCAAATAATGATAAACGTTTTATCTGCGACAAACAACCTCGTTCAATAAGTATTAAACTCATTGATAAAACTGCAATACATAACCCATCTGGAACACTTTCTTAAGCAGTTTTCGTACACATATTACTTAAGTCAAACTCTTGGATATTTATAATCGTGGGGATTTGATTTCGCGGCTTGCGTCAACCATGAAATACGCGAAATTAAATCCCCCACGAAATATAATGATTTTACAGTAAACAAAACTGTCGATCCAGTGATGTATTCATATAACTGACATGTTAGTACGAAGATTCAAAAAATAATCATGATAATGTTTCAGGGATAAAAATGCCACCCCACCCATCCGCCTTTTTGAGATCTCATGATTGGAACGATGCTAAGATACACTGAACAAAATTCCTAATTACTCACTTTTGTATCTTAACTAATTTTCTTATTTTAAATACATTTTAGAATAGATATGTGATAAGTATTTTATTTTGACCCATAGTTTGTAAAACCTTTATTTTTTGTTTAAATTGTTACATCTTTTGAGAGTTACCCTCCCTTTATATGAAAACATGAATATGCTGATAAAACACATAACATGAGTCAAAGATCGCTTAAAGATGTAAAATTCTTAAAATTGGTATGAAATAATAGAAAAAAGACTTTAAAATTTGACCCATTTATCGCAGATTCTCCGTCTATAAAAAAATGAAATATGGATAATCTTAAATTACCTCCCTTTAAATTGAATATTGTTTGAAATTCAAGTAACTGTAATTCAGCGTTATCATTAACTATTTCGAAAATTTCTTTTGCAAACGCATTTGTAGTGGTAATGCTAGTAAAACGTGATGTCAAAATAATTTTAACTGGCATGTTTTTGAATTAGGAACATCGAAAGCTTCACTAATTCGAAGTACTTAATAAAATCCTATATACCCAGTTGTATAAGTGTTATAACTTATTTCTAAGAAAACACATTGACTTAAACATATGTTCATGTAATCAGAGCACTCGTTATTTTGCAGTTTAAAGCTACACAATCCCGATAAAATAATACATTTTCAAGTTATTTTAAACATAAGATGAAGTTCTTTGCTGGTTGTGTTGTCTACATTGTTTAGGCTGGTATATTGTCATAGCGTATAACGAGGCATTCGCATAATAGGCGTGATAAACGCTTCGGTAACTTTGAAATTGTACCACCCAGCGATTACGGGTATATAAGCCTAAACGTTTATATAACAATTTGCTCAGATATCCGATAACTACAGACTAATCAACTCATTGAGGATATTTAATGGCGTGCAATGTACCTATATACAGAACGAAAGGGAACAAGTAAATGCGTAAGGCATAACGTAAATACATCACTATGTAGAGAATTATAAACACTTACCCACGTATTCCATATATTTTCCATATATTGTATAAACTTATTTCCTAAAATATCCTTGAAATAATCCAAAATCACACACGTATTATACATGTATACATATACAGAGAGCGTGTATCAGTAGCCAATAATGTACAACGTGAAATACATGCTCACGTGTTGACTCGGGACAGGAAGAAATTATTGTTGACAATGAGACACTTGAAGGATATTGTTCAAATTAAGTTATATATATGGAATTTTATTTTGTTGAAAAAATACCAGCAATATTATTTCTCGCAAATCTTAGTTTTCAGGATGTGAGGAAGGGGTATACACATGAAGGTCGCCCATCCGTCTATCCTTCAGTTACACTTTTCAATTCCGGAGCTTCTTGGAAAAAAAATAAGAGTCACAATTCGTAACTTAAAATAAAGGATCGTTCTTGAGTGCGAGCTATTGTGGGTGCGTGCGTATTATGCATATGTTTGTTAATATTTAAAGCTGACGAATTTGAAAAAAGTGCTAAGGCCTGGGCTAGAACTCAGTCCGCAACGGCGAAAGCATACTAAGACAGCGTGTTAACCTACAGCGCTACGGAGGCCGATTAACAATGTCGTTTTAATTAAATATGCTCAATCGCGAAGACTCTGCTAATATCACGGTGGATAAGTGTAACGGACCCTGGTTGCTCAAAACTGCGCTACTTTGATTCTGGTTGCTCTTGTAAAGGACCCTGGTTGGTAAAAACAGAGGAAAAATGGACACTGGTGTCAAAAAGTTCGAACATAAAGATACAGTAACGTATGTATAAGAAAAAAACTTTATGCGACGAACTTTTGAATATCATATTTCGAAATGCATTTTCTTTATGTACAACAAATGCAGAATAATTCATAACAAGCTTACTCTTAACCGGTCGATACAAAGTTGATGACTTTAAAAAGCCAAACTTCCATATGTTCTCTCTGACTGATTTAATGTGATCCCAAATTGGTTTGCAACTGCTGTTGTTCAATAAAGATAACTGTTTAGTCTAAACATCTGCAAATATTTACATCATGTCTAAATTTCAGAGCACCGGACCCTGGTTGCTTTGTAAAAAATGCTTGATATTCTGGCAACGGACACAATATTTAGATATTTTGTTAAAATAACTCTTAATGTACATTTATTCACAAATAAATATAATTGTATAAAGTAATACATTGAACACCTCCTATAGAACAGCTTAGCTTTTCGTTTATAATCATGATAATCTCCGAATACTTACTGAAAATGTCAATTACGTTTTAAAGAGGCATTTACCAATGGTTAACTTTGAATTCGCAAGTATTCATTATTTTATACATATAATATAATTCTAGAGAAAGTTTTATTGAGAATGTTGCCAATTTTGTTTGTTAAAGCACTAGCGGATTTCGAGGAGAGCACCCTCACCGGAGTCATCCTATGATTTGAAAAGGTTATCACATAACATTTAACTGTTGTTTAACTGTTTATCAAGACATTATATTGAATATTTATAGCCGGTCGCCCAAAAGAAAAGAAGGATACATAAAAATCCGAGAAGCTGCCCTAATCTTACTTACGAATATATTTAGCAAATTGTTCCAAGGACAGACTCCGAAATAAGAACCGGTGTAAATACCAATCCGACGGACGAGGATAAAGGAACATGTTTTACTCAATAATACACAGAAGAAATTGACTTGCGTCGATAAGTCTTCATACGGATCAAATGCAACGTGCTATCAAGTAGACCACGCCAGCCCCCTTGAAGTGTACGAGTTCCTCGCCGATGTTTGGAGGGTGAAAACTCGTTAAATGTGAAAATCTTTAAAATATCTCAGCACATTGTTTTTTCCCATAAGTTGACCCCGCAAAAACCCCACCCAATTGAAAATCTTCCACCGCTAATATCAGACTGAGATATTTCGAACAGGGGAACATATCTAGTCGTTCTTTTAAGATGTGTGTTTGCAACTACCGACTAGGATCCTGTGTCAGAAGCAAACAGGATCCGGTGCCAAGAGCAATCAGGATCCGTTATTTTGCAATGCACAAACAACTTAACGCTTCTGACAATCGGTAGATATTATTATGTATTAAATACGTCCAATGGATGTTATGGCTGAACATACATAATTCCAGACATATCATATGCTAATAGCAGTCACCATTTTTTAAATGAACACAATTTACTTAGAACTAGACGTACTTTCACGCGTCGGTGTGTAAACAGTGCGCGTTCTTTCACATCTAAACCACTGTTTTTAGAACCCGATCTTCATGAATTCAGACACACATCTAGTGCATCTAGTGCATCTAGTGTTCCGTGGGTGCGATCATTTTTAAAAAGTGTCTTATTGTGAAGTAATATTAAATATTTTTTAACAGTTTACGTGTTTTAACCCGTCAGGGTCCTTTAGATCATGGTAACGCTGTTTTGAGCAGCCTGTGTCCGTTACGTCTGTCCACCGTGAATATAAACCATTGCTTTTCAACATATTGCTTTTCCAGGTCCGTAGCTACACTGGGGCACACACACGTATTTGCCTTGGCTGAATTTTGGGAATGTACATACTTTACATAAAAACAACTATATACTAGTATAGAAGGACCCTGGGGGAAATGCAACACATTGAAGGAAATTAAAACAAAATCTAGGGTGGAGATGGAGGTTAATGCCACCGGACACCAACATAAGGGATATGCCTCGGTTAAATTTCATGGCTGGTTACGGGCCAGTTTTTTTAAATTTAAAATTACTTTACAAATCAATAAACTTAGGAAAGGTTAATTACTAGTATTAGAACTTAATTGTTATACTAAAACTTTCGCTTTTTAGTTAACACTTATCCTGTCATACAGACGGAAGCTGACATCTTTCATATTTTTTTTGATTTTGAAATATTATCAATCAGAATTTTAATGTTCAGATTGCAAATTCATACATTTGTGTTGCATTTGGGGTGTGGAGTCCTCCGGATCTTACGCCTATGTTAATAAGATTATATAGAAACTCTCTCTCTCTCAATGCCTTCCACCCTACGCCTTCCTTCCCCCACTCTCTCTCCCCTTTTCTCACCCTTTTTCCTCCCTCCCTCTCGCTTTCTTTCTTTCTTTCTTTCTTTCTTTCTTTCTTTCTTTCTTTCTTTCTTTCTCTCTCTGTATCTTTCTTTCTCTGTGTGTGTGTCTCTCTCTCTGTCCTTCTCCCTCTCTTTGACTCTCTATGTCTCTCCCTGTCTCTGTGCCTGTCTGTGTCTCTCTATCCATTTTATTATCAATTTCAAAATTTCAATTCATGCATAAATTAAGAGGAATTCATTAAAACTATGTTGATTTATAATCTACTAATATGTGTAAACCATGAATGCATAACTTCAGATAACAAATACTATATCTCCATCTTTAACATTAGTTACGAGCCTCCAGCAATATTCCAATTTCGATAAACAATGTCTCCCTTGTGTTTGTGTCAATATACACTAGACACACACACACACACACACACACACACACACAAAAATGGAGGATTATTTGTATATAATAGTTTCTTTGATGCAACGCGATAATTGGAAAGGCTCTTTGTTAAACATGTTAAAAGGCCGCTACGTTTAATTATAGGTATTGTTTTGGATTATATATAAATAAGGACTTAAAAGGTTGTTTGAGTAAGTACAGCTTTAGCTTCCTTTTCAATTTCTAATGATTTGTATTTCCTATTAGGTATTTCTACATCAGTTCGGTGGTAAAATGCCGTCCGCTAAAATCCACTTTTATACTCGCTATAAGAACAACATATCAAACTATTTTATTATTTCGCAAACTCGGACGTCTGCCCGGGAGCCCATGGTGGATGGGACGGGCGGGCGGGGTGATTATTTTTGTTGTTGTTGTAATTTTGTCTCAGATGATGATGGCGCCGCACTATGATTATGATGATGGCGCCGCACCCAGGGTCCCTCAATGTATTCTTGCACATAACTTGGTGTATGTAATCGTCTATGAAAGATACACAACATATCAAACTATTTTTTCGAACTCGGACGTCTGCCCGGGGGCCCAGGGTGGGGTTGTATGTCTGTGTGTGAGTGGGGGAGTGGGGAGGGGGGTGGGGGTGGAGGGGGGTGGGGGTGGAGGGGATTTTGTTTTGATAATTATGTCTCAAATGAAACATTATGATGATGGAATTACACTGTATACATTTGTTTCCTCCTACGTCATCAGTGGGACCTGGAGAAAGGGGCACCAAATATATTGATTCATACTTTTTCACTTTAATTGGTATAATAGTCGTCTATGAAAGAGATACACACCATGTCAAATGATTTTCTATTTAAAACTCGGAGTGTAATGTTAGTGTGGGTTTCGATTTCAACCCCACGAAACGGTACTTCTTTTTTTGTACCGCTATTCAATTGCGTCCAACAATTTTGGTTTTATTTAGTACATATTTAATTGCCCCTTTAAAAGGAATTAACCTGCGTGAAGAAAACGTGGGTATTTTGCGATGGGGCGCCGTCGAATTTGTTCTAGTTTAATGTTATTAATACATTTGTATTATCTCTTTTCAGATCAAAAAAGCTTATTTTAATAGAGTTCAGTTAATGGCAACTGGATTTTCAAGGTAATATACTAATCAGGTAATGAACGATAAGGGGCTTTGTTCACAAGCAATCTGAGCGAAAAGTTTATTAACAGTATTTGAAATTCACAAACAAGTCTACACAACTTTAATTAGTTCCCTACCGGTCATGACTATATGATTGGAAGGAAACGTTCTGGGTAGGTAGCATACACGAAAAGGAAGCATGGAATTGCATTAGGGGTCACTGGGGCCAAGGTCACCATTACTAAAAATAGAAAAATGTTTCCGCTCAAGAACATTACGTAGGAAGGAGATATTATCCCGAAACTTGCTATATAGGTAGCTAGTTTGAGAATGCACTTGGGATCAATGGGACGAAGTTCAAAATCACTGTTACTAAAAATAGAAAACCAGTTTGCGCCCAATAACTTTACTTAGGAAAGCGATATGGGCCTGAAACTTGGTGTGTAGGTAGCTTATATGAAAAGAAAGATTATGACTTGTTGTTTAAATGTTCATCTACACAATAATGGTTATTTAGAGCCGCCCCGATGAGAGGGGAATGATACATAGGAATCCGATAGCCTGCCATACTCTTAAGGACCTATTTCCCAATGATAAATGATCATTGAAAAAACATGGAAAGCTTTCTTATTTACTGCTTACATGCTACATGACCGGCTAGCTCAGGTATATATATGAACTGAGGCCCAAGTAACATTTTCTCTTCAAAGCATTGGTATACTGAACAGTTTCTAGGGTATAGCAGTATATCATGCTTTAAACTTTACTGTTACGAAGAAAGAAAATCAAACTAACAAGTAAGCTGTACTAAATGCAAAACTTTGTTGATAATTTATTCTTTTTAGAACAAAAACACACCACACCACAACAAATGAAACACCTGCTTTTATGTTTTAATATGTTGGTTTCATACAAAAGCTGTATTGAATACCACCATTTTCTGATGCAATTGTATTTCTGAAAGTGATTTACAGTTACTTATACACATTTTATCCCCTCCTCTAAACACAATAGGCTGAAAATAGGTCCTTAATGATGAATATATTCATATGGTTCTGCAAAGTACTTTGAGGATCGACTCCGATATACGGGACCGTCCGGTTTACGTCCCAATCGGACTGACGTGTCTTGCCGAAGAATACATCGATGAAACACATTGGCGCCGGTGCGGTTTGAACACGGGTTCGCCGGTTTCAAATCCACTTTGATATTATTGATAATGTAAGTGTTTATTGGTAAAAGCTGGTCTGTAAAACACTACCAGGTATATAACAGAATCGAATTTAACAAGTGAATTGCTTTCATATAGAAGCCAATTTACATTTATTAAATAGCAATCGTATCACTTTATAATATGTTAATCTTTCAGTCCTATACATGGTTTGATAACTAGTTTTAATGAACAAATATGTTTCAGATGGTTTCAAACAGTTTCACAAGTTAAATCTACAAAACTACTAAGATAAAACAGACACGGTCAGATCGTGTTTGATTTATCTTAACTCGTTTGACAATTTCTGTATAAAATAAGGACTATTAGGTATAACACATGTATTAAAAATAGTAGTATTTCATTTTAAATTTTGTTTATTGATATAATGTCAGATATTTGGTCCGTACAAGCAGCAATGGTCCCAGCTATTTGTTCAAATCGCTGTGTAGTCAAATTATCGGCTGTTGTAATGATCATTTAAATAAAAATAATAGGTTAGACAAGCGAGATTATGGTGCGAAGAAGGAGTTTGATCCAGCGATTGACTACTATACATACGGCGTTGCCTGCACAGAAGTGGAGATAGACGTCCTTACTGGCGAACACCAGGTAATTAGTGGACAAATATAACTAAAAAGGAAACAGACTTAAGAATTGGATCTGTACTTTTATTATATACCTCGCCAGGAAATACAAGGATTTATCAGTGTGATATTTCTCATATCAATTACATTGAATATCGTCACTCGAGTGAATATCGTCACTCGAGTGACGATATCACTTTTGACGGAACTACTTTTTTGCTTATATGTTTTATTGACAGACAGGTTGATTTTAAGTTTTATATTAAATAAAATATATCATTTAACCATTGTGTTTGTCAACTTCATAAGCAAACTATTGCAAAAGAATTAAATAATTTAAAACATATCATCCTTGCCTTAATTACCTGTATTTAGATTGAGATCCAGCTATGTTGAATTCTAGGCTGCAGTGCATTGCATGGGATGTTTATGCAGAGAATTACATTTTCTAGTAAAAGTCTGCCTGATTTAATTTACAGGACAGTCAATGAACAGAAAATATGTCATAATTTGCTAATCTTGCCTATATCTATCTCATCCAATGTCTTTTCCACTTATTTTGTTGCAAAATCTGTATTTTGTTCTATTCAGTTACTTGTAAGATTTAGGCTAGCCTAATTTTAGATTACAATATAAATAAATCTAATAATTATAGATCTATATATAAATCATATAAGCAAGACTAATTATTAAATAACAAATTATAAATAAAAATGTTTATTTTTTTATTTCATTTGGATTCCTTTGATAATATGCTTTTGTCATAAAATAGCTGTCGTCTGCAAATTTGCAAACAACAACAATGGCTGACTTTCTGGATGGTTTGACTTTACGGTAAATTCAAGAAATCTTAACCCATGCAGAATATGAAGAAATTCCAGGTCATTCTCAACCAATTCCTAACCCCAACAGATGGTAGAAATTGATCAGCCACCAAGATTTGGCATAGTTAATCTTGAAAGTGTTGAAAATGTCATTGCGAACCAACAAAATAAAAACATTCAAAGGAAAACAAATGCAGACATCAAATTGTTCTGTCAATTCTGTACTGAGCAACGGAAATTTAGACAAATAGAAACTTTAAAATGTAATGAACTTGATCGTCTCTGTGGTGATTTTATTGCCATTGTACAATAGAAAGACAAAACCGAGTATGAGTCATACAGCAGAATTTCTCAACCGATTTTGAAAAGTAAAGTATTTTTTATCTACCACTAAAAATGTCTGTTTCACTTATATACAATGTATTTAGGTAGGAGATGTATTTTGTCTGAAAGTCCAAAAAAGCTTTTGCTGAAAAAAGGGCCCCAAACAATAGGCTACTGAGAAGTTGAACACTGATGAAACTTTAACCACTGATCAATCAATTGCCTCACTGCGTTAAACCTGTTTGGCAATGGACATCATTATTTGTTGTTACAATAGTTATACTTTACGATGAAATTCTCTTTTTCTGATGAAAGTGAAAATATAGTTCTATTTTTTTTTCACTCTATCCATCCGTCATTTTGTTCTTCCTTCCATAATGGAATTTGTAGACGATCCACATGTTTCTTGTGTAATAATACTAATTCCACATACATACTCGAGGACAATGATTCTGAGCACAAAATAACACAAGTAAAATCACTTTCGTTAGAATTGAAACTAAAATCCACTCGATAAACAACACCGAAAGCATATAAATCCTAAAATTCCAACAAGACGCATCACGCCGCGTCAACACACAAACAAAAATAGCGACTGTGAATGGAAACGAGTATTCATGCGCCAAGGTCGTAATTAGTCATGGCTAGATATATAATAAATATAATAATCAATGGCATTTGTTTGATATGAAATATATGTCACGAGAACGGGGTGCGATTCGGTTTTTCACGAAGAACGAGTTTTTAACCGAATCGCACCCCGTTCTCGTGACTAAAATGTCTACGAAGAACTCGTTTTTTAACCGAATCGCACCCCGTTCTCGTGACATATATTTCATATCAAACAAATTCCGTTGATTATTCTCTATATATCATCTTTGCTGGGCTCGGACGTCTTCAAAATAGTCTGTTCTTTAAGTAAAGTGTGTCCAAAAACGCTAGCGTACTAAAACCCAATTCTGCCATATACAACAACCCTCTAAATGAGTTCCCGCTTCTGAAAGGTTATAAATTGTAGTTAAATATCCATGATTTATTTTGAATCTTGACTAAGCTGTATTGTTTACCTCCCTTTACAAACAAGTCCTAAGGATAATACTATTTATCTATGCCTGGACATTATTGTGAGACAATGGGGTATTTACTATTTTCCAGGCATGGAATGTGAGCCCCTTGTCAAGTATCCAAATAACTTCCTTTGAAGTTTGATGAAGAAACTGTTTTATAATTGATTAAATCTAATAGGGTATTGTTTTCAATGGATTGATTGATTGATCGATTCATCGATCGATTGATTGATTGATTGATTGAACACATTGTGTGGCAGTCTGTCACAGCGTCATAGCATGTATGACGTCAGAGGAAACATACTCTAGGAGTGTTAAATTTATATTGTCTGATATGATCCATGTAGATGTAATATGAAAGATTGGCCTACGAATTTTAAGAGATTCAGTTAAGGCTATCGCATTAATACCTACATGAGACCACAGGAAGGCACTTCTGAAATTGAACACCCACCCATAGATTCCAAATGGGCTTTGGCGAACCAAATTGGAAAATCGGGTCACACTTGCATGTTTATTAAATGCCTTCCTGGAGTCCCTTTATGTTTTAATGGAATATCCCATAAACCATTTGAGACTGAAACCTTGTTTGTTTGTCATCAGTTTCAAAAGGACTATGATTCTCCTCAGCTGTTACATTTCAAATTCTATTGTATCCCGATATTCATTTTAATATATAAATTAAATTTAGGTTTGTCAAGCTGATATAGTGATGGACGTCGGCAAAAGTCTGAATCCTGCCATAGATATTGGTCAGATTGAAGGGGGATTTATTCAGGTTTGAAACTATATTTTAAGGGTGTATTATCGCCATATGACATGTACTTGCAGATAGTCGCATACTATATTACATGACTAGTTTAAGGATATACCATTGGTATACAATTGCTATATTAACCACTGATACCGAAATGAATATGTAAAGAATATACCATTGTTGAATATTTTAAGGTAAATAACGGCTTGTCATGAATAATTAATTCAGCCGTTGCTGACTAGTGTAAGGATATACAATTGTTAAATATTTAAGGTATACACTTGATGATCATGAATGTTTTACATGAGATTCTGTGTTACTTGATTACTTACCTCTGTATTATTGAAGTAATACTATCAATAATAATTAGTAAGACTAAGTAAGACAAACAAAACTGAGGTGATACTTTCTGTATATGATTTTTAAATATTAATTCAGTGTATTGCTTTATAACATCGACTTATGTATACATATTTTGTGACATTTTACAAGGGTATGGGCATGGTAACAACGGAGGAGATAGACGTGGACAAGAACGGCAAGATGATGAACTGTAGTCCCTGCAGTTATACGATTCCCAACGTCAGGAGTATACCCAGACAGTTTAATGTCACGCTGATGAAAAACCACGACTTTGTTACCACATGTTATTCGTCAAAGGTAGGATTCAAAAATTACAGCCAGGAACAAAAATACGTTATAACAATAATACTTGTACAGTCAAAATAAGCTAAAACTAATTGTCAAATTGCTTCGACGGTTGTTGCTCTTTGTCTTCATAACTTAACCATGAATCAGTTTACTCTACCTGGACCTACACATGTACCTTATTATAAAATAGACAACCATATACGCTGTTACAATAGGCGATCTTTGAATTTTGAAAAACGTTCGATTTCTTTTAAAGCTGGCATTTCAACATGTTATTACGCTGTGGCTGCATATTGGACTTCTTTTTCAATTCCATTGTATAACTTATTCACAAAATCATGGATTTCATCGTTTCAGGGAATGTGAGCATTATATGTTTTATTTCATCTCGTAATTGTCTTTCAATTAGGGGTCGCGGGCCCCTTCAACTTAAAAGTAGATATAAAAATCGAACAGGAAATGTAGCAATCAAGGACGGCAGTCAACCACAAACACACTAAAGAACAAGAATAACTAAATATAAAGATGAATAAAAGGAAAGATAAGACATCACAAACACACAAGGGTTTAAGCCGGTTCTAGGAGGCGTGAGAGGTGTTGCATCTTATAATTACCACTCATGAACATACCCAATAAAACCGAGACTGGAACCTTTTTCTTTTGTTTGTGTTTGTTGCTTCCAAGGGATCACCTTTTCAATATTTACAGTCAATAGGGCTACCGCCTTGGAACGGTCAGTGGCAAAAACAAAAAGGCCGCTTGGAGTTTAAACCAGACTCTAGGGTGCACCAAACCTCACTATTACCCTACTGTCATCCACATCATATGTCACACTATTAGTTTATGCGATCTCAGTTGTGTCACCTGCGTCAAACCTCTTTTGTTTTCCCATTCAACTCCATGCATTTTGTTCAACTCCATGCATTTTGTACAACTCCATGCATTTTGTTCAACTCCATGTATTTTGCAGTTTTTGCTTTGCTCTTTTTTGACTTTGATGAAATCAGACTCTGTTAGTGAAAGAACATTTCATACATAGGTATCACTACTTTATTAATGCATTCATTTTGTATATTATAAAACTTGTTAAACGTATCATTTTAACTTCTTGAATATTTCAAAAATGGACGTGCACACTTTATTTTTGACTCAGTTTATTTATTTAATTAACGATTATTGTACACACAGGGTATTGGTGAACCGCCCCTACTTCTCTCCATGTCCGTCATCATGGCGATCAAAGAAGCAGTAAAAGCAGCGCGTGCTGAAATCGGATTACTCGGATATTTCCGTCTGGATTCTCCAGCGACCGTAAAACGTATCCGAATGGCTTGTGGAGATCAGTTGCAGAAATAAGTGTGTTTTCGGATACTAGTAGAATAATTCTGCAAGCCGGGTTCCAGTCTACTGACTGCAAAGTAATCTGGAAACCAGTTAAAGAGGCATGGTTGCCTAGCTACAGAAAAACGTGATTTCACAATTGACTGAGCCCTGCAGGAAATGATAAGATTATCCGGATGTATCATTTCATAAGATTGTGATCTAATTTTGAACCTTTCAATTAACTGAGTCACTATACACATGTTTCTCATTTACTTACATACTAGTATACAGGCCATAAGGGTCTATATGCTTACAAGTACATAAACTGTCTACTTACGTAATTGGTGATGATCCCGTCTTCTAAACAGTAGTAAGGGAAGTTGCTAAGTTGGTGGTTGAGATCGAAGAGAGCCTCTCCATATGGTCGCTGGAGGTCCTACATAACACTCGATGCTGATTGGTCCGTAGTACTGACCCGGAAATACCCAGGGAGGTTAGTTGTACTGTCGGAGGCCCAGCTAAGGTGGTTAACATTAAGTCACCAGTACAACAATACTTTATTGCTTACTGTACGCGTATTTAACAGAAATGAATAAATGGTGTATATATCTGAACCAAGTCTAAGCAGAAAAAACCAAGATTAGCTGTATATTTGGTGTTTACGTTGTTAATTAAACGATATGTTATCAGCTATAGTGATCGATATAAGATTATTATTTCTGTCAGTTAATTTTATGAATTCTAAATGTTCAGTAGTATGATATAGACATGTACCTGCTTTTTTTTTAAACGACAAACTACTGTTAAAATACGTTTGTTTTCATGCATACATGTGATTGCTTCATGAGTAAAAACAATTCCATTAATTACTTCTCCTTCCAGTGCACTAACCAAACACAAGTACAAATACATTTGCCGGCTCCCTGTAGGCGATCAATAAAATAGTTAAGGTCTGTAATGTTGTAGTTGGAAACTATATATATATATGTATGTGTATGCATTAATAACTTGCTTTTCATACACAATATAAAATAGAAAATGTCAGAGACACGTGCTAAACGTTATCCTGTCAGAGAGGTCGCGCTCATGCCGTATCAGATTCAGAACGTAACACTTGTTATATCGAATTTGCGGTACACACTCATGTCTCAGTCATATTTCAGTCAACGAACTGAAGGGATTTCCACGAAACACAAATGTTAACCACAATGAGAAGGTGTGTGTGTGTGGTGTGAAATAATTGGGTGCGTACCACAAAGATCATGGTTACACTTGTAGGTCATAGATCAAATGAGTCAATGTTTTCGTGGGGCATTTGTCACTTATTGGTGCATACTCGTATGCTTACGAATATGCAATGTTTTCAAGATATATTACTGGGTTGCGTGCATAGTGCCTTTGATTCGTTTTATTAACATGTAGATCTACATATGCAAAAATATATATGTGATAACTTTGACTATATATGTTTCTACTTATTGCCGTGTATATATGCAGTTGTATGTGTACCAATGGACATAAAGGTATTTTGTATTTTTAATAAAATATTACATGGGATTAAATGTGTTTATTTAATCGATAATTTCCAACAAATCCCTGTTTTCAAGTGGGTGAGGTAACTTTTCGAAACATGTCTTCCGTTTTCATTGTTGAAATAAATAAGTGTTCTATCATTTGAAGTCGTTTTATTTTTTGAATACATATCCGCTATATCAATTGATATAAATTGGAGACTTTTGTAGTCTAAATCATCTGCGACGCTCGCTTGTTTTCAAGACAAACGTCTAGAACAGTTCTCTTAAAAAGGTTTGACATTTGCCGAGATTCTGGTATCGTTTCTGATCGGCTGAGACAGAAACACCTGCTATCCAAAATATACAGAAAGGCAGAAAGACGATACATTTATAAATAAACAAATAGGGAAACTTCTTCATTATATCGATGAACTAAATGCGGATGGTGAGAAATACTTTAATAAACACATAATAATTACGGTCACGTGCTTCCGGTGTCAAATGTGTTTCTGCACAAACGGTCAAGATGTTTGTATTTACAATCAAGTGTAGAAGATGATCAAGACTAAGACATTTGCAACCATTTTTTTAAAAATAATATCGTAGTACAAAAATCAGAATAATAGGAGTGTTGAGCCCAATTTTGTGATAACATCTCTTCTATGAACAGTTTAAAATTAAAACAGCATTACCACTGTAGGTAAAGTGCAAATCGAATTTGGGTTTGTAGATATCAGCACGCTAGTTTATAGACAGAAATTTGATGGTTTGTAGAGTTGAAAACCTATATTTGGCAAATAATCGTGGTTTTACAAACTTTTTCTCGATGACCCTGTACACTGCATGTCTGTGTTTTACATTCACACAATGCACGATACTTTCAAGTAACACATCGATTTTACGGCGTGGAAATCTGTATTCGATGCTATCATGCAGGTTTATACGGCAATAACTTGTATGTATCTACTTTACCGCCTTATATTCCATCAAAATACATTTGTTGGATCAGATCAAGTATGTTTTAATTTGTTTCTAATATATTTTGACCTCAATACCAAATTTTAAAGCCAAAATACATCTTTTGTCTGATGTGGTTTGTAGACGTTAACAGTTATCATGAAATATAAAAAGATCGGACAGGGAAAGTAGCATTCAAGGAGGACAGTCAACCACAAAACACGGAAACAAACACGCAAACAGACAAAACAAGAAGGCAAAAGTAACATAAATGCAAACGACATCACAAACACAAAAGGGTTGACAATAGGGCTACCGCCTTGGAACGGTCAGTGGCAAAGTAGGCCACTGGTGGGTTAAACCGGTTCTAGGGTGCACCAAACCTCACACTTACCCTACTGTCATCCCATTAAAACAGGACAGTGTAAATAAAGAAATCCCCGCCATGATCTAATCTCTAACCAACAAGTCAGCATCAATAGGCAATATAAGTAAATCACAAATATGCTCGTGTAAATATAATACAAAAAAACAATAGCCTAGAAAGCCACAATGAAGGTACTCAATGTCTTGGCAGAAGCCAGAGCAACAAGAGAATAAACCATTAAGGGCACGACAAGAAAGATCATAGACAAACATCAAACGCCACCGTCCCAATGGGCTTTAGGTAGGCATCATCATAGGGTCCACAGCCTGTCTGGTCATCGTACAGTTAAAGAGGAAAGCATAGAAGGGTCCACCACCAAGTTAATACAAGATAATGAGGAAAGTTAAGGAAAGCGAGTGTTTGTTGAAGGTAAGCGCTAGTTTTTCGATGTAGAGGCGCTGGTGTGTTTTAGCTTAGCGCCTTTTCTTATATGGTAAGTATTGCCATTTAGCTATTGCCATTTAGCTGACCTCTTCGTTATTATCAAAGTAACGGTCGGTAAAACATAACGTTTTATTCACATTATAACATCTTAAGGAAAGTTGCCAGAGGATATATTGTGTCGCTCGACCGTTTGCCCATTCCTTCGCTCACTGTCCGGAAATATATAAATATATAACAATTAATGGTCTCCTCTATATTAATTGTTTGTGTTTGTTTTCCAAAGTATTAATGGCAAAAGTGAGAAAGTTCTGAGTTCATGTTATGCATCAATATATAATGTTTATTTAAGAGGAACATTTAAATAAGCATACACACATATATTCAGTAATATTTGGATAATTAAATACAGTAAATTATATTTCATAGGAATTCAGTAATACTTAACTGATTATATCGCTGTTATTAAATTGGTTGATGAAATAACATTCCGTATATTTATTTAAAATTATTAGCATTTGCTTTGATCTGAACAATTTCCATTTTCATTTGCAAAGTAGCAATTGCATCGTCAAATTGATCTCGTCTTTCCATCAATGTTGGTATTATTTTCGTAACAGAAACAGTTAACATAGGCTAACCAAATTTTTCGCCACAGTTTAACTTCTTTAGGTCAACAAGTTAATGACGTTGAATCCTTCACAGTTTTTGAAACTGTTTTGAGAAGTGGGGCAATAATCCATGGACTTAAACAACTTAACCTCATTCGATATTACATTCACAATGTTTTTACTAGGGAACGCAAATATTATTTTCGATAAGCTGGGGCTGTAGTGTCCTCAAGTTATGATTCCAGTAAAATGGTGTCCTTTATTATTCAAACCTGACATGAACCGTAAGAATTTACTTTTAAAAAAACGTTTCTCGGTCCTCCAAAATAGATTCATTGTGTCATCATACCTCATTGTACAATGAAATAATTTCATTATCTAAATACATATAATTAAAATGTATGTGTCCATGCATTTCATATTAAATTTTTGATATAGACATGCTTCGGGTTTATGCCAGATTACTCAATTTAATTTTTAACAAACAAAATAGCAACGGTACGTCGGGTCAGGTTTGTGAAAATATACGTTGATGTTTTAAATTGCAAAGGACACCGTAATTGCTAAAATATGAAAAATCGGCGTTCCAAATGAATGTTCACACAGGATGTTCCAAGGCGGTAGACCTATTGCCAACCCTTTTGTGTTTGTGATGTCGTTTGCATTTATTATTACTTTTGCCTTCTTGTTTGTCTGTTTGCGTGTTTGTTTCTGTATTTTTGCTACTTTCCCTGTCCGATCTTTTTATATTTCTTGAAGAAATGAAATCATTTTTTAAGAGACAATTGATTTCAACATTGTTCATTATTTAATAAATTATTGCGTAGAATTTTAAGAGATTTTTTGAAGGACAGCATTACCGTAGTACCCCTCTAAACCCACACACTTAACCCTCCCCTCTCCACTCCGTACACATTAGGTTGTATATAGCTTAGAATGCGTTTGTTTTTAATGAAATAAATTCGACGATTTATTTCGTCAATTTAGAAGCGGGAATAAAAACAAAAGCATGTACACGTCGATACATCTCTTCTCTGTCACTATGTAAAATTTCAGTAAAATCAGAGGAAAGTGCTTTTTTTCCCCATAAAATAACGAAGTACACCATAGTCGCTAAACTATGCCGGTTCGACGTTACTAATAAATGTTCAGAAAGGAATTAAAATTGTGGAATGATGAATTTATTTATAAGAGATAAATCGATTTCAGCATTATTCAATATTTGTTATATTATTGAAATAGTAGGCTCACATTGTTTCTGAGGTACAACATTACGGCAGTATCCCTTCAACCCCGCGCGTTCAACCCTCCCCCTTTACGCCGTACACACATAAGTTGTGCATTTATTTCGTCATTTTAGAAGTGAAAATAAAAACAAAAACATGTACGCGTAGATTTACCTGTCCTCTGTCGATATGTACAATTTTAATCAAATCGGAGGCAAGCACTTTTCCCCCCGAAAATTAACGAAAAACATCGTAATCGCTCTAATACGCCTAATCGACGTTCCTAATCGATGTTTACACGGGAATTAAAATTGTGGAATTATGAATTCATTTATAAAAGATTAATCTATTTCAGCATTGTTCAGTATTTGTTATATTAGTGAAGTAGTATGTTCACAGTATTTCTGAAGGTAACATTACGGTAGTACCCCTCCAACCTCGTCCGCTTCCACCGTCCACCCTGTACACACAATAATTTGTTTATTGCTGAGAATACGCGTTTCATTCAAATCGATTTATTTCGTCATTTTAGAAGCGAGAATAAATAAAAGCGTGTACGCGTATATATATTTCTCCACTGTCTATATGTAGAATTTCAACAAAATCGGGGACAAGTACATTATCCCCTCTACCCCTCCGCCTTATGTCAGAGTGCTCAATTTATTTTAACAAACACATTTGCAACGGTATATCGGGAAATGAAATCATGATGGCGTCAATTACGTTGCAGATTTAATTTTCGGAATCAGGGAAAAGAGGGATAATTTAATATAAGTATAACAGGCAGTTTTATATTCTTTTAACTGTTCCTTTAAAACTGAGGGGTCAACTCGAGTTTTAAAGAAAGCAAGATTGGCGTGTTTCCCTTTAACCAAGGAAATACACTACTAACGAGTAACAGACATGCGTTTGTCGGTAACAAACATTATACGAGGGTTGTCGAAGAAGTGTGTGGACTTTTCTCATAAATGTTGTATTAGTTGAAAGAATTGTCTCATATTTACGTAAAACAAACTTTGGTATTTGTTTTTTAAAATAAATAGAACATTAATTTGTTTTCATCAATAATACAAACGTAACGTGTTTCCATGGAAACCATATATGTTCCATTCGGCGCACGTCAAATTTTCGTCACTTATTACAACCAATAGATCCTTTTCAATGATCAAAACTACAATTGTCACTGGACCGTATGACGCGGGAAAACGTCTGCACGTAACGCGACGTTACAGCGCCATTTCCTGTTATTTTGAAGTTTGTAACGGTTTCCGGAGCAGGGATACTGTAAAACATCATCAATTGGTATTAACCCGTTACCCGTTAAACATGACGTCAACAGGTGAATTTGAAATTGCGGGCAGTGATACAGTTTTGCGAAGATCTCTGGAAAACTCCAACGCAAACTGTCAAATTGATCCAAGAGTCGGGACGGAAATGTAGCAGATCAATGGCATGGACAGTTCGAAGACGGTCGTCAATATATCGCCGATGATGAGCCTTGTGGCCGCTCTCCGAACGTGAGATCAACGATGGCAGAGAAAGTAAAAGGAATGGTTTACGAAGATAGGCGCTCAACTGTCAAAATGTTAGCTGCTGAACTGTGCACTTCCAAGGATACTGTTCACAGAATACTTAAAGATGAGTGCTAGATGGGTACCGAGACTTTTGTCCGACGATCATGAAAGCAGGCGTGTGTCATGTTTAGGTAGGACATGTGTTGACGTCAAAGATGACGTTATCGGACACTTTAGCGTGCGCCGGCTACACGATAGTGATCTGTTATAATTGAATGCCAAATATTACGTGTTTCATGTATTGTCACGATTTTTAAGTATAATTTCAACAGTTTATTGAATTTTATAATGGTGTGTTTGTTTGTTAATTCCGTTAAATATTTTCAAAGTTATCAGTAAAGTCCACGAACTTCTGAGACAACCCTCGTATAGTGTATTATGTGAAACACTGAACAAGTGAATCCAAAAAGTGTGGGGCTGTTATATTTCTGTAAATATTACATAGGGCATATATAGTTTTTAAACCTTAATAATTTCTTTTTCATATTTTTTATGGTTGCATGTCTGTCTTGTTGTATAACCGGTCACGTGACTATGACTGCGGAAGCGTCGTCTGGTGAGATACAATGGCATATCTGTCCCAAAACGCAGTCATACTACTATATTGAAAGTACTAATACTCTATTGAAAGTATTTGTTGAAAACGATCATATTAAACATGTTCCTGAAAATAGATAACGACGATAAATACTTTAATCATAGAATTCTTTTTTTTTAAAAAAGAACGAAGTTTTTTCAGCAGTTGAAATCGTCTATAACCTGCGAAAATCTGAAGGTCTGTTTTCATCAAATAATATGTTTTGTTTGTTTTAAAACACTTTTTAATTTACGATTAAAAGCAATAAATGGATGTTCGGAATATATTTATTGCACAAAGTTGAATCCTGTAATTTAACAACAAGTGGTTTGGTTCGACAGTATCGTTGACAAAACCACTTGTTTTACTGAATTCACATTGTGAATTATACAATTAATATTATAGCATTTGTGTTGTAATCTTTATAAACCAGAATTCTACCCACACTGCTAAACCTTGTTAGTAAATGTTTGATAGTGGATAGGGTACGTTTTTGTCAGCAGGGAACTTGACCTTTGACCCAAAAATCGAAAGGATCATCATTTTTCCACTGGCAGTCCACAAAAGAAGTTTCATGAAATTCGCTTTAGGTGAAGAGGAAAAGTGTGTGGGTAAGACGTTTCATTATCCGGTCATGGAAACTTTGACCTTTCAACTACTGATTTCAAAATAAACAGGGAGTATCATCTCGTTTTATGAAATTAGCTATGAAGAAAGTAAAGAAGAGTCACGGTTACATTGACTAGATGTACTGACCTCAACATTAATAGGGGTCATTCACTTACCAAAGGCAGTCAACCCATGATGCTTGAATATATTTGCTTCAGGGAAAATAGAGTTACGGCGCGGACAATAGTTTTCATGATCGGGTCAGTGACCTTGACTTTTGATCGCAACTAAATAGGGGTCATTCTATCACCAAAAGCAGTCAACCTATGTAGCTTCATGATACATGCATTTGCTTCAGTATATAAGGAGTTGCATTGTGGCCAAGGTATTTCATGATCGTGGCATGGTGACATTGACCTTTGACATATTAACCTCAAAATCATCAAAACGGTGGTCTCGTCTTATCACAGGCAGTCAACTCATGAAGTTTCAAGAGATTTCCTTCAGGAAAAGAGAAGTTACAGTGCCGACAATGCGTTTCATTATCCAGTCAGTGACCTTGACCTTTGACCCACTAAACATCAAAAGGATCACCCTCTCGCCACAGACAATCCATCCATTAAGGTGAGATTTGCTTTAGGGGAAAAGTTTACAACATTTTACATTATCATGTTACAGTGACCATGACCTTTGACTTACTGACCTCAGAATCAAAAGGCATCATTATCTCACCAAATGCAGTCAACCCATGAATTTGATGAGATTTGCTTCTGGAGAACTGGACGGTGCAGACAAGGGTTTTCATTATTGCCCCTTGACCTTCAAAATTCGAAATGCACATACTTATGCTTCGTACAAAGAAATATAAAAAGATCGGACAGGGAAAGTAGCATTCAAGGAGGACAGTCAACCACAAAACACAGAAACAAACACGCAAACAGACAAACAAGAAGGCAATTCAACAAGTAGAGTTGTGACGCACGAACGGAAAGGCCACATATAATCTGTCTCACCTACCACTTTGTGATGGAAGACATAATTATAAAGATAATATTTTAGTTCAGACGTATACTTTATTTAGCAAAGAATTGAGAGAACATAAACTTACAGCATTGACTCTGGTCAGTGGTGTACATGGAGTCTTCTTCCACATAACTTGCAGTTTGAAAGAAAATAAAGACATAGAATAAAACGTTCATATAAGTCGAGCAGAGTATTCAACTTGAAAAGAGGTGTCGCTAGAGGGAAGGGCATGTTTAGGGGAACGGGACATTTTTTAAATTTAATTATTGTTTAACGCCTCATCAACACGTTGTTTGGTTATTTCGAGCCGCCGCATAGAGAGGGGAATGAAACATAGGCATCCAGGAACTCTGCCCTACGTTTACTATCGATTAGATTCCTACGGTTCTTTAACGTGCTTGGAGGACGGACTCCGATACATAGGTCCTCCCGGTTTACGTTCCCATCAGAAGAACGAGGCTAGATTATCTTGCTGCATGACACATCGAAGTAACCCAGTGGAGCCAGTAAGACTTGAATCCGTGTTCACTGGATTCAAGGCCGAGGAGTATGCTATCCACTGGACCACAACGGGAAATAAAGAGCAAATCTTGTCAAAAATCTAAAATTGTTAAATTTTACAAGTTTTGTTCATATCAAGTTTTATGTTAATGACTTAGTAAGGTCATTTTTCATCCAGAGAAAATTTTAATATTTACTTTTTCTCGCAAAACCTGGTGATGGCGCTAGTTTTAGGGAAATAAACAGGATTAAATAGGGCGATTGGGAAAACACAGTGTTCGGATATGTAAAAATGTGTAAAACAGACCCGAGATTGGACATTTTCTCTGTGTCCATTTAAGACCCATCATATAGATACTGTATTTCATAATGAGAAAATAATCATATTTTAATTTGTTGATGTTAAAGGAACACACGGCAATCTTGAACTATTTATCCAGCATTAACATTAGCATCTCCATTTATTAACATGGTATCATTTTAACTTTAAACCTTTTTGCATTAAAGCTGAATAAAAGTGTCAGTTTTCATTTTTGTCTTCTTTATTCTATCAAATACTTAAGTATATTATAGGTGCACTATTATAAACAGTAAGTAATGTGTAACACAATGTCTTCTGAACTATTCTAATAAATAATATTACTGCATTACGTGGTCCGAGTATTAACTTTCATACCCCATCCAACCCCTTCTCCAAGAAGCGAAAACGGGGTTGGCTGGGTATGAAATAAAGCCTTTATTTCGGCTAAATATGTTTGCATATTGCACAATTAAAACGTTTAATGGTAATTTTAAACAGGTTATCGCATTTTTTCAGTAAAAATAATGCTTTTTAACATGTTTGACTGTCAAAATATCGGATATTAAATCCTGTTTACATAAGTTTTTCCATGGCTTAATGGAATTAAGGCGGAAACACTTAATGATTGCACAAATACAAATTATGCAGAAAAACTGACCGGACGCCAGAAGTTTTAAACAAATGCCTTGTGTCCCTTTAACACAATTTTGTTTCGCATTTATTCAGTACATGTAGTTTACACGGGCTCAGATATAACAATCACTCTGCATTATCACTGAAAACATTTTTTACTCTAACTTTGAACAGCACTGTGCAAACATAACACGTGTGTTAATTTAAAGAACTACAAAAAGTGCGGTGGCAGATTTTTTATCAGAGCACACATTTTGTTAAATAGGCTCCCACCTCTATATGATCCAATGGCACTTAATACGTCTTAACATTCTGAAGTCATCAGTATCAATTCACGTAGAGCTGCTCAAGTGCACGATTCACATTTGGGGCCTCTCTGTAAAACAACATCAATCCAATGTCAATGATCAAACAGTCATAGTTTATCCTTTGTTATACATAATGTAACTTATTTAACAAGAGCATCAAGAATTGCAGGGCAATCCATAGTCCCCCACCGTCCCAGACAAACATTCTCCAGACATTTTCTATGATGGAGGTCAAAGATCAAGGTCAAGGTCACAATGACTTTATTTTGGTACGCGACACACCGCTATCTATTAAAAATTAAAGAAAAATCACAAAAAAATGCACAAAAAAAATTTAAGAAATAAATGAATAAAAAATAAATGATTTTTTTTTATTTTTAAAAAAAGCAAGTTATTTGAAAATCCGTCAGGAAATGCCAAAGTTATTGACCGGACATGATTTGACCTTTGACCTCTAAGTGTGACCTTGACCTTGGAGCGAGGACCTGGATTTTGTGCGCGACATGTCGTCTGGTTGTGCTGAGCACTTGTGTCAAGTTATTTGAATATCCGTCCAGGAATGCCAGAGTAACTGACTGGACACAATTTGAACTTTGACCTCTAAATGTGACCTTGACCTTGGAGCCACGGACCTGGGTTTTGTGTACGACACGTCGTCTAGTTGTGGTGATCAATTGTGCCAAGTTATTTGAAAATCTGTACTTGAATGTCAGAGTTATTAATCGGACACGAAAGCACTTTGTTTTGACCTTTCACCTCTAAATGTGACCTTGACCTTGGAGCCACGGACCTTGGTTTTATGCGCGACACGTCGTCTAGTTGTGGTGAGAAATTGTGCCAAGTGATTTGAAAATCAGTCCATGAATGTCAGAGTTATTAACAGGACACGAAGGCACTTTGTTTTGACATTTCACCTCTAAGTGTGACCTTGACTTGGAGCAACGGACCTGGGTTTTGTGCGCGACACGTCGTCTAGTTGTGGTGCCAAGTTATTTGAAAAACTGTCCATGAATATCAGAGTTATAAACCGGACACGAAAGCACTTTGTTTTGACCTTTGACCTCTAAGTGTGACCTTGACCTTGGAGCCACGGACCTGAATTTTATGCGCGACACGTCGTCTTGTTGTGGTGAGCAATTGTGCTGAGTTATTTGAAAATCCCTCCATTATTGTCAGAGTTATGAAGCGGACGCGATTGTACAGACGAACGGATAACCTTTGACCTCTAAGTGTGACCTTGACCTTGGAGCCACGGACCTGAATTTTGTACGCGACACGTTGTCTTGTTGTGGTGAGCAATTGTGCGAAGTTATTTGAAAATCCGTCCATTATTGTAAGAGTTATGAAGCGGACACGATTGTACAGTCGAACAATCACGAACGGAAAATCACGAACGGAAAGACAGTGCGACTACTATATGCCACCCTTTGGGGGCATAAAAACAATCCGGACAAGATTTTCTATGACAGAGGTCACAGGTCAATGTCAAGGTCACAATGACTTTATTTTGGTACGCGACACACCGCTATCCCAAGATGTATTTACATACCAAGTTTGGTATCTCTAAGTGTTATAGTATTGAAAAAACGGTCCGGACAAGCATTTTCTATGATAGAGGTCACAGGTCAAGGTCAAGGTCACAGTGACCTTATTTTGGTACGCGACACACCACTATTACAAGATGTATCCACATACCAAGTTTGGTATCTCAAAGTCTTATAGTGTTGAAAATATGGCCCGGACAAGCATTTTCGGAACATGTTCTATGACTGAGGTCACAGGTCAAGGTCACTGTGACCTTATTTTGAAATGCGACACACCGCTATCCCAAGATGTATTCAAATATCAAGTTTGGTATCTCTAAGTCTTATAGTACGCGACACACTGCTATCTTAAGATGTATCCACATACCAAGTTTGGTATCTCAACGTCTTATAGGATTTAAAATATGGCCCGGACAAGCATTTCGGAAGGACGGACGGACGGACGGACGGGCAGGGTGCAAACCTATAGTCCCCCCCCCCCTAGTTGACCGATGGGGGACTAAAGGCATACAGGAAGTAAATCACTGTGATATTCATGCCTGGTGTAGTCGAAAGGAGTTCCCAAATATATAATCCCTAACTTATTTTGTGATTAAAGGCATTTTTGAGTATTTAAGGCCTGTTTTTCTGGCTGAAATGACTTTATTGACTTGTTTGTGATAGCTAAAAACCATTTGCATGGTATATGATACAGAAACTGACATGGAAATAAAACCAAAAAAAAATGGGAAAACATGTTTACAGATATAGAATGGAAATACGTCTATATCACACCAATAAAATCGACAATAAATATAAAATTAAGGAACTTCCAATATAAATATTTTAATGAGAATAATACCTACAAATAAATTGCTATTCAGATACAAAATCGTTCACTCAAGTCTCTGTGAATGGTGCAATATGAACATAGAAAGCTTAAATCATCTTTTCTCATATGATGATTTTATTTGTCAACTTGACAGTTTTGATAGTGAAAGTAGAACACATTTAAGAGGTGCCGAATGAATGCAGTTTGTTCACGGTGTCAACAAAGATCAGAATTTTATTTTCTTATATGCCACATGACCCCTACTATTCTCAGCAGTTTTCTAGAGAGGCAGGTCTCATGACTAAGAACATGTAAGTGAATCTTAGTTTGAACTTAATTTTGAAAAATGGATAACTAGAAAGCTTGGACAATATTGCATTGGACTCAATGGGATTTGATTTACTTCCGGTACATCTATATTCATTTTCTCTCGGATTCTTACCTAAAAGAGTATTTTACGTTTCGCCATGACTATAGCACCGACAAAAAATACTTCACGGTGTTTTAAAACGCGTTTTGATTTTTTTTCGCATGTTTTTTTTAATTTGGAGTTTCAGATTTTTGAAGTCTTTAAATGATGACCTGGAGAGACATTTTCCAACAAAACTAGGCTTGTTTGTGGTTGAAAGTTAGATATTTGTATTTGCAATGATAATTCAGCATTATAATTTGCAAAAATATAGTTGTATAGGTGTGACACCACCAAATCTTTCCCCTTACCCCCTAAAATTGAACTTTCTGAGAAAATGTCAGAGAGTACTGTAGGCAAAGTATGCTGTCCAGTCATAGAAACTTAACTTTTAATCACAAAGTTAGTACCAGGCTTGCATTTATGAGTAATTGGGATGTTTATATATGCATGTAGTGCCACCAGATTAAGGTATGATGCCACAAATACACCAAATTGCCTTGTAAATCTGAATTTGGCATGAAAATCAGCATATTTTGCACTTATATAGCACTTTTGGGAACTAAACATCTTGATTTCTTCAGGTTTACTGACTTTTTTAAGCATTTTATCCATTAGACTAAGTACAGATGTGCCCAGTGTCATTTTATATAACAGTTAAGAAAGGTAAAACTGTCAACATTTTTACAAATTTTTCATCGCTGTCGACTGCACAGTACATTTTTGAAACGCCCATATCTTGATCAATACTCAACCGATTCACCAAAATGTATGACTTTTTTATGCGTTATATTCTAGGCTTTGCCAGAATAGAGGCTTTTAAAATTCACTCACAATTAGGGGTTCTTATAGGCATACAGGAAGTAAATCACTGTGATATTCATGCCTGGTGTAGTCGAAAGGAGTTCCCAAATATTTGTTTTTGTTATACAATGTTTTATTTCATCATCCATTTGATACATTATACATGTGCATTAGCATATGATATATAATAAATACTATTTAAACTACAGTTTATATTGATGATGAAATAATTTTCTTGTTTACAGACGAAGGTTATTGAAAAGAGATTTACCTCCGAGTTTTGAAAGTATAGAAGAGTATATTTTAGTATGCATTTGGTAATAGAATTATGTAAGGTTTGAAAGAATAGTATGGAGACTAAAAAGAAGAGAATTCGGACAGAGAAGAAAGTTGCTTTGCTTTCCCTTTTGTTGTCTTCGGTAATGTATTATATCTAACTTTAATTAATACCAGTTTATTTATTGGAAGTTTCGCCATTTAATATCATGGCTGTCTAATTTGTCATGGTTCATCGCTATTTGCTTTTCTATTTCTATTTGTCTCAATTAATATTTCTTGAATTTGTTTGATTCGGGCACGGATTTTAAACATTTGTTAATGAATATAAAATATTTCGCACTTAAACTAATGAAATTCGTCATATCTACAGCCTGTTCTTGTCCTTGAATTCTGAAACAGATGGTTCTTAGATTGAAATCGATGTTTACGTTCAACGTATTTAACAATATGTGCAGCTCATTCTAAAATTGTTGAATATGCATACATTCCCAGAAAAGATGATTTAAGCTTTCTATGTTCATATTGCACCATTCACAGAGACTTGAGTGAACGATTTTGTATCTGAATAGCAATTTATTTGTAGGTATTATTCTCATTAAAATATTTATATTGGAAGTTCCTTAATTTTATATTTATTGTCGATTTTATTGGTGTGATATAGACGTATTTCCATTCTATATCTGTAAACATGTTTTCCCATTTTTTTTGGTTTTATTTCCATGTCAGTTTCTGTATCATGTTGTATCTGGACATTGTATAAGAATTTATTTGATTGTTTAGTATTAAGAAATTTATTTAGGAAACTTTTGTTTCTTTCTGCATTAATATCTTCATGTTTTATCTTTTCTTTCCATTGATGAAAAAATCATCCAAATTGACAATCTCAGTGATGACGTTGAAAATCTGAAACTGAAACTCGATGACTTGGAACAGTATGGTCGTCGCTCGTCCGTCCGTTTGTTCAACATTCCACATTCCACTGTCCAACTCTGATGTCTGTGAGGAGAAAGTTGTTCAGCTGATAAACGACACAATGAAGGTGCCAGTTTCTGCTTGTGACATAGAACGATGTCATCCACTTGGCAAGCGTCAGGTTATTGTTAAGTTCAGATCATACAAGACGAAGGCTGCTGTCTATAAGGCAAAATCCAACTTGAAAGGTAACCCTGCGAAGATTTTTATGACGGAAGATCTGACACATCGGAATCACCAGATTGTACAGATCCTTATATCACTTAAAAAGTCCGCTCGCATCCACAGTTTCTGGTCCTTTGATGGTAAACTTTTTCTGAAGGATTCGGACTCCAGTCGCCCATTGCGTATCTTCAAGAAATCAGATCTCGACGATTATCTCCCGCGTTCGTGAACTGGCACTTAACTTTTTAGACTTCCATAGAACACTTACTTGGCGTGTAAATAATACCTTGCTTACCCTCTTTAATGTAAACAAACTGACCGTGAGAAAAAGTTATTTATAGAGTTGCACAAGTGCTTTGCACGGATTACCTACGTTTGAGACCAGGCTTATTTTATAGTGTGCTTTCTGTTCTGAAGTGTCGAACATTGGTTGCACTTTCATATTACCGCTAAATGCTTATAGTTATCTCAATTATTGGTAATAAGCTATGTTGTAGCAAGTATAACAACATCAACTGATTGCGTTTGATTTGAAATGAAATAACTTCTATCGTTTGTTTATTGTTTTATAATTACTATTTGTTGTTTATGTAACAGTCATGATATTCTTATTTTCGGATACCACTTTTGTAAAGTAAACGGTGTAGCTTGTTTTCAAATGAACAACATAGTTATAAGTAAGTGTAAGTATTAAAGTAAGTTATATCTATTATTATTATTATTATTATTAATATTTGTGAATTTGTTAAGACAAATCTATATCTGTAACAAATATATATTTGTTTTCCTAGTGCAACATGTTAATAACCAAATAGTTCTTTTGATTGGTCTTAAGTGTTTGGAGTTGATATACCAAATAGCTATTTTCACGGTTATTATTAGATGCATTATCATGTATGTGGTTATTTATAGTTGGACTTATTTACTATGCTTGTGAATATGACCTAGTCTATTTATTTTATTTTCAACTCTCAATTTGTGCTTGGGTGTTGCATGTGTTGTGTGCACGTGCATGCGTGCGTGTGATGTATTATCATAGTTACATGTTTATAATCGTATGGTTATTTGCAAATAATTACTACTTTATACATACGTTTCGCGACGTATCTCAGATGGAGTGCTTCTATTGTGCTTTGTACACAAATGTATTAAGTATTAACAGTTTTCCTCTTAGTTCGTTAATTGTTATGTGATATATCGTTTATGGTTTTTCTTTACCTTTACTTCCTTTAGTACTATGGATAATATCATTTCATTATTTATTCGATTCATCATCCTTTTACTACCATCATTTCTTTTGTTCTACTTCTTTCTTCACGTCTTAATCAGAGAGTCAACCACAAGCTGTAAAGTATGTGTAACCGTATGGCCATTCCCACAACTTTATGTATACGTGATTTTGAAACCCAATGGGTAATGACCTAATGTGTTGGAGAATGGCCATAGGTACTTTTAACAACAAACTTAATCCGATTACTAGGAAAATGTGTTTTCTCAGTCACCCGTTTTATTTCATTAAACATTTGTTTACACTGATGCGATGCTTTCTAAGCAAAATTGTTTCCATTTCTTCATATTTTTTAAAATCGTTTTTAAACTTAGAATTTTCCATAGTTATTAGTCTACTTGTTCTCATGTCTGGGGATATAGAAATGAATCCAGGCCCTGACAACGAAACGCACAGTCTATCTATATTCCATTTAAATACGAGAAGCATAAGACATAAACTTGAATACATTAAGGACAATTTACTTGACTTTGATATTCTGTGTTTTACAGAAACGCACCCATGCGACAACGTCTTCAATGAGCCTTTAACTATCGAGGGGTATAGTAATATGTTTCGTAAAGATACGTCTGCACATTCTGGAGGCTTGCTAGTTTATACAGCTACTAACGTGATTTCAAGACGCGTACTGGAACTTGAATATGCACTGCCCACTTCACTCTGGATAGAAGTAAAAGACAAAAATAAACGATTTTTAATATGCACCATTTATCGTCACCCAAATTCAAATATCAGTTTTTGGGATAATTTAAATATAAGCTTAGAAAAAGCATTTGAAATATCTGAAAATATCATCGTAATTGGTGATATAAATGAGAATCAACTTAATACAGAAAACCATTATTTAAAGGATGTAATGCAGATAAATAACATGAAAAATATAATAACTGAACCTACTCGGGTAACAGATCATTCTTCTACATTGTTAGATCCCATTGTCATATCAGATTCATTGAAACCCTTCGATTCAGGTATTTTAAAAATACCACGTGATATAAGTGATCATTGTGGTACATACTTAAGTATCCAATACAGTTATAATATCCGACCGACTTATACCCGACGTGTATGGAATTATAAAAAAGCCGATTACGTAAAACTTAACGATCTCATTCACCAGGCTGATTGGTCCATTTTATACAGAGGTTCACCTACCGTAGCCTGCGAACATTTTACAAAAATGTTTTTAGAATTTGTTAAATTATGTATCCCTTTTAAAAATGTTACAATTCGACCAAATGATAAACCTTGGTATGATTCTGTAATCAGACGTGTCTCGAGACAGCGTGATCGCCAGAAAAAAAAAGCTACACGCACTCAGTCTTCCGTCGACCTGACCGCCTATAAACGCCTGCGTAATAAAGTCAACAATCTTAAAACACATGCGAAAGAACGCTTCTTTAGCAGTATTGAAGACACAATTACTGAATCATGTATCACTGACAGGCGAAAATACTGGAAACTCTTGAAATATTTTATTAAGTCAAATAAAAACGCTGAAACCATTCCTCCTTTAAAAATGACATTATCAAATGGCGATACGTCATTCTCAATAACTGACCAAGATAAAGCAAATTGCTTAAATGATTATTTTGTTTCAATAGCTTCAGTTGATGATTCAAATGTTGAACTACCTAATTTTATACCGAAAACTGGTGAAAAACTAGAAAATATTTTCATTGAAGAAAGCGAGATAGTAGATGTTATTAAGATTTTGGAGATACACAAAGCATGTGGGGAGGATGAAATTAGTCATAAAATGCTGAAGGAAACTGTATATACAATTTCAAAACCGTTACATATACTTTTTAACAGATCATTAAATGAATGTGTTTTCCCTGACTTATGGAAATGTGCCATGGTAATTGCATTGTTCAAAAAATCGGATCCTAGTATTCCTATAAATTATAGACCAATTTCGTTGTTGAGTTGTGTAGGCAAAGTCATGGAAAGAATAGTTTTTAAACATGTGTATAATTTTCTACACATGCATGATCTTATATTCAAGAATCAATCAGGTTTTTTGCCTGGTCATTCTACAACCTACCAACTAGTCGATATGTATCATCATATATGTCAGGCATTCGATGCGAAACAATTTACGTGCATTGTCTTTAATTATATATCTAAAGCTTTTGACCGTGTTTGGCATAAAGGTCTCTTATTTAAATTAAAGCAACATGGTATTGATGGTAAGCTTTTATCGTGGATATCAGATTATCTTTCAAGCCGATCGCAAAGAGTGTGTGTAGGAACTTCATCATCAGCGTTAAAAACTGTAACTGCCGGGGTTCCCCAAGGGTCTGTTCTGGGGCCCCTTTTATTTTTAATATACGTAAATGATATTGCTGAAAGTATGCTTAGTATTACTCGTTTATTTGCTGATGATAGTTCGTTAGCAATTTCCACATCTAATATAGATGACATGGAAGGTATTTTAAACCACGACTTACACATGATTACTGAATGGTCAAACCAATGGCTTGTCCAGTTTAATCCCAATAAAACAGAAGCAATGTTCGTTTCTTTATCTGAAGATGATCGTCTCCCAGTTCTATACCTTAATAATATCCAGTTGACATTTGTTGATCACCATAAACATCTAGGTTTAACGCTTAGTCATAATGGAAAATGGCACGAGCACATCAAAAATGTTGTTGCTTCCGCAACAAAGGTATTAGGATTAATGCGAATGCTTAAATATAAAGTATCTCGAAGAACACTTAATCAGATTTATTTATCCTATATGCGTCCAATCTTTGAGTATGCTTCCATTACATGGGACGGTTGTACCTTATACGAAAAAGATACTTTGGAAAAATTACAATATGAAGCAGCCCGCATAGTAACTGGACTGACTCGTTCTGTATCCATACATCATTTATTAGCTGAAATAGGATGGATTTCTCTTTCCGATAGGAGAAAACTGCAAAAGCTTATTACAGTATACAAAGTTAAATATGGAACAACTCCAAACTATATCTCAAATCTGTTCCCACAATTGGTAGGACAAGTGAGCTCTTACAACCTTCGAAATAGTGATAATTATGCCACTACTGTTCGTAGAACTGAAATATTTAATAACTCGTTTGTACCTTCATCTCTTAATCTCTGGAACAACTTACCAATAGATATACGTAATTCAGAATCTATATCGATATTCAAGAGGAAACTTTTAAGTTTTGTTTTTCCAAGCTCAAAAGTTCCTACACACTACTTAACTGGCCAACGAGTATTTGCTGTTTTACATGCCAGAATACGAAATTATTGCAGTAACCTTAATAATGATCTTTATTTAAACCATTTACGAGAATCATACAATTGCGATTGTGGTTCTGCAGTAGAAGACGCTGAACACTTTTTTTTCAACTGTATTTTATTTCGTACACAACGGCTTCGTTTGTTTCAGTCAACTCGTACATTTCACCCATTAAATTTAAATACAATACTTTTTGGTCGCGAACACTTGTCGGATGACGATAATCAAATTCTCTTCGAAGCAGTCCAAATGTACATAAGAGAAACACAGAGGTTTGCCTAGATTTAGATTTACTTTTGCAACTCATGCTGATTGACTCTCTTCTTTCGAACTTGACACAATCTCTATACTTCTTTTTTTTCCCTTTTTTCTTCACTAGTTCCTAGTTTTTCTTTCTCACTACCTTTTCTCTATTCATGATATTATGTGCAAGTTATGTATATTTACCTATGTAATTGTCTAACTTTGTGTGTATACTATTTTATCGGGAAGGGCATTAACTAATGTTGTAAGAACTTGTAGCCCAACCCTTTTGCGATTATATATTGGCAATAAAATATGTTTAAATTAAATTAAATTTTCTTTCCATTCTTTAGGTATACTTGCTATTATCGAGGAGTATTTTAAAAAGTTTTTGTTTGGAATTTGATATAATTCGCTTATTTCCTGAAATGTATAAAACTCTTTTTTTCTATAGTCAAAAAATTGTTCTAATAGTTTAATTTCTCTTTCTAACCAATCGTTATGAAAGATAGTATGCCCACCTGCTTTGATATTCGAATTATTCCATATTATTTCTTGACTAACATTTTCGTTACATTTGTTTTCTTTTATTTCATTCCATGCTAATATAATATCAATATAAAAGTTGTCTTTTCGAAATAATTTAAGAATACATGCTTTGTTTAAATTGCAATCTAATATGAGCTGTCATCCGACTTTGTTTAATTCTTTTGTGTAAAATATTTTCCATTTGCCGTTATTTTTAGTATCTAGTATTCGTTTTATCCAATTTGCTTTTAATGCATTATGAAATTTATTCATGTCAATCATTTTTATTCCTCCATTTTCATAATCCTGAATAATTGTTTTCCTTTTTATTTCTCTGATTTATTATCCCATAAAAATGAGAACATTAGGTCATTAATTTGTTTGATCTTTTCTTTTGGAGGGTTAGGCAGAACCGTTAGAGGATATATAATTTTTGGGAATGCAAAACATTTTATGACAGTAATTTTTTCCTTGTAGCTTAAGTTTTCTGTGCTGCCAGCTTTTCAAACAATTTTTGAATTCTTCTACCTTCGGATTTAACTTTAAGGCTATTACATTGTTTCTATTGGTATGAAAGTACATTCCTAGTGCTTTTGCCTGATCAGAACACCAATGAAATTTATTTTTTTGGACAATATTTAAAATCCGAAGTTTTCAGTGAGCCTGCCTTTAACGCTGTACATTTGGAGTCATTTAATTTGAGTCCTGATATATTTGTAAAATTATTTATAACATCCATTAAGGTTTCAAAAGATTTCCTTGTTCCATATGTGAGAAACGATGAATCATCTGCGAATAAAGTTTGTTTAATTTCTTGATCATTTATAACTATTCCTTTAATATTTTTGTTTTCTGTTATTTTATAAGATAGAAGCTCAATGCAAATAATGAATAAATATGGGGACAAGGGGCATCCTTGGCGAACACCGCGTTCTACTGGGAAAAAGTCAGAAATAAATCCGTTATTTATAATACAACTTTTAGCATTTGTACAAAACAGTTTTACCCAATTTATCAGAGAGTCACCAAAATTAAAATGTTTCAAGCATTTAAGAATAAACTCTTGGTTCAAACTGTCGAACGCTTTTTCGAAATCTGAGAAAAATAACAATGCCGGTTGATTGTAGTCTTCAACATGGTCTAATACTTCAAATATTAACCTTATATTCTCACCTATGTATCTACCTTTTATAATACCAGTTTGTGAACTGTCTTTTAATGATGGTAAAACCATTTTTATTCTGTTTGCTATGGATTTTGTAGCTATCTTATAATCGACATTTAAGAGACTGATTGGACGCCAATTTTCTATATAAGCCGTGTCTTTCCCTGGTTTAGGCAGAAGAGTTATAATGCTTTGTTTTTGTAATTCTGTCATGTTTTTATTTTGCAGAGAGTTATTAAGTGATTTTAAGAGATATAATTTGATGTCGTTCCAAAATATTTTATAAAACTCTGTTGTGATGCCATCCGATCCTGGACTTTTATTATTACTCATTTGTTTAAGAGCTATAGCACTTTCATATTCAGTTAGTAGCCCATTATATTTAATATTATCGGTTTCATTCAGAGTGTTCATTGATTTATTATAAAAGTCGTACTTAGAGGATGTTGTTTCTCTTTTTTTTGTAAAGATTGCAATAGAAATCGGTTTGTGCGCCTCGTATTTCCTTTTGATTCATAATTAGTTTATTATTTACGATTAATTTTGATACTGATTTTCTCTCTGCTTTCTTTTTTTCTAAATTTGAAAAGAAGTTTGTATTTTTTTTCACTTTGTTCTATAATTTGTGCTTTTGAACGTATTATTATTCCTTTTACTTTTGTATCTATCATTCATTTCTTGTTTTTTATTCTCTAATTCGATTTTTGTATTTTCTATGTCATTATCATTTAGTACTATTTGAAGTTTTTGTTCTAAGTTCTGTATATCTAATATCAATTTACTCTCTTTTTCGCGATCTAATCTTTATTTTGTTGTAGCATATTTTATTGTTTCGTTTCTAATTGTGCCTTTAAGTATTTCCCATAAAGTGTTCGGGTTTGAATCTTTGTTTATTTCTGCAATTTGTTGAATATTATTTCTTATGACAATTTGGTATTCAGTATTTAATAAAAGACTGTTATTAATTTTAAAGTATCCAGGTCCTATAATTATTTTTACAAAGTCAAAGCTTATCATAGTAATGGAGTGATCCGATTTATAACCGGGTTTTATAACACTTTTATTTGAATAATTTACCAGATTATCCGATATTAAAAAGAAGTCTAACCTACTAAAAATTGGTGGTTTAGTATTTGAATGCCATGTATATTGAAGTTTTTTTGGTTGAAAAAGTCTCCAAATATCTACAAGATTGTTTGTATTTATAATTGAGTTAACTTTTTCCCTACATTTTTTATGCGTCTTGCCTGCCATTTTTTTTATCCAGTGTTATGTCTAAAACTGTATTGAAATCGCCGCCAAGTATAAACGAATTTTCGTCGTTTTGTAAAATAAAGGTTCCTAATTTTTCAAAGAAGAATGCTTCGTCTACGTCGGGCCGTATAAGTTTATTAACGTTAATTCTTTGTCGTCAACACTTATTTCCAAAGCTTGAATTCTACCACTAACTATGTCAGTATATTTTATAAAGTTGAATCGAAATGTTGGATTTATTAATATACAGATGCATTCTTTATTTGTATTATTACCACTACAATATGCTTCCCCTCCCCATTCCTTCTTCCAGATAGTTTCATCTTTCTTAGTTAAAGTGTCTCTTGTAAAAAACAGATCGCGTATGATTGTGATTTAAGCCAACTAAACATTTGATCTCGTTTGCTTTTACTTCCCATCCCTCTCACATTAAACGAACATATAGTTGTATCCATTACTATCTTTGTATATGTTTTCGAACTTAAAGGGAAAGCAAAGGGTTGAGTACATGAAGGATGAAAGTGGAAAAGTCATTAAACACATTTCGATGTTACATACAAATTATTAGTAAGAAAAGTCGCCGCCCTATCGACGTAAATTATTCCTGTTCCGTTAAAAAGCCTCTATTATGTACCAATTATTAATATAGATATATACACTCGCACACTAAACAGTCGGTATGATTTTTTTTCACTCAGCATAACTTTAACGTCAATAGAGATCGTAATTTTATACATCTATATACTTACCCACACACCATTAAAGAAGTGTGATGTTTTTTCTCTCACACAGCATGAGCACCCTTAAGAGCTATTATAAACATTAAATAACGATTAGTAATCTGTTGCGAAGGTATTCATACACACCAAAAAAATGTAGTATGTCTTTTTTCTCACACAGCATATAAAACACAAATACACAAAAAAAACACAACAACAACGGAAACGTGAACAATATGCATACTACTTAACTATAACGGAAGTACTCGTAAATAGACCCTATGTATATAGTTTATAGAAACATCCTTGTTAACCACAGTCATATACATTAAACAATGATTCTACTATTACGAGTGTACTCGTGGGTGTATTCTATGTACATATCGTTAAAGTAGAACACTGCATACTTTTATCTTTACAACGTATTTAACTTCACAACAATATTCATGAAGACCAAAAAAGTGAAAAACATATAGCCAGCACCATCATTTATTAATATTAAAAAAGCTGAGGATTATTTCTGATTCATTAGAATTGGTTTGTAAATATTTCTTTGATTTTTTTAATTGGAAATCAAACTTATGACATTTAACTTACTTTGAAAAACATGATCGAGCGTTTCACATGCACTCACCATATGGCCGTATTTGTGCGCCACATATTGGCCAAAAATGACAATGGAAGATAATATCATTGACAGGTAGCAAGCGTTTTTTTTTGTGTTTTTTTTTGTCTAATACCGCTATCCATGGTGTTACATTGTTCATTGTATATACAATGAATTACTATGCGCTTATATAATGTACATTGCACATTCTGAGCATACATGTATTAAAGTGACCCATACTGTTGGTCTCGTTATACTTTAGGATTTCCCTTTATTTTCGGATGCACACTTACGGTAAAATATCCGGTATCAATTCACTATTTGTATTATTACAATTGAACACAATTTCGCTCACGCCTTTCGACTTGTGAAACCATTGTTCAAAATTGAGCTATCCTAAAGCGATATATTAATTTTATTCTCTACAGTTTATCGTAATGGACGCTCTAAATGTTTTATAAATCTATCCCTTGACTAGCCGTACAATGAAACAAAACTAGAATAAATTATAATGTTAATATTACTATTGTATATGTTAAAGCTCGAACTAGAACCAATCCGGTATACTTATATTAGTTAGCAATAGGCTATTACACTATTCCCTTTAGATCGACCTTTTTCTCGAAAAAAAAAAGTTGAAAAAGGAAGGTCTATAATACAAAGAGATCTCCATCTACCACAGAATGATCAGAAACATGCAGCTTTCCCACTGTTGGACCAAACACCCCTCCAACCCTTTGTAAATGTATACTTTTGGCTTTGTCATTGTCGTCATCGATACATCAGACACCTGCCAGTTGTATATGACAGAAGTCCACACAAACTTACATTATTGATAATCAGCGGGATAGAATCGAACCCCGGCCTTCGCCGGCCTCAATTCCCATGCGTTATGTGCTCTAAGGCATGCAAGCTTCTCTCCATTGCATGTGATGATTGTAACCAGTGGCTACACAAGGAATGTCTCGGTATGTCTACAATAGACGTCAGTCGCCTAGGCAAGAGCGAAGATACATGGACTTGCCCAAATTGCTCTTAACCCAACAACGCGACTAAACTGTATACAGTTCCAGAGGACACCACTAACAGTAGCCAAAGCTCTAGATCTGTAAATCTATCATCACACCCTTCAGCATTGGACAGTTTATCAGACATTTCATTACAGACCAGGTCCAGTACAAGTACAGAACCCGATACTAATCCATCGTTCATAAGTAATTGCAGCAGCGATATACCTGTCATGGCATCTTTTCCCATGCGACAAACATCAAACCACCAGAAACAAAAGTCTTTACGCTTTCTTGTTATTAATTTTTAGAGTTTAAAAAAGAAAGGGAAACTACTGGAGGCCATCATTGACTCAATTGACCCAGACGTTTTACTAAGCTCTGAAACCTGGCTGGACGACTTCATAAAGTCATCAGAGTTAATTCCAAATTACCTTGGGTACAATGTTCATAAGACGTGACAGGAAGTCTGATCCTCATGGAGGAGTACTTATTGCATCAAAAAGACACTTACAGATAGACGATGTTTCATCAAGTAGGGAGGTGGAGCTGATAAGCGGCACGATTAAGCATAACAACCAGAAGAAAGCAAAACTCGGTTCCTACTACAGACCCACAAACAGAGTAGAGGAGCCATATCTAAACTCCACTAGAACAGAAATAGCCAACATGAGACAGCACTGCAAGAAAGATATTTTTCTCATAGGAGGAGGTTTTAACCTACCCGACATAAACTGGGAAGACCTATACACAACAGGACACCAGAATCTAGCCAGTGTAAACCAAACATTCCTGGACATTGTTGCTAAAAATGGACTAGATCAGCAGATCAACTTTCCCACTAGAAAGGACAAAATTCTTGACCTCATACTCACCACCCACCCCAGCTTCAAGCAAAGATGCAAACCCAACCCATCCATTGGCAACAGCGACCATGATATAGTCCTATATGACACAGCCCTAACTCCGCATAGACCTAAACCATTGAGAAGGAAAATATGCCTGTGGAAACAGGCAGACATACCAGGCATGAAGGATGTTTCAGACCTAACATCGTACTTCAAAATTTCTTCTCCATACGAGAACATCAACTCGATTTAGGAGAGTTTCAAGTCTGCCATTAACACTATCATGGAAAGTAGAGTCCCTAGTAAAATGACTCTAGCAAGGTACACTCACCCATGGATGGATAGAAGTATCTGCAGAGCTATTCGGCGTAAACAGCGTACCCACAAGAAAGCACGGAAAACATCAGCGAAAAGGGATAGAGAAAGATACCGTGTATTACAACAGCAGGTCCAGTTCGACATAAGAAAAGCGAACAAAAAGTACATGGAAGACGTCAGCAATGATTACCAAGACAACCCCAAGAAGTTTTGGTCATTCTTCAAAATTAAAGGACAGGAAGCATCTGGGGTAGCTACACTGAAGAATAAAGAGGGATACCTGAAGAGTGACAGCGCGAGTAAAGCTGAGATACTCAGCGACCAATTTCAGTCGGTTTACACCAGGGAGGATAGCACTCGTCTACCAGACAAAGGACCAAGCCCTCATCAGACCATGGATGAGATCACTATGACCTCAAAAGGCTGTTTAAACTTCTGTCAAATTTAAAAACCCATAAAGCCACTGGCCCAGACTCCTTTATTCGCAGGGCAGCTGCATATGAACTTGCACCAATGCTTACTGGCATATACCAACATTCCATTGATACAGGAACAGTACTAGAAGGCTGGACAAATGCTTGGATTGTTCCCTTATTCAAAAGGGCGAAAAACACCAACCAGCAAATTACAGACCAGTATCACTGACATCTGTTACCTGCAAAATCCTACACAGCAGTATAATGAGACATTTTGACCTGAACAACATACTCTGTGATAATCAGCATGGTTTTCGGAAAAAACGTTCCTGTGAGACGCAGCTGATTGTCACTATCCAAGATATTTCCCGCAACTTAGCAAGGGGACACCAGATTGACATTATACTACTCGACTATGCAAAGGCCTTCGATAAAGTTCCTCGTACTCGTCTGCTGTACAAACCGGCTTGGTATGGTGTCAGAGGGAAAACAAACATATGGATACAAGCGTTCCTTGGTGAGAGGAAACAGCAAGTCCTCCTTGAAAGATGCCATTCTTCATCACTAGATGTACTATCTGGAGTTCCCCAAGGCACCGTTCTTGGTCCACTTTTGTTCCTGTCCTATATCAATGATATTCATCGAAATCATCTGACACTCGGCTCTTTGCAGACGACTCTCTCCTAATTAGACCGATAACAAATCAAACGACAGTGACCTCCTACAACAGGATATCATGGCACTAGAAGAGTGGGAGTAGACATGGCAGATGAGATTCAAAGCCGAAAAATGCAATGTTATCCGCATAGCACCGTTTAAACTTAAACGGGTAATACCAAAACAGTACACTCTCCATGATCAAATTTTAGAGACTAAAAGGCTAGCAAGTACCTGGGAGTCACTATCTCAAATGATTTATCCTGGTCGGCACACTGTGCTATCGCAGTTGGGAAAGGTAAACAGGACCTTTAGTTTCCTACGCCGTAACTTCAATGACTGTACCACCAAAGTTAAAGCTGCCACCTACACCACAATGGTCCGACCAGCCCTAGAATATGCTTCAACTGTATGGGATCCCCATCACCAGAAGGACATCAAAGCACTAGCGCAGGTACAACGTAGAGCAACAATATACGCTTTTAAGGACTACTCCTAGGTGTGTCACTTCAATGGTTGACAAACTACAGTGGGCAGTCTTGAAGAGAGACGGAACAACAACAGACTCACAATGCTGTATAAGGTACAACACGGACTGGTAGATAATTGACAGCTCCAGTTACATACAATAGAGTGATGCCAGAACCAGAGGGTCCCAACGTCTCTTCCAAGAAAGATGCCAGAACTAGACATTAACTCAGTGCTTTTTCCAACTCACAATACGAGATTGAAACATGCTACCAACTTGCTCTTCTTCCGCTACATCACTGGAGGCTTTCAGAGCTTGCCTAGGCATATGCCAAACAGTGACCGGAGACACACACTAGACAGCCATAAACCGCGTATATAGTTTTAAACTTTTAACTTGTAAATATGAATTACTGCTGTGTTTGCCCGGGCATGGGCAGTCAATGCTGAACTAAATACGTTCTGTAAGAACCCGGTCCAAGTATGGGAAGAAGAAGAAGGTAACCCGCTACGTTTTTACCGACGAGAAATGACGAGCTATTCTACTAGCTACGCCTTGAATGCAGTGTCTCCGTCGGCGTTGGTTAACCTTTTTCTTATCGGTAATCTCATATCTCAAAAACTGCTCGACATAATAAAATGAAACGTCATACATGTATTTGGGATAAACAGATCACATGCCACGCACAAGCTACATAACTACGCAACCTCTTTTGACAAAGTTAAAGTGAAAATCCTAGCAGCGGCATGATTGACCTCAGACAGCAAAAGGTCGCATTCACATGACAAAGGTTTCAATACATGTTTTGTTTGTTTGTAACAGACAGAAGTCGAGCGTGTGTTACTATAAATATATTGTAATGTCTGTCTTCTTTTTTTTAAAATTCCAAACCATGTATTGGGGTTCTTCTTCTTCCTCTTATATATGTATATATTTTTAATTATTTATTTTACTATAAAAACCTTTATTGGGGACATATGAAACCACGACACAGAGAAGGCTTAGGTTTACGGTTGTGAAAGCACAAACGTTCAGCGATATCTTTAATGTGCACAGGGTATGACTCTCTCTGCAATGGGAGCGATGTGTTTACACTCCACTTTAAAGAATGAAGCGGGAATGTGTTTTAAAAATCTGAGATGTGACCGCAAATGGAATCGAACCCGAAACCTGTTGAAAGAGTCGCAAAGAATGCTAACCAAGTGCCATCGCAACTTTAGTCATTAAATTTGTGAGTTAATGTTACATGAATAAATGGCTAACGCGCTGCAAATTTGCTCATTTTAAATCGAATTACAGTATGAGCATTCGGGAGGTCGTGTGTCCAAACTCCGACCAGTTCATACTAAAGATTTCATAAAAAGGTTACATGTAGCTCTATAACTTGACGCTCATCATATAAAAGGCAGTGCTAGGACTGGTCGACCCGGTATACTGGTCGACCTGCTAGGACTTGTCGACCCCGTATACTGACCGACCTGCTAGGACTGGTCGACCCGCTAGGACTGGTCGGCTCGGTATACTGTCGACCTGCGAGGACTGGTCGACCCGGTTTAATGGTCGACCCGGTATCAGAAACACGTGTGATTGGGTGGATTATCCTGGCATGTGTCTGCCGCAGTCTAGTGTGGCAGTACTATAAAGATGAGCATGCGTTGTAATGCAGTTGTTAATGTCACCAATGTCCATGAAACGTTACATGTATGTTTGGTATCAATAAATAGCATGACATGCGTGAGTCACATAATTCTGCAATATATTTTGGCACAGTTAGGCCCTCTTTTTACTTGGTCAAATTGAGTAGTAACCTAATATATTCTTAACCACGGCACATATTTGAATAATACTTCACACATGTATTCGGCACCAATGGAACATGCCACAGACAATTCATGTAACGCTGAAACCTATTTTGGCACAGCCAAAATTGCCCTTTTTTAACTTTAATATGCAAATTTATGTGCATTAACAAACCGTTGATATATAATGGACTCTACTCAGAGTCAAGATTATCTAAAACCATCCATCTCCAAGGTCTATAATCTATACATTTATGGATATATACTCCCGATATATATGTATATATATATTGTAGAGAAAATCATACATCTAACGAAAAACCCCTTCACAACATTGAACATGGACAATTAATGTTCAGCAGTGCTTTACAACTTAATACTCTAAACCGGTTTCCGCCTATACGGCTTCATCAGAGAGTTACAAACATAAAACATAAAACGTACAGCAATACACTTGTGAATATACAAAATCAAAAGAATCTAAACTATCAGTGCACCTTTATAGGCTTCGCTAAATGGGGGCCTTTGGAGGTGCACTGATAGTTTAGTTTCTTTCGATTTTATACATTAATTTTACATACCATATATACAGACGAACGAGTTATGATGTAGAGATACAGTTTATAAGCGTGTGTTGCATACGTACAAGGATTGTCTTTGTTGAATATCGTCTTCAATGGCGTGTCCTGCGTGATGGGGGCCGCCATGTTTGACCGGACTACTTTTCCCCCCATAATTACAAGCGCCTAACACGAGAGATGATAATAGTATGGATTCCACGATTACCACGAGGATAATTTGTCTAACATTTATATATATATGTATATATATATATTGGACTCGCCTAAGAGTCAGGCTATATAAAACCGCCCATCTCAAGAGTTTATAATCTATATTTATGGATCTATACTACTGATATATATCGGACTCTCCTCAGATCAGGTTATGTAAAATCTAACATCTTCAGTGTCTATACTCTATCCATTTATATATCTATGTCGCAAGATGACCCTAGTGGATGGGACTAACTCTGGAAAGAATCAACGTCGGTGACTGCATTAACATAAGTTTAAGGACTCTTCTGCGACAAGGATTATCACAACCTGACTTCTATGGTGATGTGATTTATAAACTTCGTAAGATTCTGGTCATGATCACTTTCAAACTATCTTTGTTATACTTGTCAAAAAGTTTATCAAAAGAGGTTATGACCCTATCATTTTGCAACGTACAGCATGCGTGGTGATGAACCCTTTTACAGTTCGCCACTATGCTTTCCTCTTTAATTGTACGATGAACGGACATGCTGTGGACCCTATGGGTTTGTCTATGCTCTTTCTTGTCGTGCCCTTAATGTTTTATTCTCTTGTTGCTCTGGCTTCTGCCAAGTCATTGAGTACCTTCATTGTGGCTTTCTAGGCTATTGTTTTTTTTGTATTATATTTACACGAGCATATTTGTGTTTCACTTATATTGCCTATTGATGCTGCCTTGTTGGTTAGAGATTAGATCATGGCGGGGATTTCTTTATTTACACTGTCCTGTTTTTATGGGATGACAGTAGGGTGTGAGGTTTGGTGCACCCTAGAACCGGTTTAAAGCCCCAGTGGCCTACTTTGCCACTGACCGTTCCAAGGCGGTAGCCATATTATCAACCCTTTTGTGTTTGTGATGTCGTTTGCATTTATTATTACTTTTGCCTTCTTGTTTGTCTGTTTGCGTGTTTGTTTCTGTGTTTTGTGGTTGACTGTCCTCCTTGAATGCTACTTTCCCTGTCCGATCTTTTTTGATTTCTTTAATGCAACTTTTAAAATATGTTAAATATATATACAATTATCAAGAAAAACAAGCAAATACACAGATGAAATATGAAAAAGACTGCTCTCATAGACGTATAAGACGTTCGTAGTACTATCACACATACTGAATATGTCGCCTGTCTATATATATATATGACACGAAAGTGTTGTTGAAGTTACAACAATGTTGATGATCCGAAACGTTGCAAAGAATGATGATCTTACGCGAAGTATTTGTTGCGCCTGAGTTTATAAACATGATGCGCGACTCCAATGACCGGTGATTGTCATCAAAAGCCTTCTAAAAGGGTTGATGACGCGCTAAACAACCTCCAACGAGGTTGAGTGTTGAATTCCTCCATTGAGGTCTGATGACGAACCCACCACGTGTCCCAGGGGTTATTGCTCCTATGAGAACCTGACCATGTTGTCCAGGTACGGGTACCGTCTCCTTCCAGCTCATTACGTTATGAGATGAATCACATAGAGGGCATACACACCCAAAAGGCTTAGCTCCACTCCGGGAGGCTCACGCTGCAATGATACATACTTTTACACGTCGGTTCATTAACAAAACACTCGTTTACAACCATCGTTACACAAACAAATCATTATCTAGTAAATATATGTGAGCCACTCTCTAATTATGACGTGTAGCAATGTATGCGTATTCTACAACGCCATTTATATGCATGTATATCCTCTCACCGTTAACCAATGCACCTAATATGCAACGTGATCAATTTAATCTTGTATTATAATAAATGATCAACTACTATATCAAACAAAGTTAAAGTTATATGCTAGCTGTATAAGTTAATGCTTGAGAAACATAAAAAAGCTGAACGGATGTAGCAACATCACGTTACAAAATGGCGACGCCCATTGAATACAATTTCATGAATACAGTTTCATGAAATAGATATCACTGAATGTAAACCCGGTATCAGCGCAAATGGAGTCCCTAAGAAAACCAGTCACGGTTGCTCATAGACAGTGGGATCGGTTTCGCCATGAATAAATTATCTCTGTTTTTTGATTGTTCGCTTGCCCCGGGTTGAGCATTAAAATTAGCTTTCGATTTATTAATCCAGTATCATTTTGACTTTAAACATACTTGCATATATTAAAATACAATGTTGATTGTTCAACTATTCTAACCCGGCTTTGAATATATTACTGATGAAATATAATCAAAAGTTAGTAATATGCAAAAAACAAACAATTTGCCTTATACTATTCTTATAATTAATATTAATGATTAAACAAATGCTTTTTTATGTAAAACAAAACAAAACTAAGCTTCTATAAACTCGATTGCCGCGTGTCCGTTCATCTTCCATAGATGCACTAACATCGACTTCCTTTATGCATATGGAAGATCCTTCCTAAAACAAAGAAACCTCCATCACACTCTCAGACCTACTGGTATCTACGATTCCCTCCATTAATCAACCCTGTAATTGTCGTAGAAAATCCGTGACACTGTAAGGGAAAAAACCGTGACTTGCAATCGTCAGGACACCGTGACAGATTTATGCAATGTCATTGTTATGCCGAAGAACTACATAACACAGGCAGTGTTGAATTTTCGTCGCGCAACCGTAGCTGTTTTTTTGTCGATAATCCATTTGCGTTACCGGGATTACCCCCACTGGATATACTGACCACACACTGACTGTGAATTTCACACTTTCTATATGACTACTCCAATCAAAGCAACTTTTAACATTCCCGGTCACGACTGAAAAGCAATGCACTTTATAACCCAACGTTCCGCCCACGTTCATTCCGTGACCCACGTGGCAACAGACGCAATTTTCACATCTACCCGAAAAGACCCTTAAACAATTTTGCCTTTTAGAGAGATAGATTGTAAAATACCTATAATTGTACATTCATGAAGCACATATAAACTTATTGAACGGCACTGCCTTAGCTCCTACAAAAACGCTATGAAAATGTTCGCTTTCACGTCGTACGTGAATATATGAAAATGGTGAATTTGTTCAACTGAACAATGGGCATGTTACTGACGGATGTCGTCAAGTGCTAACAAGAGCTATGTACGACCAATACGCTCTACCCGAGATTATTTTGTGACAATCTTTACTCCTGATATATATCGGACTCTCCTCAGAGCCCTCAGAACCCGGTTATATAAAACCTAAAATCTCCAATATTTATAATCTTTACCTTTATGTATTTACACTTTTGATACATATTGGACTCTTCTCAGAGTCAGGTTATATAAAACCTAACATATCTAGTCAGTGTATTAATGTATCTATACTCCTGGTATATATACAATCTAACATATCCAGTGTTTAAAATCTATACATGTATGTATCTACTCTCCTGATATATATTGGACTCTGCTCCTTCCATCAATTAGGTATCGACCCTTACTTTGAGGGGATGTCCGATTATCAGACCGGGAGGGGATCAACGAATGCTTTCGATAAACCTATATGGTAGCTAGTTCACAACAGGGAATGTAAATTAAGGTTGCGGTAAACTAATTGCTTTCCCATTGGCCACGATGCAAGCTTTTCCGAAATAAAAAATAAAAATAAAGATACCACTTAAAAAAAGTGTCTTACTTTCAATTAAGTCCAATGTGCTAAAAGTTAAAATTCAGCATGTTTTCCCTACAGAACTTTCCATGGGGGCCGCCATATTTGTTTACATGCAAAATATTTACTTGTTTTTGAGTTGGGGTTAATCTCACAATTTCATGTTTAAAAAATGCAATTGGTAAAAATAAATGCTCTCACTTTAATATGTTATTTATTATTGATTAACAACTCTGAAAATTTATGTTGAAACATTTATCTGGCATGTTTTAATTTTTTTGACCTTTCACTTCTGGCTCAGGTCACTCCGGGAAAGGGGCGTGGCCAAGCCCATGCTATACTTAGGATACCGCAACTTTAAGATACGTATGATATTTTGTGTACCTATTTAACATAACGACACACTTTGACCGCAGACACATTTACCTATACGCAATCAAGTGCATACACATGGTGTACTTTATGTCTGAAGAAACGCTATGGAAGGAACTAAGAACAAGGACATTTTAGTTTTCTTCTTAAATGGAAAAAAGGTACGGTGTTCTTCATTTATTTAATATTTGCAATGATACGTTAGGGCACCATCCCTATTACTTGAGTATGGATGCTACATTACAAGAGAAGGTTGGGTTGGGGAGGGTGTAATCTAAATAGACCCACAAAGCTGTCGGGTTGGGTATAGACAGAAGTAAGGCTGTGGGTGGGGAATAGGCAGCAGCTAGGCTGTGGGTGGGGTATAGGCAGATGCTAGGATGTGGGAGGGGAATAGGCAGAAGCTAGACTGTAGATGTAGTAGATGTAGTAGCGACAGAAGCTAGGCTATGTGTGGGGTATAGGGACATGATCAAGGTAGGAATTTGTAAGGGTATAGGAACAAGCTAGGCTATATTTAACTCGACACATGCATTTAAATCGAGAAAGATTCGCCGATAAAGATGTGCCCAAATTTTGGGAATAGTCGCATTGGTCACATAACATCCTTCGATATGTTTAAAAAAGGTTTAAATACAAAAACAATCGTGCACAATGTTTTTAACACACACAGATCAATCCGGCAATTTCGATATATCGCCTACATTAAATATTCCGCCTTAAACTTTCGGTATTGCCAAGGCAATGCTGGCAGTGAGATTCCCGGGCGTGGTAGCTAAACGAATATTTGAACTACTCACGGACATTATTGGAGAGTGTTAATGGGGGAGGGGGCATGGCGGCCGTAAATTCCGCCCCCGCCTTCACCCTGTCGATTTGAATGCATTTTTTATTATTTCTTTCGTATTGTTTCTTCGTGATACTTGCATGGCTATGTGTAGGGTCACACCTACGCCTCTGACTTTTAAAAAGTGATTTTATTTTAATGGAACATTATTAGGGATTGTTTCGCACACGTGATATTTGACCCATGCTTTCGTTCATACATATACTCTATACATATTGATTAGGAACATATTTAAAAAGATTTTATTTCACCTTTATGTCCACTAATTGAAAGTTCATTTAAACATCTCATGTAACTTGTGACTAAACTTTCATATATTGTCAGTACATGTGTGTGTGTGTGTGTGTGTGTGTGTGTTTCTAAGGTCCATGGTACCACCGCCCGCTAGCGAACAGTAGAGTTTGGATTATTGTGAACGGTTGAGTAATCACTGGCTTCAGTTACGATAGTACAAAGAAAGGATAGAAAGATGGTTGTTTGGTTGGTTCTAGATTCTGATTATGGCATGCTAGGCCATGATCCAGACAATTTTTCGCTACCATCTCAGGTGGCAAACTGGTACCATGTTATGGAGTTATTTGTAGAGAAAGAAAATATCGATGATAGCAGTGCCAACAGGGTAGCTGTTTCCTGTTATTATAGTTATCTCCCCCTTTTAAATAAAAGTCAGGTTTCTTTAAAAAATCGTTTTCTCTGAAACATTAAGTGATAGAGGTCTAATATTTTGCATATGGCACAATCTTATAGCCTGCTACAAAAAAAAAATGTTGACCCTGGGGCCACATATTTAAATAGTGTTATATAGGACAATCTTTAAAAACAAACCCTTTCTGGAACTACAAGAGCTAGACGTTTAATATTTTGCATGTGGTATAAACTTTTAGTCTTCTACAAAATTTGTTAAAATGGTGACCCTGTGGTCATTTTTGGCTACATCCCATATTTACGAGTTATAATATATAAACATCTTTAAAAATAATTTTGTCTGAAACTACCCGAGATAAACGTCTAATATTTTGCATGTAGCATCAGCTTAAAGTTCTCTACTAAGCCTGTTCAAATGGTGACACTTAATTGACTCAAGGTTGGTCCTGCCCTGTGGGTCACACTATTACATTGAGTAAAGCCATTACAAAATACACTTTAAAATCTACATCAGCTAAGTGTCTAATACTTTGCATGTAATTTAAGCTGATGATTCTTTAACTAGTTTGTTCAAATGGCGACACTGTGGTAAAAGTTGACCCCAGTCACAGTTTTACATAGAGATATATTAGGAAATTGCTGTTGTAGTTGTTTCTTTAACATGTGAGCACTTTGTTGTAGGCCGAGGCGAGGCCCTTTGACCTCTTGTTTATAACTTGCAGTTGTACATATTATTTTATAAAATTACTTCAGAGTTAGGTTTAAGAACAGCAGTATTTATCAAGAATGGGACTTTTGGTGTGGTATTGCATTATAAAGACCTAAACGAATTAAAACAATTAAAACTGTTATCGTAAGTAAGTGTCTATTTTAACGATGTTTACAAGTCGCATATTTTATAAATCCACCCACTAAAACCACAAAGGAGACCGCTGCATTGTCATGGCAAATGATTGATGGACCAATTGGGTATTCACATGAAACGTTGGATGAAATACATTGGCTACTGTAGTTTTGCCAGTAGCATTGTCAGCATCTATATATACATCTATATATACATAAAATGAGACAAATAGTCCCATATATAAACCACAGCACTAAGACTTAATTGCACCGTAGGTCAACACTGTAAACCAGGGGCGTGGCTATGTTAAATTAAATGTGCCAGCCCGGTCATCGGTTGAGCACCGAATGTGAACGTTTGTTAGGTGGGTCCGATGGCTTGCATGAACGGCGATTATTGTTTATATCGATAATTAAAAGTGTGCATTTTGGAGTACCTCCCGCTGCCAATTCTTTATAAAAAAATAATCAATAAAAAATGCTCCCCTGAGGAAAACTGAATTAGCACTAGTGCATTCTTATACCCAGAAACGGCATTGTTCTCTTTTATTGCCACTAGATCAATATCAAATATCAAAAGGAGAATACCATTATAGGATGTTTTCTGGCTATAGAAAGTATTGTGTTAGCTAATCTTCTCGAAAAATGGAAATGTTAAGCAAATTATTTTAATACATACATTTTGTTTCAGTGTCATGCACAACAATTAATATGTTTGCTGAAATTACATACTGGTAAATATCTACTAAAAGTAACAACAACACCACAATCAAGACTTACTTATCAAGTTTATTTACCTGATATGCAAATATAAATTACTTTTACTTATGGCATACTTACTATAGGATATCGTTTAAAACCACCCCACGATATGTTTCTTAAAAAACATGTGTTAAACAAATTTATATTACTTCAATTACTGTTTGATTGACGTATCTTCTTATGCAACACATGTTTGCATGACGTCCTGTGATGTATAAATAAAAGTGTGTGCGGTGTGGGTGTGCACTCGCGCCCTGTGTGCGTTTAAGTAGTGCGTTTGACGATGCACCAACAAAGAAAAATTGTCAACTGATACCATAAGGAAAGAACATCAAGATATGGAATACACAATGTACAGAGCTTTCTCACCCACATAACTGTAGAGTCAATTCGAGTTATGACTGTTGTCTACACGGAGTTGCCCAACACAAGAGAGACGTTGGTCTTATTCCGGGCCCCGTTTTATGAAACATCGTACGACCATTTTGATCATAAATCAATTCCTAAATGCTTCACTAATAAACGATAAACGTGATTTAATTTTATTTTCTTATACATTTGATATTTATGCCTACCTGCACACATAATTGTCTACATTAATTGCTTTGGTAAACAAAGATGATTTTAAAATGTAAGACTTATCATCAGATGTTTAATAAAACAGGGCCCTGGCCTTTTGAGGTATGGTGCACCCTAGAACCTGATTTAAACCCCCAGTGGCCTTTTTGGCCACTGACTGTTCCAAGGCGGAAGCCCTATTGTCAACCCTTTTGTGTTTGTGAAGTCGTTTGCAATTTATTACTTTTGCCTTCTCGTTTGTCTGTTTGCGTGTTTGTTTTTGTGTTTTGTGGTTGACTGTCGTCATTGAATGCTACTTTCCGATTTCTATATCTTTTGTTTTTTAAGTTTTCAAACTATTTAATATGACTTAGGCTTCTTTCTAGATGTGTTAGTCACATTCATTATTTTGGGAACTGAAACTAATTTATGATATTATATAATCTCGTAAAAGCTTTTTAGGATATTTAACCGGTGTCATTATTTTGAGGGTAATACAATATCTTGCACCCAGGTCTTAGTCGCATTATTAACATCTCTCTATTAATTTAAAACTAGACATATCAAATTATATGTCTGGTTATGAATTGAATAGTTTAACATTTTCAAAAGATAGTATGTTAACTGCTATTTTACAATAATTCATCTAAACAGTTTGAATAGTAGGTGGAGGTTTCAGTATGAATTACTAGTTGAAATAAAACGCTGTTTTAGTTAACTATAATATAACATTATACTATTTGTGTCATAAATAATGGGCTGGTATGATTACATAAACTTTCTTCCGTACTAAGAAATTCAGGATTTTACATTTGTGTGATATAAGGTTCATTCAATGAACATATCAAGCGGTTTATGGCCCTTTTATAAACTATTTTAAAGCCATGTTTTAAAATTCACTATGATTGGAATGCATCCATTGTGTATGATGTTGATATTGTAAACCCGTTGTGACAGGTTGTTCATATAAATTTTGTAAAAAATTAAAACTAGCAACATGTTAAATAAGAAGCATGCATACATATCTGTCCATCCATTCATCAGAACATCCACCCATCAGAACGTTTGTATGTGTTTATGTCTGTCCATAGCGGCCAGAAGTTTGCATGATATTCAATATTCGACATTTGATATTCAAAATGAATATCCAAAAACAAAAAACTCGAGATTCTTTATTCAACAAATAGGTTTTGAATATCGAAAAACAAAAAAAAATAATCGAGATTCGTTATTCAACAAACAAGTTTTGAATATCGAAAAACAAAAAACTCGAGATTCGATATTCAAAATATATAGTTTTGGATATCGAAAAACTAAAAGTCCGAGATTCGTTATTCAACAAATAGGTTTTGTGGATCAAAAAACAAAAACTCGAGATTCGTTATTCAACAAATAGGTTTTGAATAGCGAAAAAAAAATATCTCGAGATTCGTTATTCAACAAAAATGTTTTGAATTTCGAAAAACAAAAAACTCGAGATTCGTTATTCAAAAAAGTTTGGAATATCGAAAAAAAAAATCGAGATTCGTTATTCAACAAATATGTTTGAATATCGAAAAACAAAAAACTCGAGTTTCGTTATTCAAAAAATAAAGTTTTGAATATCGAAAAACAAAATATATGGTATATATACACCATAATACCTACATGTATAGTATATATAAACCGTACTACCTACATGTATCGTATATATACACCATAATACCTACATGTATTCAGAACAATGTTAAATGACATTTTTATTATATGCCTATTTCTCTCGACGTAGAAATAAAATGATCTAAATTGTATTGTTTCGCTATTTCTTCTTCAGAAAGCATTTTTCACCAACTGTCAACTGTCAACACCAAACGACAACAAATATTGTCATTAAACTAGGCGTGTAAAGCAGTTATGTGATATTGATCCATTCGGAACATTTTATCGGTTTTCGGACTTTATCGTTGAGTTAACATGTGGCTCGTGTACTACAAAATACGGATTTAATATACATTTTTTGTACGCGCGTGCGTCCAATACGGTCACATGGTACAAATGCAGACGATCACTGCACGAGACAAATAGGTATATAATAACTACATGTATAGTATATACACTATAATACCTACATCTATAGTATATATACAGAAATAATGCATACATGTATAGTATATATACACCATAATATACACCATAATACTTACATGTAGAGTATATATACACCATAATACCTACATGTATAGTATATATACACCATAATACCTACATGTATAGTATATATAATGAATAGTTTATATACAGCAATAATACCTACATGTATAGTATATATACAGTAATTATACCTACATGTATAGTATATATACACCATAACACTTACATTTATAGTATATATACACCATAATACATACATGTATAGTATATATATACCATAATTCCTACATTTATATTATGTATACACCATAATATCTACATGTATAGTATATATACAGCAATAATACCTACATGTATTGTATATTTACAGCAATAATACCTACATGTATAGTATATATACACCATAATACCTACGTGTAGTGTATATATACGCCATAATACCTGCATGTATAGTATTTATACACCATAATACCTACATGTATAGTATATACACGTCAATAATACCTACATGTATAGTATATATACACCATAATACCTACATGTATAGTATATATACATCAATAATACCTACCTATATAGTTTATATACACTACAATACATACATGTATAGTATATATAATGTATAGTATATATACACCATAATACCTACATGTATAGTATATATAATGAATAGTTTATATACAGCAATAATACCTACATGTATAGTATATATACAGCAATAATACCTACATCTATAGTATATATACAGCAATAATACCTACATCTATAGTATATATACAGCAATAATACCTACATCTATAGTTTATATACAGCAATAATACCTACATCTATAGTATATAAACACCATAATACCTACATGTATAGTATATATACACCATACTACCTACATGTATAGTATATATACACCATAATACCTACATGTATAGTATATATATACACCATAATACCTACGTGTATTGTATATATACGCTATAATAACATACGCAGCTCTGTATGAATGATGATCAAATTCTCTTCTCATTTATATACATATATCACAAGTGTGGATTGAGAAGTGGGTTCCAAGTCTGACATAGGTCCTTTAAAGCCATACAAATGGGGTGTGATTAACATGGAACAATGAATGGTAATCAGTAACATTAACAATTAGAACTTCATATGTCATAGGAGCAGATTCAGGTGGTGGCGCATCCAAATGCATGTGAAAACTTGAAGTAATCAACTGAACAGACCATACGCGACATCCAGCGCACACGATATCGACATCTGGCGCTCGTAGTACCGACATCAATGACAGTTTGAGATAGGTGAACTCGACATCTATGACCAGGAATATTTTCAAATCAGCTATATTTTATGTTTAGCCATGTTTATCAAGATGAATATCTGTTGAAAAATTAAATCATTAAAATCTATATTTCATTCTAGTTTTGACAAATACATATATATAGTTTTATATAAATATAAAGTCGATTCAAGCTAACCAGTAGGCCTTATTGCCTGCTGACCGTTCCAAGTCGGTAACCCTGTCTTCACCACCCTTTCTGTCTTTCATTGTATTATCAAGTCCTTGTTTGCGGTGCAGTGCGGACCTACGATGCCATTGCGTTCGGACGCTGTGGTTTCTATAGGACCCTATGTTTCATTTTTATACATTGGAAAGGATGAATCTCGCTCAAATAAATGTGCTAACTGCGAAAGGAAAGCAATATATAACACAGACATTGACATTGTATGCATGTTTACCACCCAATCGATTTACACATAGATTTTACATGCGCATACCAATCATGACACAGATTTATGGATAAATACAACAAATATGTGTTTCCTCGTTAAAATAATATACCGACATCTGTCGCATACACATCGAATTCTGTCGCGTATGCAGACCGATACCAGAATATCACAGCCCGTACATTGATTGTATTAAGGATAACAGTTGATAACGTATGCATGCACGCATATCAGTGATGACGTCAGCATGATGTATGCTTCAATGCTTGTGTGCATATCTAACATAACTACACGTTTTAACCGCAGACACATTTAACTACACTCAGTCAAGTGCATATACACACGTTATACTTTATGTCTGAAGAAAAACTATGGAAGGAACTAAGAACAAGGACATTTTAGTTTTCTTCTTAAATGGAAAAAAGGTACAGTGTTTTCTTCATTTATTTTCTTTTTACATTGAAAAGTTAGGGCACCATAGCAGAGTACGGATGCTACATTACAAGAGAGGGTGGGGTTGGGGAGGGTGTAATCGGAATAGACCCGTAGACCCGCACAGATCTGGGTGATGCTAGGCTGTGGTGTGGTATATGCAGAAGCTAGGCTGTGGGTGGGGGTATACTCAGAAGCTAGACTGTAGGTGGGGTATGAACAGAATCTAGACTGTGGGTCGGGTATAGACAGAAGCTAGGCTGTGATGGAGTATGGGCAGAAGCTAGGATGCTGGTGGGGTATGGACAGGAGCTACGCTGCGGTTGGGGTATGGCAGAAGCTGGGCTGCGGGTGAGGTATAGGCAGAAGCTAGTCTATGGGTGGGGTATGGGCAGAAGCAAGGCTGTGGGTGGGGTATGGGCAGACGCTAGGCTGTGGGGAGATGTATAGGCAGAAGTTAGGCTGTGGGTGGGATATAGGCAGAAGCTAGGCTGTGGGTGCGTTATAGACAGAAGCTAGGCTGTGGGTGGGGTAGAGGCAGAAATTAGGCTGTGGTTGGGTATAGTTAGAAGCTAGGCTGTGGGTGGCGGATGAGCGGAATCTATATGGATATGGATATGGATATGGACAGAAGCTAGGCTTTGGTGGGGTATGGGCAGAAGCTAGGCTGTGGTGGAGTATGGACCATAGCTAGGCTGCTGGTGGGGTATAGACAGAAGCTATGCTCTGTGTAGGGTATTGGCAGAAGCTAGTCTATTGGTTGTGTATGGGCAGAAGCTAGGTTCTGGGTAGGGTATGGGCAGAAGCTAGTCTATGAGTGGGGTATGAGCAGAAGCTAGGCTTTGGGTGTGGTATACGCAGAAGTTCGTCTGTGGGTGTGGTATAGGCAGACCCTAGCCTGTGGATGGGGTATAGGCAGAGGCCAGACTGTGTTGGGCTAAAGTCAGAAGCTCGGCTGTGAGTATGGAGCAGAAGCTAGGCTGTGTGTGGGGTATTTGCAGAAGTTAAGCTGAGGTTGAGGTATATGGAGACGCTAGCCTGTGGGTGGGTATAGGCAGAAGCTAGGCTGTGGGTGGGGTATAGGCAGAAACTAGGCTGTGGTGGGGTATAGGCAGAAGCTAGGCTGTGGATGGGGTATGGGGAGAAGCTAGACTGTGGGTGGGTATGGGCAGAATTAGGCTGTGGGTGAGGTGCGAGCAGAATCTAGCCTGTGGTCGGGTATGGACAAAAGCTAGGCTGTGGTTGGGTAAGGGCAGAACCTAGGCTGCGGTTGGTGTATTGGCAGAAGCTAGGCTGTGGGTGGCGTATAGGCAGAGCTAATCTGTGAGTGGGGTATGAGCAGAATCTAGACTGTGGGTCGGGTATGGACAGAAGCTAGACTGTGGGTGGGATGCGAGCAGAATCTAGACTGTGGGTCGGGTATGGACAGAAGCTAGGCTGTGGTGGGGGTATGGGCAGAAGCTAGGCTGCGCGTGGGTTATGGCAGAAACTAGGTTGCGGATATGGTATAGGCAGAAGCTAGGCTGCGGGTGGGGTAGAGGCAGAAGCTAGGCTCTGGGTGGGTTATTGGCAGAAGCTAGTCTATTGGTTGTGTATGGGCAGAAGCTAGGCTCTGGGAGGGGTATTGGCAGAAGCTAGACTATGAGTGGGGTATGGACAGAAGCTAGGCTGTGGGTTTGGTATAGGCAGAAGCTCGTCTGTGTGTGTTGTAGAGGCAGACCCTAGCATGTGGATGGGGTATAGGTAGAAGCCAGACTGTGTTGGGCTAAAGTCAGAAGCTAGGCTGTGAGTATGGAGCAGAAGCTAGGCTGTGTGTGGGGTATTTGCAGAAGTTAAGCTGAGGTTGGGGTATATGCAGACGCTAGCCTGTGGGTGGGTATAGGCAGAAGCTAGGCTGTGGGTGAGGTATAGGCAGAAACTAGGCTGTAGTGGAGTATACGCAGAAGCTAGGCTGTGGGTCGGGTATGGGGAGAAGCTAGGCTGTGGGTGGGTATGGGCAGAACTAGGCTGTGGCTGGGGTGCGAGCAGAATCTAGCCTGTGGGTCGGGTATGGACAAAAGCTAGGCTGTGGATGGGTATGGGCAGAAGCTAGACTGTGGGTGGGTATGGGCAGAACTAGGCTGTGGGTGGGGTGCGAGCAGAATCTAGCCTGTGGTCGGGTATGGACAAAAGCTAGGCTGTGGTTGGGTAAGGGCAGAACCTAGGCTGCGGTTGGGGTATTGGCAGAAGCTAGGCTGTGGGTGGCGTATAGGCAGAGCTAATCTGTGAGTGGGGTATGAGCAGAATCTAGACTGTGGGTCGGGTATGGACAGAAGCTAGACTGTGGGTGGGATGCGAGCAGAATCTAGACTGTGGGTCGGGTATGGACAGAAGCTAGGCTGTGGTGGGGGTATGGGAAGAAGCTAGGCTGCGCGTGGGTTATGGCAGAAACTAGGTTGCGGATATGGTATAGGCAGAAGCTAGGCTGCGGGTGGGGTAGAGGCAGAAGCTAGGCTCTGGGTGGGTTAATGGCAGAAGCTAGTCTATGAGTGGGGTATGGACAGAAGCTAGGCTGTGGGTTTGGTATAGGCAGAAGCTCGTCTGTGTGTGTTGTAGAGGCAGACCCTAGCATGTGGATGGGGTATAGGCAGAAGCCAGACTGTGTTGGGCTAAAGTCAGAAGCTAGGCTGTGAGTATGGAGCAGAAGCTAGGCTGCGTGTGGGGTATTTGCAGAAGTTAAGCTGAGGTTGGGGTATATGCAGACGCTAGCCTGTGGGTGGGTATAGGCAGAAGCTAGGCTGTGGGTGAGGTATAGGCAGAAACTAGGCTGTAGTGGGGTATACGCAGAAGCTAGGCTGTGGGTCGGGTATGGGGAGAAGCTAGGCTGTGGGTGGGTATGGGCAGAACTAGGCTGTGACTGGGGTGCGAGCAGAATCTAGCCTGTGGGTCGGGTATGGACAAAAGCTAGGCTGTGGATGGGTATGGGCAGAAGCTAGGCTGTGGGTGGGGTATTGGCAGAAGCTAGACTGTGGGTGGCGTATGGGCAGAGCTAATCTGTGAGTGGGGTATGAGCAGAATCTAGACTGTGGGTCGGGTATGGACAGAAGGTAGGCTGTGGGTGGGGTGCGAGCAGAATCTAGACTGTTGGTCGGGTATGGACAGAAGCTAGGCTGTGGTGGGGGTATGGGCAGAAACTAGGTTGCGCGTGGGTTATGGCAAAAGCTAGTTTGCAGGTGTGGTATAGGCAGACACTAGGTTGCGGGTGGGGTATGGGCAGAAGCTAGGCTCTGGGTTGGGTATAGGCAGACTCGAGCGTGTGGATGGGTATAGGCAGAAGCCAGGCTGTGTTGGGCTAGGCTGTGGGTGTGGAGCAGAAGCTAGGCTGCGGGTGAGGTATAGGCAGAAGTTAAGCTGAGGTTGGGGTTTATGCAGATGCTAGTCTGTGGGTGGGATATAGGCAGAAACTAAGCTGTGGGTGGTTTATAGGCAGAATCTAGGTTTTGGGTGGGTATAGGCAAATGTTAGTCTGCGGGTTGGGTTTAGGCATAAGGTAGGCTGTGGTGGGGTATAGGCAGAAACTATGCTGTGCGTGGGATATACGCAAGAGCTATGCTGTGGGTGGTTATAAGCAGAAGCTAGTCTGTGGGTTGGCTTTAGGCAGAAGCTAGGCTCTGGTGGGGTATAGGCTGAGTTAGGTTGTGGATGGGTATATGCAGAAGCTAGGCTGTTGGTGGATTATAGGCAGACGTTAGGCTGCGGTAGGGTATAGGCAGAAGCTGGACTATGAGCGGGTATAGACAGTATCTCGGATGAGGGTGTGGTATAGACAGAAGCTAGGCTGCGGGTGGTGTTTAGAGAGAAGCTAGGCTGCGGGTGGGGTATAGACAGAAGCTAGGCTATGGATGTGGTATGGGTAGATGTTAGTATGTGGGTGGTGTATGGGCAGAAAGTAGGTTGTGGGTGGGTGTATAAGCAGAAGCTATGCTGTGGTTGGTGTATAGGCAGAAGCTAGGCTGTGGTTGGTGTATAGGCAGAAGCTAGGCTGTGGGAGGAGTATAGGCCGAAGCTAGGCTGTGAGTTGGGTATAGGCGGAAGCTAGACTGTGTGTGGGTATAGGCATAAACTAGGCTGTGGGTTGGGTTAAGGCTGTGGTGGGGTATAGGCAGAAGCTAGGCTGTGGGGGGGGTATAGGCAGAAGCTGGGCTGTGGGTGGTGTATAGACAGAAGCTAGGCTGCGGGTGGGGTATAGGCAGAAGCTAGGCTGCGGTTGGGATATGGGTAGATGTTAATATGTGGGTGGGGTATTGGCAGAATGTAGGCTGTTGGTGGGTGTATAAGCAGAAGCTATACTGTGGGCGGATTATAGGCAGAAGCTAGGCTGTGAGTGGGGAATAGGCAGAAGCTAGGCTGTGGTTGGTGTATAGGCAAACGCTAGACTGTGGGAGGGGTATAGGCAGAAGCTAAAATGTGGGTGGTGTATAGGCGGAAGCTAGATTGTGTGTGGGGTATAGGCATAAACTAGGCTGTGGGATAGCTTTGGGAAGAAGCTAGGCTGTGGTGGTGTATAGGCAGAAGCTAGGCTGCGGTGGGGTATAGGCAGAAGGTGGGCTGTGAGTGGGGTATAGACAGAAGCTAGGCTGCGGATGGGGTTTAGGCAGAAGCTAGGCTGCGGTTGGAGTATGGGCATATGCTAGGCTGCGGGTGGGATATAGGCAGAAGCTAATCGCTGGTGTGGTATGGGCATATGCTACTATGTGGGTAGATGCTAGGCTGTGGGTGGCTTGTAGGCAGAAGCTAGGCTGTTGGTAGATTATAGGCAGAAGCTGGGCTGTGGTTTGGGAATAGGCAGAAGCTAGGTTGTTGGTGGTGTATAGGCAGCAACTAGGATGTGGTTGGGGTATTAGCAGGAGCTAGCCTGTGGGAGTGGTAGAGGCAGAAGCTAGGCTGTGGGTTGGGTATATGCAGAAGCTAGGCTGTGATGGGGTAATGACAGATGTTAGGCTGCGGATTGGGTATTGGCAGAAGCTAGGCTGCGGTTTGGGAATAGGCGGAAGCAAGGCTGTGGGATGCGTATAGGTAGAAACTAGGATGTGGTTGGGGTATAAGCAGAAGCTAGCCTGTGCGAGTGGTAGAGGCAGAAGCTAGGCTGTGGGATGGGTATATGCAGAAGTTAGGCTGTGATGGGGTGATGGCAGATGTTAGGCTGCGGATTGGGTATTGGCAGAAGCTAGGCTGCGGTTGGGGTATGGGCAAAACCTAGGCTGTTGGGACTTGTATAGGCAGATGTTAGGCTATGTGTAGGGTATACGCAGACGCTAGCCTGTGGCAGGGGTATAAGCAGAAGTTAGGCTTTGGGTTGGTTATAAGCAAACGCTAGCCTGAGGGTGGGATATTGGCGGAAGCTAGACTGCGGGTGGTGTATGGACAGAAGCTAGACTGCGGGTGGGGTATGGGCAGTTTCCATGCTGTTGGTTGGGTATAGGCAGAAGCTATGCTGTGGGTGTGGTATTGGAAGAAGCTAGACTGGGTGGGTTTTAGGCAGAAACTAGGTTGTGGGTGGTGTAAAGGCAAAAGCAAGGCTGTGGGTGGTGTATTGTCAGAAGTCAGGCTGTGAGTGGAGTATAGACAGAAGCTAAACTGTGGGTTGGGTATAGGAACACGATCAAGGTAGGATTCTGGTGAGGTATATTCCCTGAACAAGCTAGACTATTTTTATCTCGACATATGTATACAGTTTCGAAGTTTATTTAAATCGAGAAATATTCGCCAATAAAGTATGAAAGTACTTTACGTGATAGGAAACTAAACTAGAAATTAGCAGCGGAACATGCGTTCAGTGGCGTAGCAAGACGAACATTTGAACTAAGCACTACACATTCAAAAGCAACATATAGTACAAATTGACTAGGACATATTCTAAGATTTTATTTGACCTTCATTGACCAATCAATTGAAATTTCAAGGTCATTTTAACATCTCATAGAAATTGTGACTAAACTTTCGTATTGTGTCAGTATGTGTGTGTATTTCTAAAGGTTCATGGTCCCACCGCCCACTAGGTAAAGTAGATTATTGTAAACCGTTGATTAATCACTGGCAGCTTCAGTTACTATAGTACAAAGAAGGGATAGAAAGCTGGTTGGTTGGTTGGTTTAATGGCGTAACGTAATTATCAGCACATTTTAAGCTAATTACGACGGTTTATTTTTCGTTGTGGAGACCTACGTTTAGGTCATTTTATGGATACTGGCATAATTTGAACAGAAATAGATAGGTCCTACTCCTTAAACTGGTCTCTTTATGATCAGTGTTGTGAAATCTGTGTGGAAGGAAACACGTATTAAACGAGATGATATCAAAAGAAACATAAAAAGATCGGACAGGGAAAGTAGCATTCAAGGAGGACAGTAAACCACAAAACACAGAAACAAACACGCAAACAGACAAACAAGAAGGCAAAAGCAATATTAAATGCAAACGACATCACAAACACAAAAAGGGTTGACAATAGGGCTACCGCCTTGGAACGGTCAGTGGCAAAGTAGGCCACTGGGGGTTTAAACCGGTTCTAGGGTGCACCAAACCTCACACTTACCCTACTGTCATCCCATTAAAACAGGACAGTGTAAATAAAGAAATCCCCGCCATGATCTATTCTCTAACCAACAAGGCAGCATCAATAGGCAATATAAGTAAAACACAAATATGCTCGTGTAAATATAATACAAAAAAAACAATAGCCTAGAAAGCCACAATGAAGGTACTCAATGACTTTGCAGAAGCCAGAGCAGTAAGAGAATAAACCATTAAGGGCACGACAAGAAAGATCATGGACAAACATCAAACGCCACCGTCCCAATGGGCTTTAGGTAGGCGTCATCATAGGGTCCACAGCCTGTCTGGTCATCGTACAATTAAAGAGGAAAGCATAGTGGCGAACTGTAAAAAGGTCCACCACAAAGCATGCAGTACGTTGCAAAATGATAGGGTCATAACCTCTTTTGATAATTTTTTTAACAAGTTTAACAAAGATAGTATGAAAGTGATCATGACCTAGAATCTTACGAAGTTTATAAATCACATCACCATAGAAGTCAGGTTGTGATTGTCCTTGTCGCAGAAGAGTCCTTAAATTACTTTTATATTTGGAAAGAAATCAGGGTTACGATAATAAAATTTTGCAAAGGTTTTACGAAGTTTATGGTAACGGTAACCCTGATTGAGTAACTTTTTTAGTTATACAAAGATTACGAATATTAAAGTCCTCAACTCGAGTACAAGCTCTAGAAAAACGAATAAGTTGAGACACATATACCCCATAAGAAGTTGCTCGGGGAACATCCCCATCCAAGTGGGGATAATTAACAATGTCAAAATTAAAATCATCTCTCTTGTCATAGATTTTGCTAATTATTTTACCATTTTCAATCGAGAGATCTAAATCAAGAAAAGAAGCGTTATTATCAGATATATTAGCTTTGTTAAGCTGAAGTTCTTTAGGATAAATATAATTAACCATAGTTGGAAAGAAAGGGTTGTCAATGTTCAATATGTCATCCAGATACCGAGAGGTATCATTAAAGGCTTCAATAACATCTGCCTGGGTATCTACTTCAGTTTCTGTGATAAAAGCATGTACGCTCTTACAACATTGTGTGATTGTATATAAAAGATTGGCCTAACGCGTCAACGTATTTAGTATGTATAAAATTAAGGAAACAAGGTTACTAACATGCCGTTACGAGCTTCAATCCAAACGTGCCAGTGGAGATTCACTAATACCACACCAACTGGTATATAGTTCGAGATCCAGATCATGGCATGCTCCTTTTTATTGAATAAAGCACCATTATCCCATTATAAACGCAAATGTTGAAATTGTCATGCGGCAGTTTTATGTAACTAATGCCTCGATTAGGCTAGCCTACTTTAGAATGTAAAACACGTACTACTACTAAATATGCAATTATCAATTCTTATTCAAGAATGTTATTCATGGTCACTTTGAAAAAAGAAACAGTCTTAAGAAATGTATCAAAAGAGGTTATTACCCAGTTATTTTGCAACGCAGGGCATGACTTAGTGGTTGATACATTCAAAGTTGGCAAGTACGCTCATTGCATTTACAATGTCCGAACAAGCCGGTGTTCTATGGTGTCGCCTACCTAAATCCTGAAACGGATGGCTTGTTGGGTCTTCAGTTATGTCTTGCCGTATCCCTAGTGGTTTATTTTCTTGTTGTTCTGCATTTCTTGAAACGTTATTCAGTACATTTTTGGTAGTTTTCTAGATCTGTTTTATATTCATATTTACATGATCATCTCTGTGCTATGAGTATACCGCCCAGTAATGATTATTAGTTTGTTAGAGTATAGTCTGACGGAGACAATAATTTACAATATCCCAGTTTACATCCTCATATTGCGAATCCACTGGGTTAAGCGTGATTTTAAGTGCACCTAAAACCTGTTTAGATCTACCAACGGTCGCTTTTACCACTATGCGTTCCAGTTCGATATCTCTAATGTCAGCCGTTTTATGTGGCTGATGTGACTGATGTCTTATGCTATTGTCAATGCCTGAGAAACACAAGATTGCCTTGTGCCCATTTAAGGGTTTTGTTTGCAATGAAAAATGTAGAAAAAGGTTACCTCTAGAGGTAAACGACCTATTTTTAGATGTTGAGCTTACTAATTTCGAAAAATAGGTCCTAGACCTTAACATGATCCATTTAGGATCTTGAACTCTGTGTGGAAAAAGAAAGTATTAAACGAGATGATAGTAACTTCAGTTTCTGTCATACAAGCATGTACGGTCTTACCACATTGCATGCTTGTATATAAAAGATTGGCCTACAGCGTCAGCGTAATAGTATGCATTACTACTATCACGCTACCAACATACTATCACGCTACCAACATACTACCACGCTACCAACACACTATCACGCTACCAACATACTATCACGCTACCGACAGGCACCTTTTAAAACATATGTACACCGTTACCGCTAAACCAACTGACGACGAGGTGTAAATATCACTAACATATTTCGAGAATCCAAACTCTTAGATACAATATAAGAGTCTTTAACAAACAAGGCCAAATCCCAAAACCGGAGCGTCGAATTAAGAGTTACCAACTCATAATTCATTTCGCGCATATTCAATCACAGGTATTGTAAGAACCCGTGAAAAAACAAACACATATTTAATCGACACATACATTTTTATATACACCTGGATAGAGTTTTGATAAATACTTTTTAGTTAAATTTGGCCGTTATTTGTTTGGTTAGTTTCCTTAAAAAACAAATTTATTAAAAGCTGTTATGAGCTTCAATCCAAATAATGTGATGGGTTGATTGTGTTCTGTTGAAATGTGCCAATCTCAGAAGGATTGAAAACCAGCTTAACTTAAAGTATTAGCAAAGGCCGCCAGTTTAAAGATTTCCTAAATATGCATGCATGTCTTCTTTCTCTTTTTATTCAGATAACAGATACCAAGCCTGATACAGAGTCAACTTTACTCCAGTACCTTAGAAGAAAATGTATCCTTTTTGTTCTTACCATGTGTGTAATCCATACTATATAAAGTACGAATCGTGTGTATTGTATCAATAAGGTCAGTCGTCGATATTTATTTTCTGAAGCTATTTCACATTCTGTTACATTCTGTACAAATGCTAACAAGCCTGACTGGCCTTTATCTTTAAATCGCAAAGGCTACCGATTTACCTTACCAAACACCATCAACAGCATCACAATACGAATTCATACCGAAAATGGGAGCTTTGGACGCAAGATGTAAATTTTCTAAAGCGGTATTCTACATTAAAGCCACACCGATTTAGACTCTATGATCCCAAAGGACCGGCAACTAATACTTAATACTACTATTTATTCCAATATGCATTGTTTGATAAAAACGACCCACTGTGCAAAATCATGGTATACTATATTGTATTACACGAGATATATTCGCCTTGACACCTGTCATCAGTACTGTTGCCAGGGACGAAGGAAGGTTGTGGCCATGGAGGATGTGGAGCATGCACCGTCATGGTTTCCAAGTTTGACGTCATCACCAGACGGACAATGTATCCTTATAATGCAACCCAACATCACACATATACCATGCAGTTATGAATTTGAAGATAATAGAATCACCGCCCGTAGCTATTAACTCAATATATATGTTAGAGTACTGCATTGTTTAACACAACTAAACCAGCATACTAGCTTTGCGTGTGTCTGTTTATGAACACTATTTATATTACACTATCCATATCATCAATTAATTGGAATCATTCTTTGAAATATAATACATACGTTCGCTCTTGAGAGCCTGCAATGTACATTCTTTCAAATTTGTATTTTCTTTATTTGTTACTGATATATTAATATTACATACATTTAGTACTCCTGATCTTTTGTATACATTACACGGTTAATGCATGTCTGTTCCCACTCTGTGCGGCCCATGGACTGGCCATTACCACTGTTGAAGGTGTCGGTAACCCAAACACGGGACTACATAAGGTTCAGGTATGTCTACACTTTGTTATCGTGCTAGCGTTGCTGACATTATGTTTGTTCTGTGGTACAAATGTTACAGTATCAATTAGTAATAACTACTATGAAAGTGTATACATCTTGCAAAGAATTTAGTAATAACCTTGTTATATTTCAAGTTATATTTTTATATATGATCTGACGTACCGTTTATTATTGACTAGCCCACATTAAGAGCAGTACATTGGAATATATTTACCATTTATATGGTGTACATATTACATACTCATATTTACTTAACTGTTATTGTTTTTGAAGTTTATGAACGATTTACTTTGTTTGTTTCCGAGTTTGAGACAAGTATTGATATGTATTTTATATTCCGTCAATTCTGTAACATCCTTCCCTATTAACTATCCCTGTTTTACATGTCTTCATTTTTTGTTGTACCATTAGCATATTGTATCATCTATACTGTACTGTTCCTCCCTAAATTATACCATTCATATTGTCCAGTTATATTGTTTATTCCTTTCACATTGTTGCATGATTATTTTAGAAACGTTTGATTGAATCTCATGGTCTCCAGTGTGGATTTTGTACCCCAGGCGTTGTCATGTCCATGTTTACCCTTCTAAGGAACAACCCACAGCCGACACGAGATGAAGTGGAAAAGGCTCTGGAAGGTTATACAGTGTTTACATATAACTGACAATTTAATTTTGGTACATTTAATGTCAACGTCATTAGCAGCACTAACGTAACACGGCGATTCATCCATTTTGAGGGACATTGACAGGTGTTTAACATGGGACTTGTTTGGTACATACAATGAAATGAAATGAGATTGTACGTCACGTTATCAAATCATACTAGGTTATATTGGGACAGTAACCTCAGATGAGATGAAGGATGCCGTTTTCCATCAGACATGCCTCGACCATAGAACCAACACATGACACATGCGGACAGTACCCACTGACATACCGAGGCCGCAGTACTTTATAAATGGCCTTTTTACATGTTTAAAATGTTTATATTCCATCGACAGTGTCATTTAAAATGTGTTCCGTGTCTTGAAATGTAAAAACAAAAATGTTACTTACTTTAAATTGGTAAGAATTGTTATGTTTTCATGAAGACCCTATTGTACAATTGCAATCTGTTTCAAAGGGCAAACATAAAATCATAAAACGCACAAAAGGCGACAACCTTTGAAACATTGACGACTATAATAGCCTTTGCGACCATTATAAATCCAGATCAGCCTGAGAGTAAATTTCCCCCAAGACACCCCTTTATCACATTACCGGAATGGTCTTAAGTTAAAGAAAGAACAGTCCATTAAATAAATGTAGTGGGTTAAGGGTTAAGTTCATGTATATATAAGTGAACATAACCCAAGTCAAGTTGACATATTGTAAGACTGTAAGACCCTTTATTAATATGGGTCTAGGTTAATCATCATGGTTTTATTATAATTCTGTTTTGATGTTAGGACATGGCAAATAATGATAACACGAGAATATGTTATACGTTTCTGATTAGCATTTCCAGGCACTAATAAATTATAATTGCTCACAATCTTTATCGAACTGACATTATACATACGTTACACACAAACTGATACAGTTTGTCTGTCGAAGTCATTGATAACCGTAGATTCGCGATACAATTTCAAATACAGATACATTAAGATAAATACTTTAACATTTTCTCAAAGCGAGGTCACTATGAATGTCGATTGTCTTTGATATAACAAGTAAGCAACCTTGATCGACCGTAATCTAATTATTAAAGTCGTTGATGCTGATAAAAAGTTCGGTTTCAATTTCTTACAAGCAAACCAATATCTCTAAAATCTCCGTATTTTCATACATACTTGCATATACAACTAAACAATTTATATGTATAATGAGGAATAACCACTTTATTGTATGTAATAGACGTTTTTAAAGATAATCAAAAAAGATGCTAGTATACCATATGGCTTTTCAGATATAATACTGTACAATAACTGTTCCTGTTCATCGAACTGCAAAACGTGAAACGTAAAACATAAAACAAAATATTGCCGTGTGTCCCTCTAGTTTTAAAGAAACTTACCCTCCAAATAACGGCGAACCTTATTATACAAAACTGTTTATCAAAACTCTATCCATGTGTTCAGGGCATCTAATAATGTTTATGTGCCGATAAAAAGTATAGGTTTATTGAAGGGTTCTTACAATACCCGTGATTGAATATTCGTAAAATGAATTATGTGAGTTGGCAACTCTTAATTTGATGCTCCAGTTTTGCGGTTTGGCTTAGCTTGTTAAAACAGTTTATATTGTGTCTATGGAGTTTGGATTCTCAAAATAGGTAAATTATATATATATACCTCATGGTCAGACGGTTTAGAAACACTGGACATATGTTGTAAAATGTGTCTGTTTTTGGCGGGATAGTTACTTTAACATTGCCCGTAAATAACAACTTACTCCCGAATTTGACGAATTTAAAGTGTAACCGATTTAGGTGTGTATGATTTATGACGCCAGTTGCATAATTTCTTGAATGACCCTCGAAACTAAATATTGGTTTATATCATTTTACGGAATATGTACTTCTTGAATAACCCTCGTACTAATATAAGTTTTCACCATTTTAGGAAATCTGTGCAGATGTACAGGTTACAGGCCGATTTTGGATGCTCTAAAACCATTTACAAAGGTAAGTAACTATACAGAATTTGTAAATTGAGTACATTCCAAATTTGAGGTATCGAATAACGATATCTGTTGCATTTTGTTGTTGTTTGATTTTCTAACATAACTCGTTAAAAACCGATTAAATGCACTGATAAACCACTTTTTAAACATAATTATTTTATGACACAACACTCTGGAATAATTGTGTTAATAAAAAACGACAACCATTTGAGATTCATAGAACTTTATATTATTGTTTAGTAAATATGACTAGACAGTTTAATACTGTATGATATCCAACATTCCAAAAAATCCTTATTCATTCAAACAACTTAACACATATGTGGAGGTTATTAGGCCGCAATGATCTCCCTTGGTTCTCACTCAAGTGCAAAGGGGAGACAGTGAAAACTCCAAACCAACCGATGGTCGTAGATCATTAATCCGTTTGTAATGAACTATTTTATAATAGCAATATATCTCTGTTAGCATTTTCATCATTATGTTTATGATCGCTGTAATCATAAATTCTTATACGCAATCATTCCTTGTATGATCGCTATGATAATTATAAATTTTTATACGCAATCAATCTTTGTATGATCTCTATAATCATAAACGCGCACTACCTGTAAATTAGAGGATTCACGAACCCACCTACAGTAACAACATGTAAACATGTAAACTGATCCAGGCGAACTCTGGCCTCTAATAGCTACAAAACAAATTTTGATGCTTGCTGAAATTCTCCCCAACTCTGGTTATTTCACAAGCTGGTGTGAACCATGATCAAGGGAATACATCCAACCTAAATGCAAACTTCAACATTGATTAGTCTTCCTTGGTTGTCCCTCAGGCCATAGAAAAGACCAGTCAATATATGTAGGGCAAATGACCATCCAACCAACGGTTGCCTAGAATTTTCCGCCATTGCGACTAGACAACTTTGGAGTTGCCTTCATTTAAATAAGTTTCAAATATTGATTCACAAAACTATTTTCATTTGTTCATTCTTTTAAAGAAGAAAACTAGTTTGTTCATTAGGTTAAGTTACCAATGCTGATTCACAAAGTCTTAGTTCATTAGTAAAGTCACACATGATGATTCATAAAGTCTTAGTTTGTTCATTAGTTACGTCACACATGAGGATTCACAAAGTCAAAGTTTGTCCAATAATTAAGTCACACATTATTATTCACAAAGTCTGTTTATTCATAAGTTAAGATTCACAAATAAGCCTGTTCGTTTCTCAAGAACCGGATATGAAATGAATTTCATCCATAACACCTTCGCATGACTAACGCATTGTATATGAAGGCAGCGACATCCGTCTAACGACATGCGGTCAAGCGAAGAAACCGGCTAGTGTACTTTGTCAACACACTGCTTTTTCGTTTTAATTGGTTATAGTGAATCATCTAGCAGACTGGCCACCATGTTTTCTGAAAGACAGCCTCAAGACAGTATCTTTGTCAAGACATACATATGGGCATAATAATAACAGCATAACCTTTAACTGGTTTATTTTATAGGAGAGGTGGATGGGTGTTTTCTTTCTTGCTCAAGCCTTGCAAACAGAAACAGGAAGTAAGAGAAAGGTGCAGTCTTTTTTTCAGCACTTAGTAATATTTACTCTAACAGTGTTTTGTCCTCAAACCTGTTCAACCCCAAAAACGCACACTCTTGAACCATGGCCTGTGTTATGCAAACATAAATCACGCATTATTGCTATAGCAATAAACTCAATTTCTTTAGGACACAACAGTCTGGAATAATTGTGTTAACAAAAAACGACAACCATTTGCGATTCATAGAACTTTATACTATTGTTTAGTAAATATGACTAGACAGTTTAATACTGTATAATATCCAAAATTTCAAAAAATCCTTATTCATTCAAACAACTTAATACATATGTGAAGGTTATTAGGCCAAAGTGATCTCACCTGGTTCTCACTCAAGTGCCAAAGGGGAGACAGTGAAAATTCCAAACCAACCGATGTTCGTAGATCATTAAGCCCGTTTGCAATGAACCAGTCTATAATAGCAGTATACCTCTGTTATTGTTCTCATCATTATGTTTATGATCGCTATAATCATAAATTCTTCTAGGCAAGCATTCTTCGTATGATCGCTATAATCTTTAATTCTGATACGAAAGCATTCTTCGTATGGTCGCTATAATCATACATTCTTATACGCAAGCATTCTTCGTAGGATCGCTATAATCATAAATTCTTATTTACCACTTCAATGTTTCTCAATACCGCTCAGTTTTATATTGCCATTGCTAGAGACTGTGGTAATGGCCTCACTGAGTGTCAAGAGATACATAAAGATATATAGGGTCCTATAGAAACCACAGCGTCCGAACGCAATGGCATCGTAGGTCCGCACTGTACTGCAAACAAGGACTTGAAACTACAATGAAAGAGACAAAAAACAACAGAAAGGGTGGTGAAGACAGGGTTACCGACTTGGAACGGTCAGTAGGCAATAAGGCCTACTGGTTAGCTTGAATCGATTTTATATGCGCACAATCCTCGCTATTATCCTGTCTTCAGCGCCCAAATAGACAAGACAGTGTAAAAAAAACTACATCCCATCAAAAGGAATTCTCTAACAATAAAGTCCACATCTAGAGAAACTAACTAAAGAAACACATACAAAACAAATAAATAATAAACATCTCAGGATGTATCCAAAATCGTACTGAATTACCATAGTAGTTGCAGCTAAAGAGAAAACCAATCTAGGGTACGACCGGAACACCCGAGCGACAAAAGCTCATGCACCCACCTCCCTTAGTTAGGGTTTCAGTAGGTGCAATCATAGAGTCCCAAGAGGTATTCCAGTCATCGCACAAGTGAAAAGTGAAGCGTAATGACTGACTGTAGAGGGGTCAACCACTAAGTGAAGCGTAATGACTGACTGTAGAGGGGTCAACCGCTAAACATGCAGTGAACTGTAAAACCAAAGGGTTATATCCTTTTCTGACGAACTTCCTGATTAAATTTGTAAAACGGTCAGGAAACCCGTCAGACCCCTTTAACTTTCGAAGTCTATAACATCATTACACGCTCTAGCAAATCGAATGAGCCGTATGAGATAGCACGAGGTACATCTCCATCCAGGTGTGAATAGTTAACGATGTTAAAATTGAAATCATCTCTCTTATCATACATCTTAGTATGAATACAATCATTTGAAATCGAGAGATGAAGATCGAGAAATGCTGCTACTGTATCCGAACTGTTGGCTTTATTCAACGTGAGCTCTGGTGGATAAATGAGATATAGGGTCCTATAGAAACCACAGCGTCCGAACGCAATGGCATCGTAGGTCCGCACTGTACTGCAAACAAGGACTTGAAAATACAATGAAAGAGACAAAAAACAACAGAAAGGGTGGTGAAGACAGGTTTACCGACTTGGAACGGTCAGTAGGCAATACGGCCTATTGGTGATTTCCTACATCTGACAAATGCACTCCATGCCCTGTAAAGAATCCAGGAGTATGTCGATCTATTGTACTGTGAATAATAACCCTACCAGCATGGTGCTTGAGTACCTTCTGTTTGACTGCTCTATTAATTTTCTTTCTTTTAAGGTGCATGGCCTTAGCCGACTCCAGAGTATTAAGTGTCCCTACCCATTATAATATTGGCAGGATGTACATTCATACAACATAGGTGTTAGGAAAATTTTAAAATATGTAATCAATTTCAACTGATAAGGCTTTAATAATTTGACAAGTATTCTAACTGGTAATGTCATTACGTCCTAAGTGTAAAATAATCATATCCGAAGCTAGGCCCTGGAGTATACCATATTGCATCTGTGAATGCAGGTGTTCGATGCGCATGGATCTCACGCCATCCCATATAATAGAAACCTCTTGAGATGTAATGGATTTTCCTCTGTTTGAGTGCCTATCCCCAGCCCAATAAACCAGTGAATCACCAATGATCCACACTTCTGCAAAGGAATGACAGTATATTTTCACTCACTGAGACCACCATCGACATGTAACTTAGCCCAAGTCTGAATATAGGACTATAATCGAATATATTTGCTATAAGCCCCGGAGGACCAACGTCCCATCTTTTTGATGATGTCATCAGGCACGCCATTTAGAGATAACTCACTGGCCCGACCAATACGAAAACTAGGGGACCGATATACCGCCATTGTGATCCCGATAAATCTCAGTGTTTTTGAAAGTACGCCCAAGAATTGCGACCTAGTAAGCGGTAATCCATTTAAGTGACAAAATAAAACATTCCCATGCTTTCTTTTATGCATGTATTCATGTAGCATTTTTACACAGCACAACTTGCTACTCGATGCCGGTATTCGAATTGAAATTGGAGGGCCCACCTGAGACGTTTTTGACATACGTATTCGAGTTATATAACCGTTTTTGGGGTTTCTTCGTACGATAAATCACCACACCTAAGTGCTCTATCCGGCTGGGCTATACTCATAACAACTAACTCGCTTACCCTAAACAGCCCAAAATAAGCTATGGCGAAAACCGCTTTAAATAACTTCGCTTCATATGGTGTATGACATACTTGATCTAAAGCATCACAGGTTCTACCCAAAATAGCCAATGTTATGGGAGCCCGGTTATCTTTCTTGGATTTTAATCTGCTGCAACCTTCCAGCATCATTTGACAACAGAATATAATAAAAGTTTTATGAGTATTTTCTGCAATACCCGTCTTTAAGAGACAAGAAGCCCTTGCCTGAATACTCTCCATTGATGGCTTGGAATTCGACTTGATTCTATATCTGCCTCCGGTGCCTGTCTATCTGTAATCGAGATACAATACATGCTAACATGCGCTGCTTTAAAAACGGCATTATTTTGAAAATATTTTTTTTATTTTTCAAAAATTGCTACCAGTATTAGGAATAATTCAAGCACTGTAATATCAGCAGTATAACCATCTGTATGCCAGACTTTTGGCCATTTGGTATATGCCCATTTTCCTGCAAAATAAATACCAAACCCTAAACCTGGGCCATCTGCACTGTCTATATACAGCTGAATATCACTTTTAGAAATCCAAAGACTGTTATACCATTAAAATGCCGGAAAAAATATTTCCACATGTACAAATCTTGCTGCATGCCTCTGTTAATTCTTAAATGATGATACTGTTTCGTTAAGCTCAATATTGCATTAATAAGTCTTCTACAAAATTGTTTACCTGGTATATTAGCTCAGCATGCAAAATGAAGGACTCCAATCAAACTCTGCATGTCACGCAGTGTAGTTTTTCTTTTTTTAACATGGAATCAATGCGTAACCGTATTTCTTGTATTTTGTCTAATGGTATTCATACCACCATTTTTTCTGAATCGATTTCCAGACCTAAAAAAAACAGGTTTGTTACTGTTCTTTCTGTTTAATCATCAGCGACCGGAATATTTAATATTTTCATACATTTTTGAAAGCTTATTATGAGATGCAAACATTGATTGGAACCTTACTTCCCACCGCCAAGAAAGTCATCTAAATAATGTAGCAAATACGTACTGTTTGCTTATTTATGCACATAGAATTCCAAAAAAGTAGCAAATTTTTCAAATGTACTGCAACTGATAGAACAACCGAAAGGCATGCACAAAATCAACGTTCCCTTCGAATTTAAAACCTAACTGGTCAAAATCTTTTACTGCCACAGGAAGCAGTCTGAATTTATATACTGGTTTTAGGTTGTTAGAATCTGTAGGATCGTGTGGGCCCTCGTAATTTAATGGAAACCCATACTTGAAATCATTTAAAATGTATTCGGCATCATTGTTGTTATAATATGCCAATTAAATTTCTATTTGCTCAACATTTACAGGTGAACTAGGCAGCTTGTGCGTATCTATGTGCGTATGTCTGACCTTTATTTTTTTCCTCTGAAACTTCCTTTATGACTTGTTCGCGATTATGGTCGTATACTTCGTGATCCCCGAAAGGAAGCACGAAATGGCAGAGAGGTATAAGCACCCTGATTTCTATTCGCCTGCCCATTCATATTGCAGGCCCACTTCCCATGGATTGGTGATGAGCAATCGGAGCACGTGTGACTGTACCTACAGCAGACCAGTGACAATTACCCTTTTCAAAATCCCTACATACCAGTAAATTATAACTGAGTGAGCTTGTAGCTGAAGGTTTTCCCACTACCAAGTGACTAGAAAAACATCGTAGCCACAGATCTGCATTTATATTTCCCAAGGACTGCAAGTTACACGCTTGGCGAAGACGACATTGTTCGTCATATGTGCGCCAGTACGTACCACCATGTTTGCATGCAGCCTCCCTAATGACCGACATATACTGTAGCATCTCCTGCAAGCGTGCAGGGTGTGCTGCCAAATAGATGCTGCAATAAATCAGGAATGCATCCGTCCACCTCTCAATAGAACCTATCTTTTCATTGTTTGTCCTTGCCTCAATTTGGCCATTTTCATTGATCATAAGCAGGCCTCCTACACTAGCCTCCACAAGCACTACACCACCTTTTAACAAGAGTGCCAAGTTTATGAATTGATGATTTCTTATATTGGAACGAATTGCTTCAGGGACATGAAATGCAGTATCATCCCCATCACACCTAACCATTTCTGGAACATCTCGAGAGCCACCTTGGCTCATAGATTCCCTTAATAACAATTCAAAATCGACATATTTGTTTTGCTTAGAATTTTTACCCTTTCCTCTAGGAGTCTTTTCACCACTGCCTCCAGCCCTATCCAACAGGTGAAATCTCTCCAGCCGTTGAGGATTGGACTCCTCATTGCTCTGCTCATTGCCCTCAGGCCCATCGTTGTGCTACTGATCTGGCACCAACTCCTCGTTTTTCCACCCCTTTTTTGCCTTAGTTTGTTCCTGGCTTGGCCCAGCCTTCCTTTTTTCTCTCCTAGGAATCTTCTTCTAATGCAGTATGAGACGATGCAACCGATTAACTTTAAATATTCTTCTTCTTTGTTTCTTGCTCAAGCCTTTCAAATTGGAAATGGAAGTAAGGGAACGGTGCAGTCGTTTTTCAGCACTCGGTAATATTTCTCTATCAATGTTTTGTCCTCAAACCTTTTCAACCCCAAAAACGCATACTCTTGAACCATGTGTTATGCAAAAATAAATCACGTACTATTGCTATAGCAATAAGCTCAATTAATTGACAGTAAGTAGTATATGTACTCGCATACTTTCTGTTTGCATTTCAAACCAGTTTGTTGTTCACGACACACGCTTGTAAGAGGTCATAGTGTCCGCAAAGGTCATTGTGTCCGCTGATAAAATGAGAGGGCACAACGGTTTTCTACACAAGTTCTGATATTACATTTCCAGGAAGGTTGTCCAATGGGAGAACAGTGTTGTAAAAACAATGAAGTGGTAAGTTTTTACTGTTGTCTGTTAGCAAACTTATTTGATAGTTATGATAGGTGCTTTGTGTGATTGACATTTCATCAAATTTACATTCATTTGTTAATTTCTTTGTAAAAAACATCTAATGTTGAAAAACATAACTTAACTTTTCAAGGAGGCAGAGCTACTGTTCACGTATTCAATGCATCTCAATAGAAAATGGCTATAACACTGTCTAAAAATACACTGACGGTAGTTCTCTCTCTCGCACTTTTGTATCATTATCATTCTCCCAATCACGTTATTGTTGGTAGTATATACGGGCTAAAATTATTGCTAGCGCGCTTCATGGAATTTAACATGTTTTCCAACTTTAAAACCGCATAAACTTGAATTTGCATATATATTTTTTAGATGATTTGTGTATTAGTATTATTTATTTAAAATGTATAAACCAATAGTCAAACTGTCAAATACGATATACAAACTAAACGTTTATTGATTGGGTCTAGGGTATTTTCAGGATTATTGGAATACAAATGTAATATGTACATTTGTATGGGTTATGGCCTCGACCTATATGACGAGTCAAATAAAAAATTTACTTTTATTATGAGTACACCTGAAGGATATATATGGGTTTGTCAAAACATTTATGTACAAATTTAAAGTAGATACAAAAACGGAATAGGAAATGAAACATTCAGTGAAATCGATCATCCAAAAATGCAAAACGTAAAAGGGTTAAACAATATGGGTACCGCATTATAACAGCAAGTTGCATGAGCGCCACTTGGTTTTTAAAGCGTGTTCTAGGGTGAACCAAATCTCATTCTTAACCCTATTCTTATCCCAATTAATCAGGGCGGAGTAAATAAGTAAATCCCCACCCGACTATATCCTCCAACAAACCGGGCAGCGATAATAGGCATTGATAGGCAATATAAGTGAACACAAAGATGATCATGTATAAAGGAATAAAAAAAGCCTAGCATCCCACACGTTATGTTAACTATGAAGATACTGTTTTTATATCGGATTTACATTTCGTTTTATTTGTTCTTGTTTGTTTAAAAATCTAAAATGTGTGAGCTTGGTTGATATTGCAGTTAGTTTTACTATTTTGTCAGAAAGCAACTGACACCCACGTTACAGCTGTTGGAACAGAATATGACAACACACAAGTTCCTATTTTCCCTCCAGAATTGCAGGTAAGTATTAGTACAACACTTATAACCACTGTAAAAAGCGCTACTCGCACATCTACGCATTTGCAATATAACAGTCAGTGGTGGCTAACCCTAACCGTGAACGTATTCACTCAATAAGCTATTTCTTGTTTTATATTATATAACTTTTTGACAAGTTAAATAAAGTACAAAGTATAATAAAACGTATTTGCACCATATGAAGCTAATCAAAATAACAGATGTAAGGAATGTATTTCAAAACAAAGATTGACCTATATCCTACTACAAACATCTCCTTCAACAAACTTAAAGTGCCATTGTAAGGTTTTGCACGTCTAGCTGCCTTGGAAAAGACAATCAGACATACGAAGGTAATGCTCCAATAGACGTCTACGACATGCATGAGTCCTCACAGTCTGTCGACTATATGTCTGTCGACTATATCTTTAAAAACAAATTCGATTACATCTTGAAATAAATATATAGAGCTTAACATAAGGTGTAAGGAAGATGGCATTAAAGAGGTAAAATACATATTTAGACACGGGACTCGTTGTTTGAGATCACTTATAAGAGTATTTGAGTGTTTGTACTAGACTCGCGTTCCCACATACACCGTCATTAGTTGACTTTGAACTTTGCTTGCCCACAATCAAGTCTCAGTGTGACTGCGCATACAAATACTTTATTTTGCTTCGAAAGCATATTCGTTACACTGTTAACATTGTAAATGGTACGTGTATTACTTTTTTATTTTAAGGGTGGCAGTTAGTTCAACTAAGCAGACTATATTTTATGTAAAATATGTTACTGAAAATTGTTTCATATATTTAGCTAAATGAAGATTATCACACGAAGTCGGTAGAGTTCCAAGGAGACAAGTGGACATGGATTCGTCCAACCAGTCTACCAGAATTACTTATGCTGAAGAATAAACACCCATATGCCCCTGTGATTATGGGTAACACAACTGCTGGTGAGAATGCTATCGGTTTTGCACGCACATTGCAAAATAGTGAACGTTTGCATCATATTTACCTCTACATAATGTTCTTACCCTGAAGAATTAAAACCCACATGTCCCTGTGATTATGGGTAACACGACTGCTGGTGATAATGCTATCTAATTTGCACGCACATTGTAAAATTGTGCAGGGTTGCATCATATTTACCTCTACATAAAGTAAAGTTCTTATCCTGAATAATAAAGAAACCACATTCCACTGTGATTGTGGTTAACGCAACTGATGGTGAGAATGCTATATATTTTATACACACATTTTAAAATAGTGCACGGTTGAATGATATTTACAAAGTTCTTACCTGGAAGAATTAAGCCCCACATGTCCCTGTGATTACGGTTAACACAACTGCTGGTGAGAATGCTATCTGTTTTGTACGAACATTGTAACAGAGTGCACGGTTGCATCATATTTACCTCTACAAAGTAAAGTTCTTACCTTTGTGAGAATACTATCTGATATGTTTTTGCACACGCATTATTAACTACTGCAGCACTGTTGACTCTATCTACATATACACACAGGTAATTGTTGTTTAGTTTGAAAACCTGTTTGTGGTGGACTGTGTCCTGTGACTGCTACATTTCCTGTTCAACGTTTAAGCCTACGTTTACAGTAAAATATCACTTAAAGTGGATATACAACGTTAAACAGGAAATGCAGCATTCAAGGACAACAGTCAACCACAAACACGCACGGAAACAAGCAACACCTATACACATTAATAAGGCAAGATATGACATCACAAAAATAAAAGGGTTAAACGAGGTTCTAGTGTACACTAAACCTCACTCACTCTTACGCTACCGTCATCCCAATCAAACGGGACAGTGTAAATAAAGCCGGTGTTAGGGGCATGAGTGGTGTTGCACCTCATATAAAGTTCCCCTCTTGAACAGACTCAATAAAACCGAGTCTGCTACTGTTCTCCCGTGTTTGTTTTCGACAAGGGACCCCATTTGCAGTATGTATGTATGTGCGCAGCTCTGTCATATGAACATTATATATCGTAGCTCTTAATATTAAGCTGGGGAAGTTTAATGCATCGTCAGTACTATTATATGGCGGAGGTATACCAGCCTTAAAGGAAACGACCATCACGGACACGGATGTGGAGTTTGGAGCTGCTGTCACACTGTCAGAGATGGCGGAACATATACAAACATTCACGGGACACATAGATGGTACTACATATGTATTATAGAAAATCACATTGACTGCATTAGATTTCAGAGAAAAAATTGTTTAAGTAATTATGTAGCCGGTGCCTTTTGTAACATTCTCCCCTAAAAGTACTGTAGGGGAGGAAAACGGAATATTTAAGAACGGCCGATTTATAAACAAAATTAATGACATTAAGTAACTATACATATGTTTGTTATGTTTAATCTGATCATGTTCAGTATACCATAATATACCTTATAACATATCTAGCCACTTAGCGTATGGACATGATTTAAACTGTGGGAAATGTGTTTTTAATATAAATTAGTGATTTTACTTTAGTACAGTTGCAAGTAATTGAAATATAACATATGAGTTTTCCTACTATTATGCAAATTTATTTGTTATTTTCAGAAAACAAAAGAAGACATTTCAATTGCATATTAGAAATGGTCAAGCGATATGGGGCTGATCAAATAAGAAATGTTGCTGTAAGCTATTCATATTGCTTAAAAAGAACTGTGTTTCTGAAATGGCTTCTATAGAAATATTTAACTCTTATCACAGAGTACCATGTATATTATATATATATAAGCGCATCCATGGACGGGATAGTAAAGTAGCTGCGTCTATAACAGTCTCGCCTCTCAACATTGCTTGTTCCATTCCCACCGGAGCCGCCATATATGGCCTAACATTTACTCAAAATGACGTAAACACCATTAAAATCAGACCATTTGATATCCACGTTACATTTATGACAAAAACTGATCATGCATGTTGTGTTATTTTAAGGCATCCAGTTTATAACTTTTATCAGTTTTAGCTCGACTATTCGAAAAATAAGAGAGCTTATGTAATTACCCCGGCATCGGCGTCCCACATCAAGGTTTTGCGTGTAAGTCTATGTCTCATACATTTCTTATCCTAGCACATCCAAATTCGGCCATGTGCGTCCTTGTAGCATTATCTTCAGTGCTGCATAAGTAAATTTGGTTACTATAACCCATGGGCTCCCATGGGACCCAAATTATGATAGCCCTTAAAACATGTCCCATTTCACATCAAATTTTGCGTGTAAGCTGTGTTTACAACTCTATATCTCTTACATCGTTTATCATAGCACAACCAAATTTGACCATGAACGTCCTTATAGCTTTATCTTAAGGGCTGCATAAGTAATTTTGGTTCTTGCAACTCATGGGTACCAAAATTATGTTTACAGGTCTATATATCTTACATTTCTTGTCCTAGCTCAACTAAATGTTTGAATTGGTTTCCCTATACTATGTTGTAAAGGGTTGCGCAAGTAATCTCCTCTTCTACAAATTCTGGGCCATTGAACCCAACTTGCGGTGGCCCATAAGATGTGCAATAAAGGCAGATCAAGGTTTGCGTGTAACCTGTTGTATATATCTATATCTCTTAAAATAGTTTTATTATGTCATCCAAATTTTGGTTTGGGATTTCTTGTAGCATTATACATCTAACTCATATGTCACCCATATTGTGACATGGGCTCCCTCCTCCCCTCCATACCACCATATCCGTACCCACAACATTTTTAAAAATAGTTTTGTATTGTTTTGGTCTATTCTTACACATATAGCTTTGTCGCGACCCCACCCCACCTTTGCTTTGTTTTATCAATTTATCAATATGTGGCGCCCCCACCTCCAACCATCCCACCACCCCATCATCACCACCACCCGAATTTGTTTTGTTTTTCATTTTATCTGCCATTATTTGGATATTAAAATTTAAATTTGAACACAATCATTTACATATAAAACAATTTAGATTAATTCAGATACAGAGATGAAATACCAATAAAAAACTGAAATGAGGCCTAATAACATTTTTCTAAATTCTTATCCCCTCCCTCCCCGAGTTGCCTTTCGACCAGAAATTTCTTTAAAATGACAGCAATTGTTGATTAAAACTGATAAAAATGAAAAAAAAAAAAAAGTACACCCTGCCCCAAACTTTTTTGGTTTTGTAATGTGTTCATTGACTCTAGATAGATTCTAACAATTTTTGTTTATATCGGCCCGAGTTTTTATATACTCGCCCCGCCACCAACCCCAACCCCACATTGTTTTAACCTTGTTTTCGGATGGTATATACTTGCTATATAATTTATTATTCTCTGAAAAATCGAATAGTCAAACTGCAATGTTCTCCGACAGCTCTTGCTATATCATGAAAAATATTGTGTATAGTCTGACACTCTAATGCATGTTTGTTTTTATTAGTGTCATCATTATTTCATATGTCAATTAGTTAATTTAAAATAAAATTATAGCCGTGTTCCTAATTAAAGTATAATATAATATATTTATGTTTAGATACATGCCATTGTAAAACTAATCTCAATTAACCAAACAATTAAAACTATATCTAGCCATGTGTATAATATGTTCTACTATTTCAGACCTTAAGTGGCAGCATTCTATCAGGGATGTCAAACTCGGACCTTATCACTCTTTTGACAGCATTGGACGCGTCTGTTACCATAACCTCAGGTAATATATAACATTTAGTCTGGTAAGGGCGACTACAATATCCTTTGCGTCCATTGTAAACCCAGAGCAGCCTAGGAGTTCATTTCTCCAAAAGACCCCTTTGTAATATAAATGGAATGGTCTACATTTAAAGAAAGGACAGTCCATTATACATTCATAGCGGGCTAAGGGTTAAAAGATGATACAAATGTCGATCAGGACATTCAGCTTCACAGTACCTAGTCCACCAAAAGCACGCCTTCAAAACAATCAACAATTACTTGGATAAACAAACTGTGCGACACCAAAAACATAAAGGGTTTGACAACAGGTATACTGCGCTGGAATTGTCAGTGGCAGTAAGGTCGCTGCGGATAAACTTGGTTCTAGTTTGTTTATTTTCTTATTGTGTGACATGTATAACCACTGAAATAACTATATCCGAAATACATTATTGTGATCATTGTTGTCAACTCTATCATGCTATATCTCATTTACAAGAAATAATAGTGTCGTATGTCAAACTTAAACGATTTATTTTTATTGTACGATAAAGTGAACAGCACAAGGAAGGTGCCACTATGCAATATTAACATGGAAGACAATGACGTCATCAGCTCAGTCGCCATTCCACACAGTAATGAGGTATGAAAAATTACGTGTATATAGATATATAAACGCAGTGCCATTACCACGCTTATATAAACACCAGTCCCATAACTACACTGAATTTACTTTAATTACAGTATGATCTCTTTGGCATCATCATTCCTTGGTCATGTAATGTACTATGCAAACCATATGCTCGACTTTCAGAGGTATTACTATGGTTTCTTCAAGCAAGCAGAACGGCAGTCGTTTTCATTGGCTATAATCAATAGCGGCATGTCCGTTCAACTATCCCAAAACAACAGAGTGGAACAAATAAGGTACGTCCATATTCATTAATAGAAATAGAGCAGTTCGATTTCATTTCTGTTTTTGGCATTTTGGTTTGTTTTTGATTATCTACTGTCAAACACAACATAACTTATAAACTTATTAAACATACACGGACGCCTTGTACCTTTGTGATTTCATAGACAGCATAACTTACTCAATAATCAGCTGTGAAAAGATTTAAATAGCTCATGTTTTTTTCATTTTCAACCTTTTTTAAGAACATATCTTCGTTTCAACAGTATTTTGTACAAACATTTGGACAATGGTCTTATAGAATCTGACCACTCAAATGCAATGGTACCTTGGGTCTACACTGTAAAACACAATAAATCAAATGAGCAGATTTCTAAAGTCAATGAACTGGACAATACACAACATAACGAGTAGTGAAGACAGGGTTACCGATCTGAAACCGTCAGTAGGCCACCATTTTCGAATATATAACGATCAAACAAGAATTACTAGGAAATATGAGAACTAAAATCCATTTAGGTGTCTATTTATTTATTGTTTATATGTTTTTCTCTTGTTTTAGTGGCGTCTAAAACATCGGGATGTATCCATTCAGGTTGTTGTCTTAACATTACATCAAGTGATTCATTATGGTCGCTGAAATGTTCGCATGTGTCGCCCAGAACACAATTAAGATCAGTTATTGATGACTGTTCAAAGATCTGTTTTTTTTTGTGTCAACTGAACAGTACTGTTAATAGACGCGTAATTGTGCGAGAATATTTTCTACTTATAAATGTATACATAAATGTTTGAACTTAATTGATCCAACTACAAGCCCTTATTATCCACGCGAATCCAATTACACGAAATACGTCAGTGTTATAGTCACGCGTACACTTCATGTCATTAAGACGGAATAACTGTCGTGTGTGGTTAGCGTTATATTAATTTAGTTGATCTAACAAACGATAAATTGTTCGATTCGCAAATAAATTCGGGGTGTGACAGCACATAACAATTTTGCTATTACGATTTCCTTTTTTATTGCTTTTAATAACATTGTATTGCCAATTTGGGCGTTGAAGAACAGGAAACGGAGAGGTTATCGATTTAAGCTAACCAGCAAATCATTTGATATAGTTTGTGGTACATTGTAGAAATTCAGTGGTATTGCGTTAGAGGGCTGTAGTTTCTATAGCATATGCTTTTCATTCACTAATTTGCTTTTGGTTTAGGTTGTGTTTTGGTGGTGTAAAAAGAAAGACCATTTCTGCAACAAAGGCCGTCTCAAATGGGCAGTAAGTATTGTCAGGTCCATCGACTGAAAACCCACTGAAAACCCATCAAGTATACTAGACACAGCATTGAATTTGTGTCTTTTGTATCTGTTGTATATTAAAATTAATTGGTACGATATATGAAGCTGTTACAACTATTACCGAGTGATGATTTGCTTGTTTTGGTTGCTTGTTTTTATAAAAATATATTGAATATTCATGTTTTGTTTATTTATTTTTGTATTTATCACAGTCATATAAACCATTTGTGGTAGTCTTAAGTTAAATGTATTCATTTATTTACTAGCAACATCCTTTATCATCGAGATATCTATGGTTTATTACACAACCATAAATTACTTGCTTTGCACATTTCCTGACAATTCAGTCATGGAATCCGAATTTTCATGCAACATCATTTACAATAGAGATATCCATGTTTTATTCACAACCATTAATTTTACATTTCCTGACAAATCATTCGTGGATGCCGACACTTTGTATTTCCGGTCAGTGCATAACAAATGGTAAACTTGTACATTACCTATACAATAAATATTTTTACTTTTTGATTCTTATATACACATAAACAAAAAAACAGTATATGACACATGTGCAACTCTTGCCGTGTTGAACATGCTGCATACTACGACAATACAGTAATTATATTTGCATTGTGGCTTTTTATATCTGTTCGTTTTCTAAGACATTATCACACGAAAGAAACGAGCGTTCACCTGGGTTAATACACAGTTGCGATTTATTAAATACAACGTATCTTACCTTTCTCTTTACAAGATTATCATGCAATACTCTATATTTAGTTTATGTAATATCCGTTATACATACTATATGCACAGGAAAGCGCCTTACTAATTGCATAATTATTTATTTTACAACAACTATAGGTTATGGGACGAAAAGTTACTTCGTGACATAATCAGCGCACTCGCAGAAGAATTAGCTGTTGAAAGTGACAAACCTACAGATAACTACAAGGCTGCAGTTGCTTCAGCCTTATTCCTCAAGTTCTACACAAAAGTTAAGCAGGAAATGGTATGAATGAGTACTTGCTCTATTATAATTTATACAATAGTTGCTGACTAATCTATGCATTTTATTTGCTAATATTGTTAGTTTGTGAATTGGTAGTGTTATGTTACTTGTCCTTTGGGATCAAAGAGACCAATATAGGTGTCTTTGAAGTAGAATACCGCTTAAGTCGGTGCTAGGAGGCGTGAGAGGTGTTGCTTCTTACATTACCTCTCATGAACATTTACTCTCATGAACAGGCTCAATAAAACCAAGTCTGCCTCTTTATTGTCTTGCTTGAGCTAGTTGCTTCCAAAGGATCTCCCTTATCAGTATTTATAAAGACATTCTATATTTCGTTGTGTCACACTTTTTATAAGGTGATTCAATTATTCTGTAGAAAGAAGACGCACAGTGAAATCAAGACTATGTAATTACGTTGTTGTTACTGGTTAATGCAACATTCCATTGTTGAGGTTAAACATTTCAGTCCGGTATCACAGAGACCAACCTGTTTTCGCCCATAGCGCTGGTTCCAGCGTCTAGCAGTCAGTATTACGATCCTTGTACAGAGCCTTGTCAAAGTGAAGACGACGCCCTCGGACGGCCAGTGCCAAACGTTTCATCGGAAGCTGTTGTTTCTGGAGAAGCTGTGTACATTGATGACATGCCAAAAGTTGACGGTAAGACAACGTGAATGATAAACAGGGCTGTATCGAACAGGTAATTTCCAAAATCAACTTAACAGAGAAAAGTTGTAGATTTAGTATGGATGGTTGAATCTGTTCATTAGCACAGCGCTATACATGCTAATAACGTCTAAAAATATTGTTGCATATATAGAAACATTTGTCTTGAATTACGGGTCATATTATTACAAATTTCTGCAAAAACTTAAGTCGAAATAACCAGTGTTAAGTATGTGTTTGATTAATTTCCTTTTCTGCGAATGTCCATAATTTGAACAAAATGTTGAATTTGGTGTTTCACTTCCGTTTTGAATTGTATCACAACTCATCTACATTCTTAAATACTTAAGCACATGCACACCTCTCTGAACTCATGAACACGTTCCATCCTTTTCACATGGAACTTAAAACAGAAACATGTTTGCACATTGTAAGAAATGAACAGGAACCGAATAACACATTTATTATGTGTCACAAGTAAGGGTTGGAATGCTTTTGTTAGACCTTAATAGTAGGAAAAAAACACGAAATGATTAATTGTTTTTAAAAAGTATGGTATATGCACTAATTATGCGCACAGTTATAATACAATAACATTATGATACTGGTTAAAACAAACTACATGTATGTACGGTATATGTAATATGTCTTTGTTTATGTAATGCATGTCGTGCATGACACACTTTCTATTACTTGTAAGATTACTATTGTTTTTATATACTTTGCAGTGAAATAGTGGATTTCATGATTAAAACAAGACATTATAATTGCATTGTTTATATTTCACGTGTGAAATATCGAACATGACGTAATGCCGCTGTTGACGTTGTTGACGTTATTCACGTCATTGTTTTGGCGCATTATATATCTCCTGCATTAGTTTCGAGGTTGTCAGTATATAATAAATAGAATATGTGTCAGTTTGTGGTAAATATAGGATTCATATTTTCACTCTTGCTAAAGTACTCGTGAAAATATAAGTTTTTTCACTTCTCGATGGAAATCAATCCTACATCCACTCAAACCAAACACATATTCCCTATATATCAATTATAACACTGTTCGTAATCTAGATGTTTTATGTTATTCTGAAGTAACTATTGCGCTTTCTATTTACAGGAGAACTGTTTATGTGTTTAGTGTTAAGTCGCCGAGCGCATGCCCGTATCATTAGTGTTGACCCCAGTGAAGCGTTGAAGGTTGACGGGGTACATAGTTACGTAGACCACCGAGACATACCAGGGAGAAACCTGTGGGGCTTTGATGTACAAGACGAGGAAATATTCGCTTCCAAAAAAGTAACATAGACATAAAGTTGACACCTCATCAATATAATTATTTCACTCTGGAGAAATTTACAAGAAGATCACTATTTTTATCCTATAATACTTTTAATGTATTTCTGCTCGAGGGGGTCGAGCCCAAATGAGCTAAGGCAGTTCTTGATGTATGTCTGCAATATTGTCTTGTCGTGCCCTCAATTGTTTATTCTCTTGTTTCTTTGGCTTCTGCGAGGTCATTGAGTATCTTCTTTGTGGCTTTCTAGGCTATTTTATTTGGTATTTATATATACACATCTTTGTGTTTTACTTATATTTCCTATTAAATTAATGCTGCCTTGTTGGTTAGAGTATAGTTCATGGCGGGGATTTCTTTAATTTCACTGTCCCATGTTTTTGGGATGACAGTAGGTTAATTGTGAGGTTTGATGCACCCTAGAATCTGGTTTAAAAAAGTATGAAAAGAGAAATTTGGAAATCGTCGAACACAATACATACAAAAGATATTGCAGTCTCGGTTTTATTGAGACTGTTCATGAACGGCAGTTGAATGTGCTTGCTACCGTTCACGCCATCTTGCCCCCGGGTTGAGCAGAACTCAATATTTAAAATGCCGACAGTAAAGAAATGTTAGCCATCCCGAAGATGGTATGCATATGACGGTGAATATGAAACATTTTAAATGAGGTGCTTTCACACCATTACATGTCCAGCAGCGTATGGTCCCAGTTTCTAACATAACGTTAGAAAACAATGGGCGAAATAAACAAAAAGGAATTTAGCTGGGAGCAGAGGTTATGAAGCCTGCGTAGCACGGATAACAGTCAAAAGACTAAATTAAAAAGCAGGCAAAATATACTAAGAACCTATAAAGACTGGAGTAGTTTAACCACATATTCGAAATTCAAGTAAGAAACATATTTGAGAATGTACCACCGATATCTGTAAATATTGGAATCAGCGATCTCCAAAAATCGGAAAGAATAACAGTTTATGACGTCATATGGCTTTATTTTTTGTTAACATATTGCCATTCATGTTTGTCCTTTTACATGTTTTTGGGTTTACTGTGTTCTGTGAAAGCTGCATTTCCTGTTCGACTTTTATACTATATTCATCCTTACAAACCTTTTGATTGTTTTTTTTACTTTAAATTTGGAATAAACCCACTCATTTAAATTGACTGTACTATATATGCGAAATAAAACATTTAAACCTATATGCTGGTCTAATTATTCATGTGAATTCTTTATTTATTCTGAAATTGTAAAGAGGTATTTATTATTTTTTCTCTTCCTCAAATATGTACTTGATTTGCCTCTATAAATATTTAATAAATACGGTGTATTTCTTTTAATGTTAGTGTGAGCCGTGACTATACACTCCACATGTAATATTCAGTTCAATGTATCGGACAACATGCGTTTATAATGTCTTGGTAATTTTCAGGTAGTCTACGTTGGACAACCAATTGGTGGAATTTTGGCAGATACACGCGAACAAGCCAGAAAGGCGTCGTTTCTTGTTAAAGTGAAATATGAGGACCATAAGCCGATATTAACAATTGAGGTATATATCATTTGTTCAACAAACATGCCATGCCATAGGTAACTGTTACAACATGTAAAAGTAGATATAAAAAAACGAACAGGAAATTTAGCATTCAAGGACGATAGATAATCAACCCCAAACACACACAGAAACAACAACAACCACACTGATGAATAAAAGGGCAAACACGTATGAGCCCTCTGCAGTGTGAGAAAAATTGTCCAACTTTACAGAAACATTCTCCAAACGCAATGCCATTATAGGTCCGCAATCAACCTCAAACAATTTTACCATGTTAGTGAACTAACACGTTGTATCGGTAGGCTTAAATAAAACAAAGTAGTATTCTGTTTTAGTGCTAGTGGCCATAAGGAAATGTAGAAGATGCATAGTGAAACTTTTTTATTTTTATTTTTCATTTTAAAATGTATTTTTGTTCTTTTTATTGAAGGAAGCGATTGAGGCAAAGTCGTTCATGGGTGACGTTGTAACACTGTCCGATGGAGACGTAGACAATGCCTTTTTGGAATGCGATGACATGTTAACAGGTTAACAGGCACACACACATACACACATCTACGCACGCAACGCAATCACGCACGCATATACACTATTTGGCTATATCATCATTCCAGTTGTTAACAAATATAACTCCGTTGGTAAACAAAGACATATATATCCGTTGATATATAGTATGCAGTACATTCATTTGTGTTTAAGGATAGGAATTCTGGACGGAAAACAACTCACCCCGAAAACTAAAATCTCCAAAGATTTCACAGTGTTTCTGTCGTTGTATGTGCGTTTGTTTTGGTGCGTTAAATTATGAAAATTAGTAAATAATAGTAGCTATTTATTTTATTTGGTATAATATTGTTCAATAATTCATCATCGTAGTTTGTTAACTGCAATATTAATGATTAAGTATTCTCGAAATGGTATGAGTATATACGTGTTTAGAAACAAAGACCAACTTGTTTACAGCTGGGTTGCCTATGTAGTAGTGTGTACATAACAAATTGGAAATATTCCATAGAGGGTGGTCATACCATTTATTGTGGTAACATACCATTGGAAGAGTGTTTTTTGGGGCATATGTGTTGTCTGTCTGAGTTACAAATTGGAAATATTCCATAGAGGGCTGTCTTACGATTGTTAGTGGATACATGCCATTGGAAGAGTGCTTTTTGATGGAGATGTGTCGTCTGAGTATGATGCTTGTCTTTTTCAAATTTCATTTACAACAATTCATCGATACAATTTCGAATTTTGACTTAAATTTCGAGCTCGAGAATACATTCAAATAAATGAGTCGATTATTTGTTGATGTTGGAGTGGAATCCGATTTGAGATAATTGAATGTTGATTAACGGCTCATCAACACATTGTGTGTTATCTAGAGCTGCCTCAGAAACTGGAAAAAATATAGGAATCTGGGAACCTGCTCTATTCTTACTATTGAATGAATTCATATGGTTCTCGACGGATTTTAGATACAAACAAATCATTACATCGATTCTGGATTACAAATTTAAATATGATACTTAGGCTCGAACATGTTGATAAGTATTAGTTCTGTCCTAGGTTTGGATGACTTTTCCAATTGAGATATTGTTCTGTGGTTAATTGCAGGAGAGTACTACACAGGACACCAAGAACATTTGTACATGGAGCCACAAGCGGCTCTGGCCATACCCAGGATGGAGTATAACGAGATGGATATATACCTATCCTCGCACGCTCTTGACTTCGCGCAGGTATATATCGTTATGTATATACGCAATCACTGCCTTCACATAACAGGCGCCATAACAGTGTTTAAATGATCACATGCAAATGCCACATTATGGCGAAAACTTACTTAAAATGTCTACTGTTGTACACCCCTTTTTTACCCACCTAAATGACTGCAGAGTTTTAATAAGAATATCCTAATCACGTTTTAATGTACTATTAACGTCTATTGCGTTCTAATATGCATTTTCAGGCGGCAATAAGCGAGACAATAAATGTTCCGAGGAACAAGATCACGTGCAAACTGAGGCGATTAGGTAAATTTGGCTTAATACTATCTGCTTTTGTATAGTACTTGACAACACCCACTTACCAGACCATTACTATAGTAGTAAAAATTTAATCAAAAACTGAATTAGAAAATCGTAACTTTCCATTTGACGTTTTTTTCCCCTTCATATTTCGTCCTCAAACTTATGTATAGTCGTAGGCAACAGCTTGTTGTACACTTATTAAAAAATCAAGGTCACTTTTAAGGTCACATTCGTAAAATGTTAACCGAAAAAACGCAGTCAAATTTAAAGCGGTGGAAAACGACTGTCGTTCCTGAATGCTGCTTTTCCTGTTTGCTTTTTATATCTATATTCTGTCTGCGACTGCTTCTGGTGTATGTCCATTTATTGGCAGGGCTCAAATTTAAGCCGGCGTACTGGCACAATGCATTTACAGAATGCCAGTAAACTAAGCATCAAAATACCTTACGTGTTTCATTTATAATAACATATGTGCTTTCATATCAATGGTGTTTTAATATTTAAGTTTTCTGATATGTCTTTGTATTTGTATGATATATATGGAATCTGGCATGTTTGCTAATGATGAATCATCTTGTTCGTTTTACTTATGTGGTACATGGCAATTGTAAGTAAACTTTTCGTATTGCCAGTTACAAAACATGCTACTGGCGAAATGTTGCCTGTCCAAATTGTTGCTAAATTTGAGCCCTGATTGATAGAATGTATTGATTTCTAAATTACTCATAGGTTAATACAAATCGGTCATAGGAGTCAAAAGTTTTGTTCTGTAAAAAAGGACAGTTCCACCAGCTTGCGTCATAATGCCATTGTTCTGCCCTCATTTTTGAATTTCATAACCTAGAACCTTATGTTTTTCGTTTTGCCTTAAATTACCTATTTTATTTCATCTCGTTAGAAAACTCAAAACATCTTCAATCGAAGTAAAATCGGTTGTTCATTGCATAACAATGAATATTCTCTATATAATGTATACTGTTTCGTGTTTGTAAATTGTTCGTGATAATAAACACTTACATGTAATGTAAATATATAAACTATTTATTTAACAGGGGGTTCTTTTGGAGGAAAAGATGTAAGAGGTTTAATGATTGCATGTCCTGTATCCATAGCTGCACATAAGTACGTTTACTTAAATTGTTCTGTTTATATTTATTTACTTGATATGCCCGCTTGCCATTTCAAGTTAATCTGTCTGTTCGGTTGTCTTTTTAATGTAAATAGTTTTAATTATATATACAGTGCGTTTGTCATAAAGTCTGTTTTCTATTTGTCTGATCCATACAATTATTGCGCCTTATTTAAATATATACTTCACGCCATTAAAAGTGCAATGTTTTTATTTTGTGCAAATTTTTAATTAAAACGTCTCCAGGATCAATGGCATAATTCCGATTTTACTTCTTTCAATACATGAACTTGATCGGCCACCAGATTTATAGGGATGTGGATAATTTCTAACATACACATAACACTACAATCGATCTTGGAAATAAACACAAAATAACACTTTTATTGGCGTTAAGTATATTATACCATCATCAGATTGTCATGACATTGGTACTTATTACAAAAAGGTTTTATGCACATTCATGAATTATACAGTGGTAAATAAATTGTATTTGTGACGTTTACTAGTATTTTAATAAAGAGAAATTTACAGAATGCATAATTGATTGCAGAGTCAAACGACCCGTGCGCTGTGTGCTACCACGAGAGATCGATATAGAAATCACGGGAAAGCGACATCCGTTCCTAGCTAAATATAAGGTACAGCTTTAAAAGTGGTTTATGTCTTCTTAGAACATATCCATACAATATATGATTCACTGTACAGCTTTAAAACTGGTTTATGTATTCTTACAATATTTCCATAAAACATATGATACAGTGTACAGCTTTAAAATAGGTTTATGTCTTCTAACAACATTTCCAAAAAATATACGATACACTGTACAGTTTTAAAAGTGGTTTATGTCTTCTTACAACATTTCCATATATGATACACTTTATAGCTTTAAAAGTGGTTTATGTCTTCTTACAACATTTTGATAAAATATATGAAAAACTGTACAGCTTTAAAAGTGTTTTTTGTCTTCTTCCAACATTTCCATAAAATATATGATACACTGTACAGCTTTAAAAGTGGTTTATGTCTTCTTACAAGATTGCCATAAAATACATGATACAATGTACAGCTTTAAAAGTGGTTTGTGTCTTCTAACAACATTTCCATCAAATATATGAAACACTGTACAGCTTTAAAAGTGGTTTATGTCTTCTTACAACAATGCCATCAAGTATATGATACAATGTACATACTTAAAAGTGGTTTATGTCTTCTTACAAGATTGCCATAAAATATATGATACAATGCACAGTTTCTTGGTTTATGTCTTCTTACAAGATTGCCATAACATATATGATACAATGTACAGTTTTAAAAGCTGTTTATGCCTTCTTACAATATTTTTACAGTATTGCCATAAAATATATGATACACTGTACAGCTTTCAAAGTGGTTTATATCGTCTTGCATCATTGCCATAAAATATATTATACAATTTATAGCTTTAAAGTGGTTCATGTCTTCTTACAAGATTTTCATAACATATATGATACAATGTACATCTTTAAAAGTGGTTTATGTCTTCTTTATTTTGTTTTATTGTGTGTTTTGTAATCGAAGAAGTGTCGATTCTTACGGATGGCGGGAGGTGTACAATACTGGTTCTACCCAGGAAAAGTGGATGACCTGCCTCCAACACAAAAAAAAAATCGACAGTCATATATAACCTGACATGTGTTGAAAATGACGTAAAACATCATAGAAACAAACAAATATTGTGTGATTTTTAGCTCTACTGGCCGAGGAAGGCCAGCAGAGCATATGGAATGCTCAGTTGTCCGTCGTCCGTTCGTCCGTCCGTCGTCCGTCGTCAGTTGTCCGTCGTTAACTTTTGTCTTGTCAAGACGATAGGGCCTTCATTTTTCACCTGATCTTTATCAAACTTTACCAGATTGTTAATGTCAATAAAAGCTCGGACAAGTTTAAAAACCAGCCAGATCGGACCAGTACCAGTGGAGTTATGGCCCTTGATTTAGTTAAAAATGCTATATTTTGTCTTGTTAAGACGATAGGGCCTTCATTTTTCATCTGATCTTTACCAAATGTTATCAGATTGTTAATGTCAATAAAAGCTCGGTTAAGTTTGAAAACCAATTTGATCGGACCAGTAACAATGGAGTTATGTCCCTTGATTTTGTTAAAAATGCTATATGTTTCCTCGTTAATACGATAGGGCTTTCATTTTTCATCTAATGTTTTTCAAACTTTACCAGATTGTTAATATCAATGAAAGCTCGGAAAAGTTCGAAAACCAGCCAGATCGAACCCGTAACTCCGGAGTTATGGCCCTTGCTTTAGTTAAAAAGGACGTGTTTTGCCTTGTTAAGGCAATAAGGCTTCATTTTTATCAGATCTTTACTAAACTTTACCTGATTGTTAATATCAATAAAAGCTCACTTTCTTTCGATGGTTATCCAAAAGAGTTCTTTCAAAAAGCACATTTGTTTATTTGAATATCTATTTTCTTTTATTTTGTTTATTTTGGTTCATTGCATTCGATTTGGGTAAATATTCCATGCGCATGCGCAGAACGCCATGTTTGCAAATTTACGCATGGTAAGTTCCGATTTAGAAAACACACGATTAAATATAGGATTTTCTGCTATAACTTGAGAGACTTACTAATCTTATATACTTAATTGTGTCTTCAAGATGAGTATCCTGTGTTTTCACATCGCAGTTTGGCAAAAATTATCGTGTATTATAAAGACGAAACTCGATTCAAATTGCAAAAGGCATTGCTTGTTTGTTATTTATTTTATTAAACATTTGTATACAATATCTAAGCTTGCTTATAAACCTTTACAAAATCGTTTCGGAATATAATTTAGTGGAGAAAGTCAGCACAATTTTTGAAGGAAATATGTGTTTGTGTTCAGCATAGTGGGTGGGGTATGGTGGTTAACTGAACGTTACGCATTTGCTGTCGCACTTGACTGTATCTGTATGGTTACGAAGTATAAAACTTCTGACTGTTATAATGAGGATCGTGAATTTTATGAACGTGTAAACAAATCATGAATTTTATGAACGTGTAAACAAAACATTGTGAGGATATGAATGTGTAAACAACACATTGTTTCAAAAAAGAGTAACACTCTGAAAAGCTATGTGACATAGTTTATTGGTTTTGCATAAAATATCCTCGACCTCTTAGTTTACGACCACTTACCGACAGTTGGCTACATATATCTGTAATACATTATATATTTGACATAATATAATGTTAGCTAATCTGAAGTGTTGGATTACCTCAATTTATTTGTTTCCAGTGAACATGCCGTTCATCTTATTTACTATAGTTTTTATCCCGAGATGTGGGCAATTTGATGCATATTTGTTGTCACTAGCTGGCAGCGTAGAAAAACATATCAACTATTTGATAAAGGAGAAACAAAACCATACTTATTTTCTATGAGAAAATATGAGTAAAAATCCAATCGCCCTGCAGGACTAGTGGAAGCAAAAAGCTACTCGCCCTTACCAATTTACCACTCGCCCTGCAGCATATAACCTGAACATTATTTGCACCACTATAGTAAGCTACAATAAGTACATTTGTGTACCACATTCACTTGAAATAAACACATTAAGATTTGTTCCCTTCCACGCGGACATTCGTCGGGGAGTGGGGAAAAAAAATAAGCACGGCGGGGATTAACTTCTACAACAACAACAACAAAATTCTGCTGAACTTTCTCTTCAGTATTCCACGCGGACATTCGTCGGGGAGTGGGCAAAAAAATAAGCGCGACGGAGAATTAAATTCTACAACACCAACAACAAAATTCTGCTGAACTTTCTCTTCAGTATTTTGTCTCCATTGGACCAATAATAGATGCCAGAACTAATTAATAGTGGTTGGGATCTACGCTTGTTGTTCAGCCATACCCGTTTTGATTCGCCGATACTCGGGCCGAATCCGCTTAACGCAGACTTTCTGAACATCCACCTGATGTCTGCTTGTTTATCCGCCATGTTTACGGTGTCGATATAAAATTAAAAAAAACGTCTCACTGGTTAGCGATATATTGCATCACACTCCAATTGATTTTAGCGTGAATTGAATCACAGTCTATATGACGCGTGGATTACCTGGTAACAAACAAACACCTGTTAATCTGGGTCCTGCAAACGACAATACGAAATTACGCGTCGGAAATGATCCAGATTTGAAATCTTGCAAATATTGCAACATCGTGTTTGAACGATAGTTTTACTTAATTTTTATAGTGCAAAAAGTCACTCGCCCTGTCTGACGACCAGACACCAAATGTTACTCTTCCGCAGGCAGCTTGCACTCGCCAATGCGAGCGGGGAATCTTACACCCCTGAAACTTACTTTATCATGCAAATAAACATGTCTGCTATTAAACATCAACAAGGAAATAGGGGGTTTAATACCTTCTAAGAAACATTTCTTCAGTTATATACAGTCGATTTCGGTTATTTGCATAGCCCATTTGTCACGAAAATATATGCGATTAACCGGAGTATTCAAATAGCCGAAATTGAACATGTACAAATAGCGGTGCACGTTTCTACTTTCGTTTTACTGTCATGTTAATACTTACATAGAAACTCCATGAAGGCGAGTTAATTCTATGTAAAATGTTAGATAGGATTAATATTGTGTATATCCGTTTAGTATTTACTGTTACTTAATAGATTTTATGCAGTTTTTATGCGTATTTGTATTCTTTCAACCTTCGTCGCTTTGCTATGGTTTGTCGTGTAAATTATACAGCCATGATAATAACACAAAAGCTTATTTTATTTTTCATTTATTAAGTAACCTCAATGAGCTACTCAATGTCATATGCATCTCTACCGACACTAGCAAACTTAGAGCAATAAATAATTAACAACACATTGCTTTACATTGCGTACAAATTTATTATTAAATCGTGTATGCTAATTGGAGAGCGCTCGTCCATGGCGTGGAAGCTTTACGGAAGCCGACAAAATGGCAAACTTTTCTCCGCAAGTCAGTTAGCACCTTTTGTCCATCAACTTACCTCTGGCTTATCTCTGTGACCGCTTTAATCAATTAACAGTTGAAAAATACAGGTAAATTTGACTTTCAGTATGCAATTAGCCAGATATTCGTTATGCAATTATCCGGAATGAGACAAAAACCTATGCCATTATACAGAGTTTTTTACATGCAAAAGAATACGAATGGTTTTGTGTTTCAAAACTTTATGCAATTAACCGATATGCGATTAAACGGAATCGACTGTTATAACATCGGGTCAAAGGTCAACACTATTTTTACCCCTTGCAATTTCACACCCTGTCTACTTTCACTTCTCAAATTTATATCAAAAACATGATTGGCTGCATTTTCAAGTATCAACAACATGTCCAGAATACAGTTAGAGCCAAAAAATAACAGGAAACTGCACTAAAAAATGTTTTTAAAGAAAAAAAAAATAGCACTCTTTAATACAGAACTACTTTCGACTGCACCAGGCGAACATACGGTTGATTTAGTGGAATATAACCTTATTATGACTCCCCCACACAAAGTGTGGTAGGGGTGCCATATTGATTTTGTGCTGTCTGTCACAAACGATGTCCGATCAATAACTACAGAATGGTTGAACCTAGGGTCCTCAAACTTGGAAGGATGGTTGGTCATGACAAGTAGGTCCTCAAACTTGGAAGGATGGTTGGTCATGACAAGTAGATGACCCCTATTGATTTTGGGATCAATAGGTCAAAGGTCACGGTGACATTGACTATCAAAACGACGTCTAATCAATAACTAGAGATTGGTTGGACCTAGGATCCTCAAACTTGGAAGGATGGATGGTCATGACCAGTAGATATTTGGCCATACAAAATAAAATGTGTGGTTCAGGTAACACTGGCAAAAAATAGGGTAGGTAGGTAAGCTTTTTTTCTCAGTAATGAATTCAATTCTGATAATGAATTTGATTTTTTATATGTTAATTAAAAAAAATCTTTTTTTTTTTTTTTGCATTAACATTTTTACGGTCGGCCCCTTAACATAGTGTCGGTCGGGTTACCTAAACCACACATATTTTTTATGTGGCCTTACTGATACAGATAGTGGTATGATACAGTCACTGGGATATTGAATATCAAAACGATCTCAGATCAATAGAGAACGGTTGGACCTAGAGTCGTCAATTATGTCTGTTCGGTCGAGTGGGGGAGCTATACGTTTTTGTTCCACGGACAATAACAAATTCTAGTTGTCCTGCAGTTTCACATGTCCGTCTGCTTGTCAGGAATTTAGGTCACTTGTCACGTTGGAATGTACTAATATAACAATTACCAGATGTTTTTAACACAAACATCAATATTGCTGCATGTTTTATTCAGACACCCCGTCCTTGATATTACCCATTTACTACTTCTCATTTTACGAGTAAATAAAACGTGTTGATATCTAATGAAAGGCAAAGGATTAAATCATCACTACATCATAAAATATTTTATTTTGTTTATGTTTCCTTTTCAAATGGGATGAATTTAATGGCGAAAACACTGATAAAGAGATTATCTATCTAGGAAAATTATCCATAGCCTTATTTATTTGCAAGTGTTTTCTGTTGTTGTTCTAAAGAATTATTCACTTAGCAGACGATCATAAAAAATTATGACGAAATTTGCATAATAAACGTGCGCAGACATAATTTCCGTCGTTGGTCGCGAAATCACATGGTGGTCGAAAACATATAGAAAGACGATACAAATGTTTTTTGTTGAATGAGTTTGTTATCTATTTATACTTGACAGTTGGTAAATGTATCGTGATACTAAAAACGTGCGCAGACATAATTTCCGTCATTGGTCGCGAAATCACATGGTGGTCGAAAACAGATAGAAAGACGATACATATGTTATTTGTTGAATGAGTTTGTTATCTATTTATGCTTGACAGTTGGTAAATGTTTCGTGATACTAAAAAACTTGTCCGTGCTCTTTCTACAAAAAACCTCTTGATGGATTTTCACCAAACTTTGCGAGAAGAATCTGTATGAAATGGAGATGCGCATGTATTTGTTTCGTTCCAGTTTGATGATATTGGGCTTAACTCCGAAACCACCTACACTCATGAAACTTCATGGGTACATTGCCGTTGGTGGAGGATTCCTATTGTTTTTAGGGCAAGCAGTCTAGGCTTTTTCTAGGTGTCCCATGGGGCCGAAAAACGGAGCTGTTCATTTTTTTTTTCATAAAAATCTTGTATACTATTTGGCCATAAATTCTAAATGGACATAAACTCTAAATGGATTTTCACCAAACTTTCTGAAATGCATCAGTATGAAGTGGAAATGAACATATTGTCACAGCTTTCTGGTTCAATTGTTTTTCATGGAGTTATGGCCCTTTGAATATTTTTACACAAAAAACTTGTTCGCGTTATTTCTCAATAACCTTGTGATGTTTTTTTGCAAAACATTGTGAGAAGTGTCAGTATCATCAAGTTAAAGTTCTGTCCATTAACTTTTTACTTTTCTTTTCAGATAATGCCACGTCTTAAGAAAAAATCTTGTTTGCAACGGTCAAAGGCGATTAAAGAATCGATAAGGGAGAAGAGAAAGGAGAAGGTAAGTATTGAATCGGGTGAGTATATAGACATGACTCGAGGAAGTGGCCTCGTTAATAACACAGCAATGGGACAGGACGTGATGCCAATTAACGATCAGACTCGGGGAAGTGGCCTCGTTAAAAACACAGCATCGGGACAGGCATCGATAACGAGTGACGAGACTGGAGGAAGTGGCCTCTTTAAAAACACAGCATCGGGACATGATGACTCCATCATCGGCATGGAGTCGTCGCCAAAAACGTATTCAAACACATACTCAAACACATACTCAGAAACTTGCTCAGAAAGATGCTTGAAATCACTAGAAACTTGCTCGAACTCTTGCTCAGAAAGTTGCCAAGAAAATACGATGAAATCTTTGTTGAACCTAATGTTGAATCTGTCATTAAACCTGTTGTACAATCTGCTGTGGAGTAAGACTGTAAGTAATACATCACTTAAAGAACAGAAGAATGAAACTAGTCCAAGAAATGATTCCGAAACTGGGTTTGAAACAGAAGATATTTCTGTTTATGAAACAGTGGTTGTGCAATGTAAGGAAACATATACTGCAACAAGGATAATTGAATGTCATGGTGTACCATTTGGAGCTGAAGTATTGCTTCATGGCTCTTTTCATCAAGGTGATGATCGTTTTTGTGAAATTTCACGGGGTAGTCAATGTGTTGCAAATGCACTCTCTGCAGTCTTGTTTTCACGTTATTCAGAAGTAAAGAATTCCATAGAATTGGACACTATCCTTACCTTTAGTGATTGCCTTTATAGAAAAATTATTCAAAATTTAATTGCTAATGACAAATTCAGAAGTCATCTTTTGTGCTTTGATGACTTGCCAGATATAGTAGAGTTTCACTCGGATGAGATAGCAGTCCAGAAAGGAAACATTGTCAGTGGAAGTCTCATAAGTTGCATTTCTAGTGTAAGTTTACCTACACTGCATGTTGCTATTCAGACTGTGTTAAATGAGAATTTGTCTAGTTTGATAATTGTTGGTGCAGTTTGTTCAGCTGTCTTTCGTAACAATGGACTTTTCTACTTCTTTGATTCTCATTCTCATGGACAAAATGCTTTGTCTGCTCCAGATGGCTCCTCAATAGTAATAGGTTTTAAAGTTATTGATGATCTGGTGACTTATATGTATGCTTTTTATTCCAGTCTGAACATTGATTTATCTTCATAGTTTGACGTTATACCAATTGGTTTGAGAAAGCCGTCACTTACTTGTACCTACAACTCCAACAAGTCTTTTAGATAATTACTTCCAAGACCAAGAAATTAAGGCCTTGAAAAAGCATGATGCTGTTCTTGAAAAACATGCAAAGAAAGACAAGAACGCCTACATGAAAATCTATATTACAAAACGAAGGCAAGATCCTAGTGTCAAATTAGCAGATAAAAGGAAAAGGCAGAAAATGCGTCGAGATCCTTTAATTAGAGCAAAAGAAAAGAATCAAGAGCTGGAAAGTAAACGCAAAGCGCGGCAATATCCTAGTGTAAAATCAAGAGAAAAAAACAAAATACAGAAAATGCGTCAAGATCCTTTAATTAGAGCAAAAGAAAAGACTCAAGAGCTGGAAAGTAAACGCAAAGCACGGCAAGATCCTTTAATTAGAGCAAAAGAAAAAAAGCAAGAGCTGGAAAGTAAACGCAAAGCACGGCAAGATCCTTTAATTAGAGCAAAAGAAAAGAATCAAGAGCTGGAAAGTAAACGCAAAGCACGGCAAGATCCTAGTGTAAAATCAACAGAAAAAACAAAAGACAGAAAATGCGTCAAGATCATTTAATTAGAGCAAAAGAAAAGAATCAAGAGTTGAAAAGTAAACGCAAAGCGCGGCAAGATTCTTTGTTTAGAAATCGGGAGGCTAAACTTCAATTGAAATCCAAACAAAATAAACGAAATAATGCATACTACAAAGCTATTGAAAGCGGAAAAAAACGTCTAAGTATGTCATTTGTATCATTCAGAATACAGGAAATGTCGAGAGAAAAGCAGTCATTAAGAGAAAATCGAAAAAACGTTAATTTCAAGCCAATGAAAAGAATTTGCGAGAAGCACGAAAATATGGTTCTGGCCTAAATGAATGTATTTCGAAATTCAAACAAGCAGTTTCTACTGGACCTGTCTATGTTTGCACCTGTTGTCACCAGACATGGTTTAAACATTCTGTAGAAACCGCTAGCACAGTTGCTAACCTTCTTAATCAATCTTTGGTACAGCATCATTTTACAAAGTACATATCTGTGGATAATAAAGAGTGGATATGTAAAACCTGTTCTAACATCTTAAAGAAAAACAAAACTCCTAGTCTTTCAGTTGCAAACAAAAACACATTTCCAATTAAGCCCAAAGAACTTGAGTTACATCAGCTAGAAGAGAGACTAGCTGCATTGAGAATTCCATTCATGCAAATAAGAGAACTTCCAAGAGGTGGGCAACTATCGGTGAAAGGAAATGTTGTTAATGTACCAGTTGATATCCAGCCTGTCATTGACCGTTTACCTAGGACTTTTGACACGCAAGTAACAGTGCCAGTGAGGCTAAAAAAGAAACTTTCATACAAGAAGTGTGACTTTACTGAAAATGTACGACCATTACAAGTTATCAGCGCTCTTCATTGGTTGATGAACCATAGTGAGCTGTACAAGAATTCTGGTATGCATATTGATGAAAACTGGTTGCAAAACACATCAGAAAATTGCACAGAAACTGTTCAAGAAATCTTTGGAAGAAGTAATATGAGGGAATTTGCTACAGATGGTGTTATGAATGAACAAACAGAAAAAGTTAGCAAAAATGAAAATGACTATAAATCTGACCATTTTAGTGAAATTGATGAAAATGAAAAAGTTGTTGGCAACAGTGATACATTAATTCAGTCAGCTGATCCGACAACAAACAATATTTACACATTTGCACCTGGTGAAGGGCAAATACCCATAAGTTTATATCACGATACCAATGCTGAGTATTTATCGTTTCCGTCAGTATTTTGCGGTCAAACAAGAGAACTGTTCCTGTTCATTATAGTGACATATGCAAAATGGAACTTCGTCATATTGACAGAAGGGTGGCCTCAAATGTTCCAAACATTTTCTTTAAATTGAAAAAACTGCAACTAAAACAAGTTTCAGACAAAGTGCATCTAGCTTTAAGAAGGTGTAAAACAGAAGGTAAATGACTAACGGTATTACAGGTATTAAACCGAGAATGTCAGGAAAATCTGGTAAGGCTCGATGAAGGTTTTTACATTTTTCGAACTTTTAAGAGTTCTCCTGCATAGTTGGAAGCTCGCAAAAAAGATCTATTTGCTATGATACGCCAGTTAGGATTACCTACATGGTTTACCTCATTGTCATCTGCAGATACAAGATGGTTTGATTTGCTGAAAATGTTAGCATTAGTTAACTGATCCAGTGACCTGTGCTAGATATTTTGATCACCGTGTACAGGAGTTTATAGGAAGTGTACTTAAAAGTATTCATGAACCATTGAGAAAGTCAATGACTACTTTTATCGTGTCAAATTCCAGCAGAGAGGTTCTCCACATATTCACATGCTTCTATGGATTGAAGGTGCTCCAGCATATGAAACACACAAAGATGAAGAAGTGGTATCGTTCATTGATCAGTATGTTTCGTGTTCAAAAATTGATGACCCACTTGTTGACTTCCAAGTACACAAGCATTCACGATCGTGCAGAAAAAAAGAAAAGGCTATTTGCAGATTTGGATTTCCAATTCCACCAATGAAAAAAACAGTTATGCTGGAGCCACTTGTTGCAGATCAAGCTGGAATGAAAAAGTACAAAGAACTGTTTTCTTCAATCCAAAAAAAGTTAAATGAGATGAAAGAAGGTGATTTATCGTTTGAAAAATGTTTGACTGAACTAGACACAAATGAAGAAGAATATGTTAAAGCTGTTCAAAGTTCAGTAGATGGACCGAAAGTATTTTTGAAAAGGAATGTTGCCGAGGTGAGAATAAATGCCTACATGAAACCCATTTTGACAGCTTGGGGAGCCAACCATGACCTTCAGTTTGTTTTAGATCCATATGCATGTGCTGTTTATATAGTATCATATATCAGTAAAGCCCAAAGAGGAATGAGCATCCTTATGAATGAAGCATGTAAAGAAGCAAGAAAAGGAAACATGGATTTAAAGAAGCAAGTAAGACATATTGGTAACAAATTCTTGAATAGTGTTGAAATCAGTGCACAGGAAGCATGCTACCTTGTTCTACAACTTCCAATGACCAAATGTACGCGAGATGTCATATTCATAAACACATCACCACCTGAGAAGCGTACATTCCTTTTGAAATCAAAGGAAGCCTTAGAAAAAATTCTGAAAACTCACCAGATATCGAGGCAGACAATATAGTTAAAAGGTATTCAAAAAGGCCAAGGCAGCTTGAACACTGGTGTCTTGCTGATTATGTATCACAACTTGAAATCATATATCCAGCAAATGATGACATGATTCGTGAAGATAATGAGCATAATGATGATGAAAGAAAAGAGCCTGAAGAAATTGATCCAGGCATGTCAGTTAAAGAAGGAATAAAAATAACGTTGAAAAGTGGCATCAAAATTAAATCGAAAAAAAAGCCTAAAAGTATTACGTTATGTTCGTTATTCACTGAAAGTGGATCCAGAAAACTATTACAGAGAAAAACTGTTATTATTTCATCCATGGCGTAATGAGAGTGAAGATGTTTTAGCTGGACATAGTTCTTATGAAGCTCATTACTTAGCTTTGAAGAATTTCATAGACATTAAAGTCACAGAATATGAGAAAAATGTTGATCAGTTAAATGAGGCAATGGAAAGGGCTGCTGATGACTTGAACTTTGATGAAATAGCACCAAGCAATGAGCAAAGAGAATCAGATGATCTGCTAACGGGTTCATTGGCAAGTGATCAGTTTGTTTGTTTTGATCCAGATCGTCCGCAAGTACAACGTCAGTATGACATAGGAAATGACATTGGTGCTTCAGTAGCATTGGTAGATATTACTGGTAATACTAAACGAATGTCTGATGGTAATTATAGATCTCCTGTACAGTCATTAAATAAAAAGCAACATAAGTTCTTCCAGCATGTTCTTCAAAGTGTCAAACGAAACCTGGAGCCTTTGCATGTATTTCTGTCTGGTGGTGCTGGTGTTGGAAAATCGGTAGTTGTATCAGGTTTACACGAAGCATTGTTGCGACATTTGTCTTCTACTGCAGGTGACAATCCTGATGTTTGCAAAGTACTTTTGTGTGCGCCTACTGGAAAAGCTGCTTTTCACATAAGTGGTATGACTATCCACTCGGCATTTCGTATCCCTGCTAGTCAAGGCTACTCCATCAAACCACTGGATAGTAACACACTTAACACCTTGCGAACTATATACAGAGATCTCGCTGTTGTAATGATTGACGAAGTTTCAATGGTTGGAAACAACATGCTGATGCTAATCAATCACAGGCTTCAACAAATTAAAGGTTCAACTCTATGTTTTGGTGGTGTTCACATGATTCTGATTGGCGACCTGTTTCAGTTAAAGCCTGTAATGGATGGATGGATTTTTGAAAACTTAAAGAACAACTTTGGTCCTCTTGCAACAAATATGTGGCAGGAATTATTTACAATGCATGAACTTGACGAAATTATGAGACAAAAAGATGACAAGAACTTTGCAGAGATTTTGAATAGGCTACGTGAAGGAAAGTATCAACAAAGTGATATTGAAGTTCTTAAACAACGTGAAATCAAAACGACTAACCCAAATTACCCAAATAATGCCATTCACCTTTTTAACACAAATGCCAGCGTGGATTCATTTAATAAAGCAGCCTTTCAATTATCGCCTGGTGTCAAAATTGTTACAACAGCTTTGGATGTTGTAGTTGGAGATGATACGAAAGCTGTAAAAGAACAACTCCTTTCAAGGTTACCAAATGATGCTTCAAAAACGGCGGGTTTGCAGAAGAAACTCGGTATAGCAGTTGGGATGACATATGACCTATGTGCAAATCTTGACGTCAATGATGGTCTAGCCAATGGTTCCAGTTGTTATATCCAATTAATAGAAAGCAAACAACAGAATACAGACAGACCAAGCATTGTTTGGGTAAAATTTTATGATCAAAATGTAGGTTCTGAATGGCGTGCCAAATACAGACATTTATATCACATTGGTATTGATCCTTCTTGGACACCCATTTTTGATATCAAAAGAAACTTTGTTTACTTCCGAAAAACATTTCTGAGGATTCAGTTTCCCCTTCGCCAGTCTACAGTTAAAACTGTTCATAAATCGCAAGGTGACACTTTGCGTGAAGTTGTTATTGACATGTCTGGCACACGGGTCTTTTCTCATGCTCACTACGTTGCGATTAGCAGGGCAAAAGCACTAGAGGGACTCAATATTCTGAATTTTAATGAAACGAAGATATCAGTGTCAGAAAACGTCAAACAAGAAATGACCAGGTTTCGAAATGAACAAATTCTTGCTTTGTGTTATGTTCCACTATATCAAATTCAAAACACATTGGCAAAACTTGTGTTTCTGAATACTCGATCTTTGAAAAGTCATAAAGATGAAATATTTCATGAACCAAATGTTCAAGATGCAAACATGGTTTGTCTTGTTGAAACATGGCTTACTGCTTCAGATGAATTGCATTCTTTGAATGTACCAGGATATCAACTATTCAGAGCAGACGGGTACCAAAGTGGTAACACAAGGCCACATCGGGGTATTGCATTGTATTTTAAAGAATGTATCCCTGTTGTGCAAAACAAAACGCTTGTCCAACAAGATCTTAAAAATGGACTGACAGAACTTTTGTTTGACAGAGGAAGAATAATTGTTGTTACATTGTACAGATCTCACTCATGTTCAATAAGTTCCTTCAGAAACACTTACTCGAGTTTGTGTCAGCCGTCACATACAATACAGAGTTTGTAATTCAAAGCGACTTAAATTTTGATATCTTACAAGGAGAAAATACAGTCAGTACCTTCATTAAAGAACAATTTCATTGCAAGCAACTTGTTTAAAAAGTGACTCATAATTCAGGATCACTTATTGATCATGTTTACTCAAACATTGCATCTATCAAAAGAGAAGTGATAGAGTGTGTTTGGTCAGATCATGCCTTAGTTTATTCTACAATAGTTCATTAAAAAGTCTTCCATCACACATTACATCTAGAAAACTAAAAATAGATAGCATATGACTTTAAAAAAACACATCACTTTCGTGTAGTAGTACACTATTTTTCAACCCACCAGGATAAACATTATTCCTACTTACTGCTTAATGCAGTCAGTAGGAATAAGGCGGTTTGTGTCAGAAATGGGTTGACCGCCACTTTTCAGTATATACAATCAACGTGGTCAAGAGACCACTTCTATTAAGAGACCACCTGCTGAAATAGACCACCATTTCATTTCCCAACTGTATTGTTTTGAATTAAAATACTCCTGTATTAAGAAGCCATCAATTTTTGCTCTTCCCTTGAGTGGTCTCTTAAATAACTTGGTCTCTTAACACAGGGTTGAATGTACTTTAATAATTGTTAACTGATCATTCCTATGCATTTGTTATTATGAACTCATATATTAATCTCTATGCATTTGTTATTATAAACTCGTATATATATATAAGGTATTAAGATGTTTTTTTACTTATTAGAGTTCTGTATTATGTATTATTGTTTTTTATGGCCCCTACCACGGAATGCTTAAAGTAGCATATGAAAATCTGACAACTTGTCATAAATTTTTTAAAAAAGGTATTAATCTAACATTATTCATGATTCTGACTTGAATGTGCATGCATATATTTAAATAAATTGTAAAATAAAAAATGAGAAGTTAATTTCTTATATTATCGATCTGTATAATTCTGCCGAGAAACACTGTGCCTGAGATAAAATCTTATCTCGGCAGTTACTTTCCTATCCCGTCAGGTACACCTCTTTGATGACATTAGGGTATATTTGATGATGTCTGGGTATTTTTAAACCAGACACACATGGAAAAAAAGGTAAATTAAATGATTTTAAATGATCAACATGATAAATAGAATATCATGTTAGTGCCTGATCGTATCCAGTTTATTAGGTTTAGCACACACATTCTTCTCCGAGCCTCACCTGATAAACTGGATGTGATCAGACACTAACATGATATTCTACAATAGGTTTAAATTATATATTATCTGAGGACAATATCATCAACAATTACTAATAGGCAAACAAAAATATTCTAATAATACATGATAACAGTTTTAAATATGGAAATTATGTAGAAAAACTTAGATGACTGTGCGACTTTAAAGATAGTCAAGACTTTCGCGCGTCTCTTTAAATACTAGAGCTTTCAGACAGGTTTAAGATGAATATAACGATAACACATGACTCCTTAGATAAATAACAGCCCTCGTATACTAGTTAGTAGTATTTTTCAAATTCATAATTATATGTTAACTTATTCAGATGGTAATTTTACTTGTATTATTGTAATATTTCGCTGTATAATGACACCAAGTTTGACGAAGATGACATGAAAGACTAATATGGAGAGAACGATATGGTCAGATTTCAAGCACCTGGTTTGTGATCACTTGAATTGGACGCCATGCACTTTCAATACAGACAACACTAATTCTTCACATTACCTAACATTAAAACAACGGTAATATATTGTTCCAGATGGTAATAGACTGCCATGACAGACATAGTTTTACAACAACTTTGTAAGATAATTTTTTTTTGAAAGAACAGCTTTACCATTACAGATAAACGAGTAAAATGGGCCTATAGAAACTACATCACCCAAATGCAATGGTACCGTACGCTCGCACTGTACTACAAAGAGCAAATTAAATACACAGTGAAAAGGACAATACACAGCACAAATTGTGGTGAAGACAGGGTTACTGACTTGGAACGGTCAGTAGGCAGATACCAAATAAAGCTTCTACGTTACATTACATTTCTCAGGAACAACAGCTTTGTCAAAGTCAGTATTGGTTCCGTGTTTAGCTAAAGTTGAACAAGGTTAATGTACATACAATGATTGAACATATCGTAAACTGGAACAGGCACTATCAGGATGTGAACATTTAAGTCTATATGGATATAAAAATCGAACAGGAAAAGTAGCATTCAAGAACGACAATCAACCACAAACACACATAGAAACTTCGAAAGTAATACCATTCTGTGAAAAGAGAAATAAGGGCCAATTAGTAATTATTAAAGATATGAAATAGAATCGTATCAAAGATCCATAAGAAATAATGTTTACAATTTGTAAACTTACGGACGGTTAAAAGAAGTCCAAAACCCGACAACAGTGTCTAATAATAGATCACGAGTAAAGTTGAGGAAAACCGTAATAAAAGGAGCCAAAATGTCGATGAGCACAAAACGTCAATGCTGTATATGAAACACACGTGGGATGAAAAGATAAGTTGAAAATATATTGACTACAGTTGGTATTGGAACTATAATAACTGTTTTGCATGTATGTAGTGTTTTGTTCCAGTATTACTGAAGCATCATCAGTAGTGCATACAACATCAAGTGTGATAATTCCAAGGTTGCAAAGATGCACAAGAACAGTTATGGACTAATACCTCGTATTGGTTCCCCCAAATTCCATATATTGTTCATGAAGATTTATATAAAATGATTTATTGCAAATTGGAACAGACTACCCAGCAGCATTTCCATATTTAAAAAAAAGCGCATTCAGCAAACACAACTAAATTCATATATGTGCATGAAGAATATATACAACCCAACCTTGCCATGGAAGGACACCTCTAGTGTTGTTCATAACTGAAAGTGCATATATCTTCCAAGTGGATCATTCCAGGATCGCAAATCCTATTCTGTGCCATAAACGCTTACAGAAATAACCTCAATTAATCCTATAGAGAACTGGACATAGATTACTGGACATCCAACAAATGAAAAAGAACCTCAACCATTTTCATAAAAATGACCTGAAAAGTATGGAAACAATACATTATATATTATATATATATTGTAAATATATACATGGACATAACTACATGTGATATCAATTTTTGGTTAAAATCATTTTATTTCTTGTCAGTTGGATTACAACATAAAGTGCATCTTAAAAGTTTACGTCAATAAATAAGAGCAATATCGAAAAAACTATTTACATATGAACATCACAGATCACATTGATGAAATCTCTAAAACATATTTATTTTGTCATATACACATGTAATACGGGCAAAGAATAGGGCCACTGCAGATCTCATTGGAGGGAAAGGCAGTGAAGTAGAAACCCCCACCCAAATTCATGTTCATTTTATCATTTTTTGTTCATGCTCATTAAAGGTCTTCCTCATGACCCCTGCATTGCTTCAGGTGCCATCTTGCTCATATCACTAGAGCAGTGGCAGAAAAACTATAATGTCACTCCAGTGTAAATGGAATGTCTACAATAGAATTTGCAGCAACTCTGCGGTTCAGGGTAAGAAGGTTCTAGGCCCGTTCTCGATATTTTATCTCAATGTACACGGAGGATGAGCCTGGCATGTTCATTCCTTTTAGGCGCCATATAACCTTTTATGTGTTGTTGCGCCTTAAAACCCCAATTCCATAAGAAAGTAAAACGAAAATATGTTAAAATAAAGTTCTGTTTTATATATTCTATTTTTTTAAAAGAAATTCGGGCTTCTGGTATTGTTTTTTTTACAAGCCTAAAATCAATTTTACTAGTGTTTTGCTTTCAAGCTAGTACTAATTACGACCACTGAATTTGCAGGAGTTATGACTGGTATTATGGTATGGGGTTGTCCTTTAAGCCGTCTGTCGGTCCATCCAATCGCATTTCGGTTACCCTGGAGCACGCGACAATCGCGAGCATCTAATGATACATCCAGGTCACGGCGTTTTCCAAAAATAGGATGTAAACATAAAAAACGAAAGTAATACCAAAATATGTTGAAATAAAATCTGTTTTTATATTCTATTCTTTTACAAGCAATTCGGGCTTCTGGTATTGGTTTTTTTACAAGCCCAAAGTCAATTTTACCAGTGTTTTGCTTTCAAGCTAGTGCTCATTTCGACCACTGAATTTGCAGGAGTTATGACTCCTTTTTGAATATTTTTTTGCGAAAACTGGTTTCCGGTCTATAACTTTTGAAAGAGTCCTTGTATTGATTACAAACTTTCTTATAACGTATCGTTTACTGTATAATTATACCTAATCATATTATAGATTTACCTGACCCTGAATCTGTTAAAAACTATGTTACTTGCATAGCAACATTATAAGAACCCATCAGATTATAAGAAACTATCAATAAGTAACTTCAATGACTGTATTTGTATTAAAAGTACATAAAGCATCGCCAACATGACGTCATGACGTCTTATGTAAGATACACTTTTCTCCCATTTTTGGTCATGCGAGATGGGCATTTTTCGCATGTAAGACAATTTAATCTTGCATAAGACGTCATGACATCACGCTCACATCACCCTACTCTACCTTTAACACAAATACTGCCATTGAACTTTAACTTGTTGATCCACATTCCTGCAAACTTTGTTTCAAAAAGCCTATTTTAAGTTAAGTTTACTTTATACCCAAACCCAGATGAATCATATGTGTATGACTGACTGACCATGAATCTGTTTGAATAACAGTTTCATGCATTGCAGCATTAATATCTCTCCTGCTGCATTGTCCAACTTGTTAATCCGAATTACTACAAACTTTTAAATTTTTAACTTTTGTTTACTTTACCAAACTTTGTTTTAAAACCCTTGTATAAAGTCATATTTTCTTCATAGTTAAACCCAGTCTAATCATATGTTTGTACCCAACTGACCATGACTCTGTTTGAATCTTTGTTGCAAGCGTTGCGAGATTAATATCTCTCTTACTGCATTGTTCAACTTCTTGATCCAGATTCCTACAATCTTTCTTTTAAATTTTTAAGTTTTGTTTACTTTACAAAACCTTGTTTTAAGTAGTTATGTTTATTTTATAGTTAAACGTAGTCTAATAATATGTTTGTACCTGACAAACCGTGAATTTGTTTGAATAAGAGTTCCTTGCATTCCAAGATTATTATCGCTCTTACTGCTTTGTTCAACTCGTTGATCCAAATTCCGACAAACTTTGTTTTACATTTTTAAGTTTTATTTACTTTACAAAACCTTCTTTTCAGTTATGTTTACCTTATAGTTAAACATAGTCTAATCATATGTTTGTACCTGACAATCCCTGAATTTGTTTGAATCACAGTTACTTGCGAGATTGTCATCTCTCTTACTGCATTGTTAAACTTGTTAATCCAGATTCCTACAAACTTTCTTTTAATTTTCTAATTTTTGTTTACTTTATAAAACCTTCTATTAAATTATGTTTACTTTATAGTTAAACATAGTCTAATCATATGTTTGTACCTGACAAACCATGAACTTGTTTGAATCACAGTTTCTTACATTGCCAGACTTGTTGATCCAGATTCCTACATCGTACAACCTTTGCTTTAAATTTTTATGTTTTATTTACTTTACAGTTAAATAAGCCTTCTGTACCTAACCCTGAAGCTCTCTGCATCACTATGCAACATAAATTCTAGTCTAAAATCATTAATCAAACCAACTCTCCACCATAAATGGAGTATCTACGTCAATATAGTTTATTTAAATCTGTATCTATTTAATCACCTCACCTAGTGTTGTTAAAAAATAACATGTATGATCTAAAACCTGCTGCAACATATCAAACCATTTCAATCCCTTTACATCAGTATCAATATTTATCTGAATAAACAGTAAATCAAATCAACATGTTGTATTTAATGTATATCCCATGCGATTGAACCACTACCCTATTTTCACCCTCGTTAAGCCGATAGAGCCTTCTATTTTTACTCGACTGGTCATAACTCTCCTGGCCAAATGCCACCGTAGACACCATATAGCCAGTAGAGCAATACAGGCCCTCTTGGGCCTCTTGTTTCCCCATTGAATTTGCAAATTTAGCATTGTTATGAGAGGAAATTTTCTACCTCAACACCGGTTATTAACGTTTCCGGGTTTCATTGGACAAGTTTAAAATGCGGCTCTCAAAACAGCTGTAAACCGCGGACAGCTGTTTGGAAAATCTGTCAAATTATTTTTAGCTCTACTGGCCACGAGCCAGCAGAGCTTATGGGACGGCGAGTTGTCCGTCGTCCGTCCGTCGTTGACTTTTGTCTCGTTAAAACGATATGGCCTTCATTTTTCATCCGAACTTTACCAAACTTTAACAGGTTGTTAATATCAATGAACGCTCGAATAAGTTCGAAACCCAGCTAGATCGGACCAGTCACAGCGGAGTAATAGCCCTTGATTTAGTTAAATATGCTATATTGCTATATTTGGCCTCATTAAAACGATAGGGCCTTCATTTTCCATCCTATCTTTACCAATCTTTACCACATTGTTAATATCAATAAAAGCTCGGACAAGTTCGAAAACCATTCATATCGGACTAGTAACAACGGAGTTATGGCCCTTGATTTAGTTTAAAATGCTATATTTTTCCTCGTTAAGACGAGAGGGCCTTCATTTGTCATCCTATCATTACTAAACTTTACCACATTGTTAATATTAATAAAAGCTCAGACAAGTTCGAAAACCAGCCATATCAAACTAGTACCAGCGAAGTTATGGCCCTTGATTTAAAAATGCTATATTTTGCCTCGTTAAGACGATAGGGGCTTAATTGTTCATCCGTTCTTTACCAAACTTAATCAGATTGTTAATATCAATAAAAGCTTGGAAAGTTTCGAAAACCATACATATCGGACCAGTAACAGCGGAGTTATGGCCCTTGATTTAGTTCAAAATGCTATATTTTGCCACAATAAGACAATAGGGCCTTCATTTTTCATCCTATCTTTACCAAACTTTACCACATTGTTAATATTAATGAAAGCTCGGACAAGTTCGAAAACCATTTATATCGGACTAGTAACAGCGGAGTTATGGCCCTTGATTTAGTTCAAATGCTATATTTTGCCTCGTTAAGACGATAGGGGCTTCATTGTTCATCCGATCTTTACCAAACTTTATCAGATTGTTACTATCAATAAAAGCTCGGACAAGTTCGAAAACCATTCATATCGGACCAGTAACAGCTGAGTTAATGCCCTTGATTTAGTTCAAAATGCTATATTTTGCCTCGTTAAGACGATAGGGCTTCATTGTTCATCCGATCTTTACCAAACTTTATCAGATTGTTAATGTCAATGGAAGCTCGGTGAGTTCGAAAACCTGTCAGATCGGACCAGTAACAGCGGAGTTATGGCCCTTGTTTTGTTAAAAATACTATAATTTGCCTCGTCATACGATAGGGCCTTCATTTTGCATCTGATCTTTGCCAAACTTGACCAGATTTTATGACTTTCTTTTTTTATATTAATTTTTTACTTTTGATTTTTTTTTTTTTTAATATTTTTTTTTGATTATTTTTTTAGCTCTATGTTGGACCAGTCGGACCAGTAACAGAGGAGTTATGGCTCTTGATTAAGTTAAAAATGCTATATTTTGCCTCGTTAATACGGTAGGGCCTTCATTTTCATCTGATCTTTACCAAATTATTTAGTTATGGCCCTTGATTTAGTCTGTTTTTTGTTTTTTGCCCGAAACTTTCAAAAAACGTAAATGGCAGTCACTCGCTTCATTGATGTTATAAGAGTCATGTTAGCTAGTAGAGCGTTCACAGGCCCTCGTGGGCCTCTTGTTTATTTTTTAAATACGTTTTCCAAATACCAGATTAACGAGTTCATGCCCAGTGTCGTATGTTATCCTGTTCTGAAACGGTAAATTCCCAGTAATCAATGTGCTAACTAAATGTAAAATACATTTTAATTGGTGAGAAATTTACATAATGAATAATGATAATTATAGACGACTAATAAGTCATTTTGATCATTATAGGTATTTGCTCTTCAACGCAAAATGCTATTAATTTAAATCTATATTTTATATAAAAGTACGTGTTTGAATGTATGGGGTTTACATATTACATGTACGATAGTGTTTACTTGTAGCAGTGAGCTCTATGTTCAACTTTATAGTACTGCCAAGCTGGACTACCACGCCGTAAACACATGACATGACACTCTTCCCAGTCACATTGTACTGACACCGGGCCGACCAGTCCTAGCACTACTATGTATATGCTGAGTGTCAAGCAAGGGAGCTACTAAATGTAGTACCATTTTTATAAACTATTTGGTACGGCCTGATCGCAGGTTTATAAAAGAAAGATATAACATATTCATAATTTACTAATATACTTTTTATGCTTTAGGTCGGGTTCATGTACGATGGAACAATAAAGGCTTTGGACATGAAACTATATAATAATGGTGGTCACAGCTTGGATTTGTCTGGCATGGTAGGTAAAATACCACGTGACACGAACAGTGCTACATAATTTAATGCCAATACATTTATTTACGTATTCAAAAGAGGACACTGCTACAAATGGAGTAAATCATTGACTTTAAAAGAACCACACACACATGCTGTAGTATGCAGCGAATATGAGTGATATGAGTGCCTGTTTAACATGGAATTTATTTTATCAGTTGGATAAAATAATATGATGAATAATTTTATCCAACGAATTTAATCAATTCTATATTAAATAGATACGAATGTGAAATTCTATTTATCCCATCACGCCAAAAAATGCCTTATTTATGTAGCTTGCTATTTATATCGTTGTCTTATGATAACGTCGTGTGCTTAGTTGATTCGGTTTTCTCCGTACGCAGCAAACAAAGGTAAGGCATACCGATTTCCAAAATATGATGTTTTAAGCGGTTACGGAAATCGACGAGTCAATTCCGATTGCACAGCTAGGTGATGGAAAATACCAAGCGATGATTCCGCTTACATTTGAAAGTTTATTACACTAGTGTATTACGATATTTATGTCATGGTTTTATTACACCCCAACACCGCAAGTTATTTGATAAACGATTAAAATACACAATCAAGTTAAAGATTCATTATTTAGAAGTACCTCCTGGATAAACACTCACTGTTTTTAACTGATTAAACTATTTGCATCTTACTTTTTTTGTTTTAATCTCTGCAATGTGACGATGACAACTAGAACGGATAAGATTTAATATATTTTCAACTTTATACTTATTTAAGAATCATTCGGATCAGGGGCTTTTATTTTATTATTTATATTCATATATATATTTATTGTTGGATGTATTGATTTGTTTGCTCTTGTAAGGAATATTATCACTACACATAATCAGGATCCAACACATAAGCAGATGTATGTGGATGCATAATTATAGTTTAAACACTTTATAATCAATTATAATCCATTATATTTTTTGAATGGCAAAATACTATTTTCCCATTGCAACGGCATGAAAATACATAACACATAAAACATAATATATGCAACAGTGAAGTACATGTATGTGGTTTTTTTTATAACGGAATTCATAACATAATTCTGAACAAATGAAAATGATTGGTTCATGTTATGTGTATTTCTCACTTAAAAACACGTCCGATAGTTTTGTGAACAACTATGTTCCATGTATTGTATTTATACTGTATACAGCGATTATGAAGTGGACACATTGTTCTTATTAACCCACTTTTTTGTTATTGTAGGTAATGCATCACGCTATATCAACGTTTGAGAGTGGATATAAGATCCCAAATGTAATGGTAGAGGGATACGTGTGCAAAACAAATATACCTTCCAACGGCGCATACAGGGGATTCGGGGGTCCGCAAGGGCATCTCATGACAGAGGAAATCATTTTCAACATAGCATGTTCCCTCCAGAAAACTCAGGAAGAGGTGAGTTTCAAGTTATTATAGATGACGTCATATACACCATTACATTCTATAAATGTACATTATAATGCATATATAGTGTAACTCGTTACATTGCTGGCTAACGTCTCAAACATTCAACTGTAAAACGTCGAGTTTGCTGTCTGCAAAAGTTTGTTTGTGTGTATGTTTGTATGGTGTTTACGTCATTTACAACACATGTAGGGTTATATATGACGATCGATTTTTTTGTGGCGGAGGCAGACCACCCACTTGGGTAGACTGTACACATCCCGCCGTCCGTAAGAATCAACACATCCTCACTTAGAAGTCGAGCTCCCATTTGGATTCGAACACGCAGCGGTGGGAGGCGAAGGTTTACAACGTAACGTCGTTAACCATTCGGCTACGGAGATGCTGTCTGAAAAGTACGTGACGTCAAATAACGATGTAACACATGACGTCATTGGGCGATGTCAACAAAATACTTGCACCCATACATTTGATTTTTCATATTAAAAGCAACCATGTATGTAGAATTTTGTTTGTTTTATTTTTCAGGCATTGAAATGGAATTTAAAGTATTACAACTGAGATAACAAGTTATGATCTATCTGGGATGGATGTGGTTGGTTTTACGGTCTAAAATTACGTAATAGACCGTAAAACCACACACGTATACAGTCATAGATTTAAAATCTTAGCATGGTCATATCTTCATTACCAATCTAGACGAACCATTATGTTAACAATACATGTATGACTCCTTTATTAGTTAAAGAAAGCGTATAATGTCAAGCTTATTGACCGAAACTAATTTAAAAACTACCAATGTCTTCATTATGATTCAGTAGTATAATGAGGCAACACACTCATTATGTTAAATACAATATGTAAACAAATCACTATAAATGTAAGGGGTTTAAAATCGCTTTTAGCAATCGTTCCAACATAGTTAGCAAGTGTTCAGTCATAGAAACAAGCACACACACAGACAAACAAGAAGGCAAGAGCAATAAAAAATGAAAACGACATCACAAACACAAAAGGGTTGACAATAGGGCTACCGCCTTGGAACGGTCAGTCGCAAAGTAGGCCACTGGGGGTTTAAACCGGTTCTAGGGTGCACCAAACCTCAAACTTACCCTACTGTCATCCCATCAACTTTGTAGTGCTTCTACACTGGAATACCACGCATAAGTCGCGTGCTATGATACCCCACCCAGACACATTATACTGATACCGAAACGACACGTCCTAGAACTACCCTTTATATATGTTGAACGTCAAACAAGGGAGCTACAAGTACCATTTTTATTTAGTCTTTGGTATGGCCCAGACGGGTATTGAACCCACGACTTCCCGCATGCGAGGCGGATACTCGACCATTACAACACCCTCGCGCGGTCTAAACATATCGCTAACACCATGTGTATACTGTCAGTTGGTACACTGTATGAATTGTTGTTGTTAGATCAGAGAGATAAATCTGTACAAGGAAGGTGACACGGCACCTTATGGAACTGAACTCGTCAACTGTACACTACGAGAGCTCTGGAAGCAATGCCAGAACACGAGTAACTACAAACGACGTCTGGAGGAAGTCAAACAATTTAACCGGTAGAGATTAAATTATACTTACCGTGTCTTACGTAACTTGAAAAATAAATGCCACAAACAGTTTAACTGGTGGAGATTATATTATTCTTACTGAGTCTTACATATTAACCAGGACTAGGACTAGATCAGTGATTGTATAATGTGTTTTGCAGCCATTAAGGTTTCTGTTTTCATATCAGTTGTTGAATGCTGACCTTTATATCTTTACGTTTATGAAGTGTTTGCGTAAATGATATTTGTTTTACTTTTTACTAATTTTATTCCCCCATTGCACCCGCACCTCAATTTGACTATAAGTGAGGTTTGTCATCAGTTTGTACTTATGTGTTACTTGTAACGTCTAATATTCAATACGTCTATTTCGTGTTTTATTTTGCATGGCGTATTATATGATGGCTGTCTGTTTGCGTTCCACCTAATGAACCTTTATTTTTAGTGAGAACAGATGGAAGAAACGAGGTGTAACTATGACAACCACTAAATTCGGTATCGGTCTGCCACTCTTCTGCAATCAGGTATTGTCTCGTTTTAAAATGTGTGCACACGGTGAATCTGGCTTTAGTGAATAGTATTTAGCCACTCTTCTGCAATCAGGTATTGTCTTGTTTTAAAATATGTGCACACTGTGAATCTGGCGTTAGTGAAAAGTATTTAGTCAGTGTAACCCTGTAGAATTGTGTACATTTAAAGCAAACCCCTTAATTTGTATATTTTGGTAAATTTATTTCATTCCGATGGCTAATCGTCACTGATAAACAGATACATACATGTATGGACACTATACATTCACTAAACAAAGCACAGCCTGTCTACCTTGTGAACATCTGTTACTACATGAACATCTTTTGTAAGTACTTACTCTGACATATGCCATGTATAAACGATAGTGAGATTCTGCAAGATGTAGTAATAACAACCAAGTGAGACATTGTAAAACATGACGTAATGCCATTTCTATTTCTTGACACTGTCGTACTTATATTATCTTAATATGTTGTACTGACCATTCGAAGAAAAAGGTCTGCGGAGGCGGAGAACAGTTTATATTTTATTGTTTGTCATTGCAAGAATAAATACACATCCTACATCTAGCCATCCGAAAATTGGCAGATGCACAGATATTCATTCATTATTTCCAAATTACATGTCGGACGTATTAGCGTAACCTACTAATGTGCAAAGCATTGCATCGGAATTCAAATTATCTTATATGTTTGTTTCTCTCAGACATCTCTTTTTCAGAGTTAGTTAGAAATATATTTCAGAGTTGGTTGCTCATATTAGTGTGGACGGTGACGTTTGATGTTTGTCAGCAATCTTGTCTTGTCAGCCTTCAGTGGTTTGTTTTCTTATTGCTCTGGCTTCTGCCAAGTCACTGAGTACTTTCTTTGCGGCTTTGTGTATTTTTGTATTTATATATACACGAGCATCTTTGTGTTTTACTTACATTGCCTGTTAATGCTGCCTTGTTCGTTAGAGAACAGTTCATGGCGGAGATTTCTTTATTTGCACTGTCCCGTTTTATTGGGATGCAATAGGGTAAGTGTGAGATTTGGTGCCCCTTAGAACCTTGTTTAAACCACAAGCGGCCTTTTTTGCAATTGACCGTTCCAAGGCGGTAGCCTTATTGTCAATCCTTTTGTGTTTGCGATGGCTCATTTGACATTGTATTCATTTTTAAAGTTTGTTTCTGTATGTGTTTGTGGTTGACTGTCGTCCTTGAATGCTACTTTTCCTCTTCGATTTTTATATCTATATTTATGGAATTTCTTTCTATGAGAAGTCTTTATCTGTCACATATACAAATGTAAAGGAAAGAGTTTATTCAACGTTTTGAAATCCGGCGTGTTTGTGTCGTCTCGAATGAGCGCCAGTGAATAATACAAAAACAATAGAAATAGTAATATTAAGCATTTTGAATTGATAATAATCAACTACGAAGCACAGGTACATACATATAGATATACAACTCGAACAGGAAAAGCAGCGTTCAAGGACGACAGTCAACCACAAACACACACAGAAACAAAGAACAACTTAAAAGATGAATAAAAGGCCAAATAAGACATCACAAACACAAAACGGTTGTTAATAGGGCTACCGCCTTGGAACGGTCAGAGGCAAAAAGGGCTGCTTTGGGTTTAAACCAGGTTCTAGGGTGTACCAAACCTCAGACTTAACCTACCGTCAACCCAATAAAACGGGACAGTGTAAATAAAGAAATCCCCGTCATGAACTATTCCCTAACCAACAAGGCAGCATTAAAAGGCAATATAAGTAAAACACAAAGATGCTTGTATATATCAGTACTAAATACAATAGCCTAGAAAGCCATAAAGAAGCTACTCATTGACTTGGCAGAATCCAGAGCAACAAAAGAATGAATCATTGAGGGCACGTAAAGACACGACTGCAGACAAACATCAAACGTTACCGTCCTTTTGGGCTTTAGGTAGACGTCATCATAGGGTCCACAGCCTGTCCGGTTATCGTACAATCAAGGAGGAAAGCATAGTGGCGAACTGTAAATGGGTCCACCACCAAGCATGCAGTGCAATTTGTTAGGGTCATAAACTCTTTTGATAAACCTTTTAACAAGTTTAACAAAGATAGTATGAAAGTGATCATGACCAAGGATCATACGAAGATTTTAAATCACGTTACCATATAAGTCAGGTTGTGATAGTCCTTGCCGCAGAAGAGTTCTTAATTACTTTTATATTTGAAAAGAAGATCAGGGTTGCGATAATAAAATTGTGCAAAGGTTTTACGAAGTTTATGGTAACGGTAACTCTGATGGAGTAGCTTTTTAGTTATAAAAATATTATGAATATTAAAGTCCTAAACTCGAGTAAAAGCTCTAGAAAAAAGAATAAGTTGAGACACATAGACCCCATAAAATAAATGGGGATAATTACCAATATCAAAATTATCACTATTTTGCTAATTATTTTACAATTTTCAATGGAGAAATATAAATCAAGAAAAGAAGCGTTAGTATCAGAAAGTCGGCAATATATGCGCTAGGGGCATTAAATGTGTACAATGTGACGTTGCTACGCGTACACAGTCTGAATTAGACCGATATTCAGTTGCTCCGACAATGTCAAAGGACTCTTTTTTTCAAAACGTGTTTATTTTTTTTAAACCATTTGTTTACAGGGTAGTGCCTTGGTTAACATATACAAAGACGGTACTGTGTTACTGACCCACGGTGGAGTGGAAATGGGCCAGGGTATAAACACGAAGATGCAACAAGTAAACCGCTTATTCTTCTAGAACTCCAAATGCATACCTTTTACTACTCTTCTTTGGTTAAATCAAATCACGTGATCACTATTCATACATCGATACATTGCATAATTAATACTCGCACATCTTGAGTGTTTTACTACGTCATGAAATATACTAGGGTGTTATAGTTGCCTGTTTACACATCATATTAGGTAATATTGGGACAGTTTCCTCCGAAGGAGATAGGATGAAGAATGAAGTTATCTATCAGACATAAATATTCCTTTATATAGGAAGTGAACCTACGCGGGGTAGAGGTTGTTAGCTCTAACGATCTAGATTTTTTTTCTTAATTTTATAAAACATCACACTAACGTTTGTTTAGTGCTGTGTGGCGGCCGTAAAAAACGCCCAGACTACAAATCAGTAGTGTTAATATTTACTGGTACTTTGGGATCATCAAGAACATTCTGTGTTGCTTTAAAGTAGAATATCAGTTATGCCGTTGCTAGGAGGCATGAGAGGTGTTGCATCTTATAATTACCTCTCATGAACAGACTCAATAAAACCGTGTCTGCTTCTTTTCTGTCTTTGTTTGTTGCTTCCAATGGATCACCCTTTCTGTAATTATTGAAATTCTCACTAGCGTTTGTTTAGTGCTGTGTGGCGGTCGTAAAGAGTCGACCCGACTACAATTCAGTAGTGTTAATATTTATATGTCCTTTGGGATCATCAAGCGAATTACCTAAGCTCAAGCTAAGCCGTTGCTAGGAGGAATGAGAAGTGTTGCATCTTATAATTACGTCTCATTAACAGACTCAATAAAACTGAGACTGCTACTTTTCTCTCTCGTTTGTGTTTGTTGCTTCCAACGAATCACCTTATCTGTATTTCCATGCATATTTATACATGATAAATACAAGGTCACAAAGTCATGTCATATTATAAAAGTATTACTTCTGAGTCATTCAAATATATCTGTACATAAAGAAATAACACAATAAGAGGGGCATCAAATGAAAAGTAGAAATGCTAATGTAAATACAAATGCAAAAATGAGATATAGGGTCCTATACACCGAACGCAATGGCATCGTGAGTCCGCCCTGTACTGCAAACAAGGACTTGATAATACAATGGAAGAGACAAAAAACAACAGAAAGGGTGGTGAAGACAGGGTTACCGACTTGGAACGGTCAGTAGGCAATAAGGCCTACTGGTTAGCTTGAATCGATTTTATATGCGCACAATCCGCGCTATTAAAGCTTGTTAAATACGTATTATACAAATGTTCATGTCATCAAATAAAGAGTAGTAGGTTTAAGGTAACTGTTTTTCATTCCGATCTTTGGAGATCGCTGAGCCCGATATTTACAGATATCGTTGGTACATTCTCAACTACTTTTGGCTTCTTATTTGAATTTCGAATAGGTGGTTCCACTACTCCAGCCTTTAGAGTTTCTGTGTATTGTTTAATCACCCTAAGAATATGTTGCCTGCCTTAAATTTAGTATTTTGACTGTTACCTGTGATACACAAGCTTCATAACCTCTGCTCCCAACTACATTCCTTTTTCTTTATTTCGCCATTGTTTTCTCGTTTTGGGCAACGCGTTTTGTAAGAAACTGGAACCATACTTCGATGGCCATGGAATGTTGTGAAAATACCTCATTGAAGGTTCCATGTTCACCGTCATATGCATACCATCTTCGGGATGGCTCTAATGTATGTGCTATTGGCATTTTAAATATTGAGCTCTGCTCAACCTGGGGCTAGAGAGCGTGAACGGTAGCAAGCAATTTCCACAACCGTTCATGAACAGTCTCAATCAATCCGAGATTGCAATATGCTTTGTATTTATTGTGATCGACGATTTCCAAATTTCTCCTTTCATACTTTTTCTTACAAATCAATCTTTGTAAATATTCATCTAAATTATTTATAAATGACAAGTACACAATATGCCAAAACGCATATACTTATTTGTAACTTACTGTCTGTTGATATTTCAGATTGCATCAAGAGCTCTCGGTGTTCATATCAGTAAGATTTACACAAATGAGACGGGAACCCACACCAGTCCTAACGCCGTTCGGACTGTGGCAAGTCTGGGAACCGACATATATGGCCCAGCTGTCCTGGTGAGTGCGTGATTATAATGGATATTAAGTATACCATTTGTAGCATTCTGTTTATAAGCGTTACTTTGTGACGCCATAGGGAGCATTTTCACTCAACTTCACTATTCATCCCAGTCTCTAGTTGGACTAAAGTAAAATTCAACTTTCTCCTCAATCCGAGATGGCCGCCGCTGCATAGGAGAGTTATTGGGCATTGTAAACAACCATAACGTCCGTGGTTGTTCATATGGCAATACGAGACAATTCGACACACACTTAGATGACGTCGACCCTAATGTCTGCAGTAAGTTAGTCATATCATATATCAACGTTTTTCACCGGACAGCACTAATATTGGATTCTTAATTTCACAATAAATTAGAAAGCAAAATGTATGGATAAGGACTATATATGGATAGTCTACATCAACTGTATTTTATAAGGTTCTTACTAGAGAATTCCTTATGCAAGTTTCACAACACTTCAGGTAGATGTTATATTTTATATCTGCTACAGAGTTATGCATTTTAAAATCTTGAATAAGCTGCTCTATAAAAGTTATACAGCATACTCTGTAATATTACAGGATGCATGCAACACCTTGATTAAACGTCTTGAACCAGTCAGGAAAGATATCGCCGATGTTTCATGGGAAGACTTGGTATTGTTATTTTTTTAATCAACAAACATGAATAACAATTATGTATCAACATGTCAAAATATATAATGGCGGAAATAGTTGGTTTGCGTACACGCCTTCTAGCCATTTACTGTGTTCTGTTTTATAAGCACTCTTGTGTTGGCATTTTTAGGACGACGGCTTCGCTGGTTTCTTACACTTATATACTGGCCCATCAGTAATGTAGAGCAAATAAACAAATCAGTTGATAAAGTGACCTATTCATCATGTTCATTTCGAACGAAACATGATATAAGTATCGGGATTCTAAAACTAATGTTTCAGTGATATAAATATAAAACGCCCCCACCCACCCGCTTTTTTGAGATTGCATGATTGCCACTATGCAAAATCTAACCGTTTGTCTTGATGTTATTATTACATTTTTAATATCTCTTTTCAGATCAAAACAGCTTATTTTAGTAGAGTGCAGTTAATGGCAACTGGATTTTCAAGGTAATATACTAATCAGGTTATCAACGATAAGGGGTTTTGTTCAAAAGCAATTTAAGCGAAAGGTATATTAACAGTTAATGAAATTCAAAAGCCTGCCCAATTGCAATTAGTTCCCAGCCCGTTTTGGCTATAGGATTGCACGCCGTCAGTCCGTCAATCTTTCACGTTTCGTTTTTGCTCAGTAACTTTAGTTAGGAATGCGGTATTGAATTGAAATTTGGAAAAGAAGGCACGGGATTGCATTTGTGGTCATTGTGACCAAGGCTATGGTCACCTTTATTGAAAATAGAAAAACAGCTCCCATTGATTAACTTTACGTAGGAACAAGGTATTTGCCCGAAACGTGCTATGTAGGTAGAATATATGACACGGACGCTAGGGATTGCATTTGGGGTCTCTGGGATGCAGTTTAAGGTCACTGTAACCTAGGAATGAGATGTTTTGTCTGAAAAGTTGTGTGGAGGCAGCTTGTATGAACAAGAAGCCTTCGCTTGTATTAATGTTGTTGTTTAACGGCTCTTCAACACATTAATGGTTATTTAGAGCCGACCCAGAGACAGGAGAAAGATACTTAGGAGCCCAGAAACTCGCCCTGCTCTTAATAACGAATAGATTCATATGGTTGTTTAATGTGCTCGGTGGATCAACTCCGATATACGGGAATGTCCGGTTTACGTCCACATCGGACGGACGCTTGAACCCGGGTACTCCGGTTTGACGTTCAATGTATTATTATTGGTAATATTAGTGTTTAATAGTAAAAGCTGGTCTGTGAAACTCAGGTTTACGATAGAATCGAATTAACGAGTGAATTCCTTTCATATAGAAGCCAATTTACATATATTGTATAGCAATCAAACACTTAAATAAGTAAATATTTCAGTCCTGTTTGATAAAAAAGTTTTATAATAATAATAATAATAAGTATTATAGTAGAACAGGAAATGCAGCTTTCACAGAGAACAGTAAATCCAAAATCACACAAAAAGACAAACATGAATGAATATTAAAGGGGTTGATGCACTATTACAGACACTATTTTATTTAAAAGGATTCTGTTCAAAAAGCATGAAAAAAGCTGAAAGAATTATCAAAATGCCATGAAAAAGAAAGGAGATAGGACCTATTGAAAATTTATATTCAGAAACATAAATGGAGGCGGCCATTTTGGAACGATGACGTCATTGCGCGTTTTTACCATGTATGGCATATTGACAATTGTATTGTAAAGCAAAGAAAATCACTTCAAATGAAAAATAAGCAAAACATGTATACATTTTACGTATATATTTATTTTTAATAACTTTCTTTGCATTACAATGTATTTTTTTCAGTATGCAATATATGGTAAAAATGTGCAATGACGCCATCGTTCCAAGATAACAGCCTTCATTTTTGTTCTTTGCACATGTTCAATAGGTCATCATATATATATATATATATATATATATTAGTAGTGTGTTCTAATTATCTCCCTTTAATATACTTCAATCTACTGAATACACATATCCGACACCTTTCATTGTCACTGTCTCAACATAGCTGTATGTGGTTGAACGCTTAAATGTGGCCGATGTTAATTCTTATTAAATTTAATATAATTCACGCACGCACGCACGCACAAACACACACACACACACACACACACACACACACACACACACACACACACACACACACACACACACACACACACACACACACACACACACACACACACACACACACACACACACACACACACACACACGTACACACGTATATACATGTAAACACACGTACACAGGCACGCGCAAAAACGCAAGCACATGTATGCATGTACGTACGCACGTACGCACGCACGCATGCACGCACAAACACACATTCAAGCAAGCACGCACACACACACGCAAGTACACGCACGCACGCACGCACACGTATACACACGCGCAGGCACGCACGCACGCACGCAAGCAACCACACACAAACACAAACATACATATGCAAGTGCACGCACGTACGTATATACATGTACACAAATGCACGCAAGCACTCACAACACGTAAACACACACGTACAGACAAGTACACACATGTACACACATGTACACACACGTACACACTTGTAAATGTACACAACACACACACACGTACACGCACACACGTACACACACACACTCGCACGCACTCTCGCACGCACGCACGCACGCACGCAAGCAGGCAAGCACGCACGCACGCACGCACGCTCACACAAACACACACACACTCACATGCAAATACACGCACGCATGTATATACATGTACACACACACACGCAAGCATTCACAACACGTAAACACAACACGTACACCCACACGTACACACATGTACACATATGTACACACACGTACACACATGTAAACGTACACACATACACACGTACACACATATACACACACACACATACACACATATACCAAAACACAAATACACACACTCACACACACGCCCGCACGCACGCACTTACACACGCACACAAAAAGACACACACATGTAAGTACATGCACGTACGTATATACATGTACACAAACGCACGCAAGAACACACAACACGTAAACACACACGTACAGACAAGTACACACATGTACACACATGTACACACACGTACACACACGTACGTATACGTACACACGCGTACACTAGTACACACACACACACACACACACACACACACACACACACACACACACACACACACACACACACACACACACACACACACTCATGCGAGAGCGCAAGTACACTCACGTACGTACATCCATGTACACGCACGCACGCACGCACGCACACACGCATGCACGCACTCACTTACATCACGTAAACACACAGACGTACAGACAAGTACACACATGTATACACACGTACACACATGTACACAAACATACATTCATGTACACAAATATACACGCACGCACTCACGCATGAACACACGGACACATATAGACATACACGCACGCACGCATGCATGCATTTACGCACGCATATAACATATGTACAAACATGTACACACATGTACACAGGCACTCTCACACACACACGCTCGCACGCACGCATACATACACACACACACGCACACCCGTAAACACACGTTAACAGACGTAACAACACACGCTCGCGCGCGCACACACACACACACACACACACACACACACACACACACACACACACACTTACACACATATATACACACACGCACACAAGCAAGCACGCACACACTAACACACACAGACACATGCAAGTACACGCACGTACGTATATACATGTGCGCACACGCACGCAAGCACTCACAACACGTAAACACATACTTACAGACAAGTACACACATGTACTCACACGTACGCACATGTACACACATGTACACACATGTACACGTACACACACACATACACACGTAGAGACATACGTAGACACACACACACACACTCGCCCGCACGTACGCACGCACGCAAGCAAGCAAGCAAGCACGCACACACAAACACACAGACACACACACATGCAAGTACACGGACATACGTATACACGAGTACTCACACGTACGCAAGCACTCACAACACGTAAACACACACGTACAGACAAGTACACGCATGTACGCACACGTACACATATGTACACGTACACGCATACACACGTCCACAGCACAGGCACACGCATACACCAACACTTGTACACACAACCACCGACCCACCGACCCAAACCCCACCCACCCAAAAAACAAACACCCACCCACACACCCACCCACCCACCCACTCACCCACCCACCCCACACACATGGCATTTTGCTAATTCTTTCAGCTTTTTCAAGTTTTTCAGAGTCCTTTTAAATAAATCGTGTTTGAAAATAGTGCATCAACCCTTTAATAAGGAATAAAGGCATTTGACGTCACAGACACAAACAGGTTTGATAATAGGTATACCTCATTGAAACGGTAAAAAAAGACCGATGTGTGTTTAAACTAGCTTCTATGGTTCAACAAACCTCACACTTACCCTACTTTATCCCAATAAAACCAGGACAGTATAAATTAAGAAATCACCGCCATGAGCTAGTCGTTAACAAACAAGGCGGCATTAATAGGCATTATAGGTAAAACACCAATATGATCGTGTATATATAAATACAAAAAACAACTGCCTAGAAAGCCACAAAGAAAGTATTCAATGATTAATGCAGAAGCCAGAGCAACAACAGAATAAACCACGCACGACAAGACAAGATTGCAGACAAACATCAAACGTCACCGTCCTTTTGGGCTTTAGGTAGACGTTATCATAGGGTCCAATGCCTGTCCTGCCATCGCACAATTAAAGAGGAAAGCATAGTGGCGAACTGTAAATGGTTTCATCACCAAGCATGCAGTGCTTTGAAAAAAGACAAGGTCTTTAACTCTTTTGATAAACCTTTTAACAAGTTAAAAAAATATAGTATAGACGTCATCATGACCAAGGGTAATACGAAGTTTGTAAATCACGTCACCATATAAGTCAGGTTGTGATAGTCCTTGTCGCACAAGAGTTCTAAAATTACTTTTATATTCGAAAAAAAGATCAGGGTAAGTGTGAGGTTTGATGCACCCTAAAACCTGGTTTAAAACCCCTTCGGCCTTTTTTTGCCACTGACCATTCCAAGGCGGTAGCCCTATTGTCAACCCTTATGTGTTTGTGGTGTATTTTTTTTACCTTTTATTCATCTTTAATTTGTTCTTTGTTTCTGTGTGTGTTTGTGGTTGACTGTCGACCTTGAATTCTACTTTCCTGTTCTGTTTTTATATCTTTAATTTACGATAATAAATTGTTGCAAAGGTTTTACGAAGTTTATGGTAACGGTAGCCCTGATGTAGTAGCCTTTTATTTATACAAAGATTACTATTAAAGTCCTCATTTTGAATACAAGCCCTAGAAAAACGAATAAGTTGAGACACATATACCCCATAAGAAGTTGCTCGGGCAACATCCCTATCTACATCGGGATAATTAACAATATCAAAATTAAAATTCATTTCTCTTGTCATAGAATTTGCTAATTATTTCACCATTTTCAATAGAGAGATATAAATCGAGAAAAAAGCGTTAGTATCGGAAATATTAGATTTGTTAAGTTGAAGGTCTTTAGGATATATTTTATATAACCATAGTATCAATTTTTTTGTTAATGTCATCCAGATATCGAGAGGTGTAATTAAAGACTTCAACAACATCTGCATGTGTAACTGCTGAAAGAATCAACATGAAATCTCTTTAATAGCAATATAAAAAAAACAAATCTGCCCCAAGTGATGCACATAGGGATACCAACAATTTGTCTATAAACGGTACCTGACGAACATTTTATCTAATTGAAAAATAAGTGATTCACAAACACTTAGTAGTCAAATTATCGGCTGTTTTAATCATCATTTAAATACATAGATTAGAGAAGCGAGATAATGGTGCAAAGAAGGAATTTGATCCAGCGTTTGACTACTATACATACGGAGCTGCCTGCACAGAGGTGGAGATAGACGTCCTTACTGGCGAACACCAGGTAATTAGTGGACGAATATAACTAACCAGCGAACATACTTTAAGAATGGTCTCTGTACATATATCATATTTACTGCGTTCGGAAGTCTTCTAAAATGTCTGTTCTTTAAGTAAAGTATGTCCAACAACGTTAGCGTAATAAAACTCAAATCTGCCATATACATTAAATATAAAAAGATCGGACAGGGAAAGTAGCATTCACGGAGAACAGTCAACCACAAAACACAGAAACAAACCCGCAAACAGACAAACGAGAAGGCAAAAGTAATAACAAATGCAAACGACATCACAAACACAAAAGGGCTGACAATAGGGCTACCGCCTTGGAACGGTTAGTGGCAAAGTAGGGCACTGGGGTTTAAACCGGTTTTAGAGTGCACCAAACCTCACACTTAACCTACTGTCATCCCATTAAAACGGGACAGTGTAAATAAAGAAATCCCCGCCATGATCTAATCACTAACCAACAAGGCAGCATCAATAGGCAATATAAGTAAAACACTAATATGCTCGTGTAAATATAATACAAACAGCAATAGCATAGAAAGCCACAATGAAGGTACTCAATGACTTGGCAGAGGCCAGAGCAACAAGAGAATAAACCATTAAGGGCACGACAAGAAAGATCATAGACAAACATCAAACGCCACCGTCCCAATGGGCTTTAGGTAGGCGTCATCATAGTATCCACAGCCAGTCCGGTCATCGTACAATTAAAGACGAAAGCATAGTGTCGAACTGTAAAACGGTCCACCATCAAGCATGCAGTACGTTGCAAAATGATAGGGTCATAACCTCTTTTGATAAACTTGTTAACAAGTTTAACAAAGATAGTATGAAAATGATCATGACCAAGAATCTTACGAAAGAGTATAATAATGTACCTTTGGAAACTGCCGAGCACGACACATACGAAATATTGCAGTCTAGGTTTGATTGAGACTGATCTTGAGCGGTAGTGAAATATGCTAGCTGCCGCTCAAGCCCTCTAGCCACGGATTAAGTTTATAAATCACATCCTCTAAAAGAGACCCCGCTTCTGAAAGGTTATACATTGTAGTTAAATATCCATGATTTGTTTTGAATATTGACTGAGCTGTATTGTTTACCTCCCTTTACAAACAAGTCCAAGTCCAAGAATAATACTATGCCTGGAAATTATTTTGGGACAATGGGGTATTTACTATTTATCCATGCCTGGACATGACATTATTGTAAAGAAATATAAAAAGATCGGACAGGGAAAGTAGCATTCAAGGAGGACAGTAAACCACAAAACACAGAAACAAACACGCAAACAGACAAACAAGAAGGCAAAAGCAATAATAAATGCAAACGATATCACAAACAAAAAAAGACAATATGGTATTTACTATTTATCCATGCCTGGACATGACATTATTGTGAGACAATGGGGTATTTACTATTTATCCATGCCTGGACATTATTGTGAGACAATGGGGTATTTACTATTTATCCATGCCTGGACATGACATTTTTGTGGGACAATGGGGTATTTACTATTTATCCATGCCTGGACATGACATTATTGTGAGACAATGGGGTATTTACTATTTATCCATGCCTGGACATTATTGTGAGAAAATGGGGTATTTACTATTATCCATGCCTGGACATTATTGTGAGACAATGGTTTATTTACTATTTTTCCAGGCATGGAATGTGAGCCACTTGTCAAGTATCCAAATAATTTTCTTTGAAGTTTGAAACTGTTTTATAATTGATTAACTCTAATAGGGAATTGTTTACAAATGATTGATTGATTGAACACATTTTGTGGCTGCTTACTGTAACAACGTCATAGCATGCATGACGTCCGAGGAATCATAATCTAGGAAAACATCAAATATAGGTACTGTGTTACATTTATATTGTATGATATTATCCATGTAGATATAATATGAAACATTAGCCTACGAATTATAAGATTCAGTTAAGGTTATTGCATTATTACATACATGGGACCCCAAGAAGATGTTTATTAAATTGCCTTCCTGGAGTCCCTTTATGTTTTAATGAATTAGCCCACAAACCATTTGAGACTGAAATCTTGTTTGTTTGTCATCAGTTTCAAAACGATTATGATTCTCTTTAGCTGTTAATTTAATGTTCTATTGTATCCCGATATTCATTTTAATTTATATAAATTAAATTTTAGGTTCGTCAAGCTGATATAGTGATGGACGTCGGCAAAAGTCTGAATCCTGCCATAGATATTGGTCAGATCGAAGGGGGATTTATTCAGGTTTGAATCTATATTTTCAGGGTGTATTATCGCCATATTACAAGTATATAGTCGCATAACATATGATATGAATAGTTTAAGGGAATACCATTGGTTTACTACCATTGGTATACCATTGCTATATTTATCACTGATACCGACATGAATATTGAAAGAATATACAATTGTTGAATATTTTAAGGTAAACAAAGGCTTGTCATGAATAATAAATTCAGCTATTGTTGAATAGTTTAGGAATATACCATTATTAAATATTTTAAGGTATACACTTGATGATCATGAATATTTTACATGATAATCTGTGTTACTTGATTACTTACCTCTGTATTATAAAAGTAATTTTATCAATAATAATTAGTAAGGCAAAAAAAAACTCGTTTAAATCAATTCAATATTCCTTGAGGCCTTCAGATTTTGTTGTTTATGTTAAGGACCTACTTTTGACAGAATATAGCATTTTAAATCTGCGATAAAATTAATGCTATTAATTTTACTGAGGTGATAATGTTTGTATCTAACATGGTTTATTAAAATACTCAGTGTTGATTGGTTAATATTGGGGTAGTCTGAAAAAAGCTCTATATAAACCTGTGACATCATGTACGTCAACCGTTAAGACGTCATGTTAAACGCCCTAAAACACGTTGAGACGTCATTTCAAACGTCAGATGCAAATTAACAACGCACTAAAATGCGTCATTTTAAGCGATGCTACGTTCCAACAACACATTTAACTAGGAAAAGCTGTATCTTCTTCTCGTTTAATATTGAGAGATAGACATAAAATGTAAGTTGTGGGAATGTGTTTAAATTTTGTGCAATCTCTCGACAAAACGTGTTTTATGACAAAAAAACACTCCATGTTAGATAAGAAATAAAATGTTTCCAGCTGGTTTATATTGTGCGAGATCAAAACTTGTTGTTTCGGACTTAAAACACATCGAAACCACGTGCCTGCTTCAAGTTGGTAACTTGGTAACTTTAAGTCCCTCCCATCATATTGATATGGGACAATATAAACCCGCTGGAAATGTTTCATTCCTTAAATATGGTTGCTTTTTATACTTATTCCGTGTATTGCTTGATAACATGGACATGTGTATTCATATTTTGTGACATTTTACAAGGGTATGGGCATGGTAACAACGGAGGAGATAGACGTGGACAAGAACGGCAAGATGATGAACTGTAGTCCCTGTAGCTATATGATTCCCAACGTCAGGAGTATACCCAGACAGTTTAATGTCACGCTGATGAAAAACCACGACTTTGTTACCACATGTTATTCGTCAAAGGTAGGATTTAAAAGTAACAGACAGGAACAAAAAAACGTTATAACAATGACAATTGTACAAAGTTAGGACAGTAAACTAAAACAAATTGTCAAATTGCTTCGACGGTTTTTGCTCTTTTTCTTCATAACTTAACCATGAATCAGTTTACTCGTCCTGGACTTACATATGCTATTATATGACAATTGATATGTCTAGTGTTTGATAGTGTATACGTAACACTATTGGCTTATTATAAAATTGACATCCGTCTGCGCTGTTACAAAAGGCGATCCTTAAATTTTGAAAAACTTTCGATTTCTTTTAAAACTATCATTTCAACATGTTATTACGTTGTGGTGCATATTGGTCTTCGTTTTCAATTCCATTGTATAATTTACGCACAAAATCATGGATTTCAATGTTTCAGGGAATGTGAGCACCATATGTTTGTTTCATGTCGTAATCGACTTTCAGTTGATGGCCTCGGGCCCCTTCAACTTAAAAGTAGATATAAAAATCGAACAGGAAATGTAGCATTCAAGGACAACAGCCAACCACAAACACACAAAAAACAAGGAACAGCTATATATTAAGATGAATAAAAGGAAGGTTAAGACATCGCAAACACACAAGGGTTGACAATAAGGTTACCACCTTGGAACGGTCAGTGGAAAAAAAAGAAAAGGCCACTGGGGTTTAAACCAGGTTCTAGGTTGCACCAAACCTCACTCTTATCCTATTGTCATCACAATAAACGGAACAGTGTAAAAAGATATACCCGCCAGGTTATAATCTCGATGGTGGCTGTTCCCCAAGATGGAGATCATTTACCGATAAAGCAGTATGATGGATTTTCTTGAAACTTTACAGGAATGTTTCTTTTGATGTCTAGTTGGCCCTCAGTACATTTTCAGAACCGAGGAGGAAGCCGCACTAAATCGTTGCCCGATGTCTATGATAAAGCCGCACTTTATTGTTGAACGGTGAAGTCGCACCTTTTCTATGATAAAACAGCACTTTATCATTTTGCGATAAGCCATACACTAAGGGACGAAAGTTATACATGTAACCATTAGCTGGTCTAAGTACGAAAGCTACAGCTGCTTTTACCCTAAAAATGCCAAATGTAGTTATGACAAGATGGGTAACTTATTATTACATAAATGGTTTGTTTGGATGCTAATGAAAAGATAAATACATACATACAACTAAATTACACGCACACACTCATTTCATATGTTAACCTATACTGTGTTGATGAGCCGCCAAACAACATTCAATTCAATTCATTTCATATGTCACACTATAAGCTTATGCGATCTCAGTTGTGCCGCCTGCGTCAAGCCTCTTGTGGTTTCTCATTCAACTCCATTACTACGCAGTTTTTGCTTTGCAATTTTTTGACTTTGATGAAATCAGACGCTGTAAATGAAGGAACATTTCATACACAGGTATCTCTACTTTATTAGAGGATTTATTTCGTATGTTTTAAAACTTGTTAAATGTGTCATTTCAACTTCTTGATTATTTCCAAAAAAAGACGTGCAAACGTTATTTTTTGACTGAGTTTATTTATTTAATTAACGATTATTGTACACACAGGGTATTGGCGAGCCGCCCCTACTTCTCTCCATGTCCGTCATCATGGCAATCAAAGAAGCAGTAAAAGCAGCGCGTGCTGAAATCGGATTACTCGGATATTTCCGTCTGGATTCTCCAGCGACTGTAAAACGTATCCGAATGGCTTGTGGAGATCAGTTGCAGAAATAGGTGTGTTTTCGGATACTAGTAGAATAATTCTGCAAGCCGGGTTCCGGTCTAAAGACCTGAACATTAATTCGGAAACCAATTAAAGAGGGATGTTTGCCGAGCTACAGAAGAAAGTGATTTCACAATTGACAGAGCCCTGCAGAAAATGATAAGATTATCCTGATGAATCATTTCATAAGACTGTGATCTAATTTTGAACCTTTCAGCTAAATGAGATTTTTTTCTCACTTACTGTACGCGTATTTAACAGAACTGTATTAATGGTGTATATACCTGAACCATGTCTAAGCAGAAAAAGCCAAGATTAGCTATACATTTGGTGTTTACGCTGTTAATTAGACCATATGTAATCAGCTCTAGTGATCGATATATAAGATTCTATTTTCTGTCAAGATATATCGTCCTTATACAAAAAGAAGAGCTAATAATTACAATTGTTAAATCACGAGTAATTTTACAATGTTGTATACAATGCTAAATTCTATGAATTCTCAATTTTCAGTATTATGATATATATAGAGAATATTATGTCAGTGCCTTTTACTATCAAGTTTATTAGGCGAGGCTTAGAAAACAAAGAATGGCGAGACTCTGCCGAGCTATTCTTCGTTTTCGCGCCGAGCCTAATAAACTTGATAGTAGAAGGCACTGACATAATATTCTATTTATAATGTAGATTAACCACATTTTCTGTATGAATTACTGTAATTATTACCTATTTTTCAGGATGTTACGCTTATCGAGGACGCCGCCATATTGTTGTTTTTGTTTGTTTTATGACGTCAGGCAATGTTACGTGCTTGGCGTCAGATAACGTTACGTACAATAAACGCTGAGGGAATCCGCATTGATTTGCTCTATTGGTCAGTGCCTAATAAAGCAACATTTAATAGGTTACCCCTTTATTAGGCAGAAAAATGCATATATGCATGATACATATATATATAAACAAATTTAAAACGACGAACTACTGTTATAATACGTTTGTTTTCATACATACACGTGATTGCCTAATGAATGAAAACAACTCCTAAATATAGATTACCTTCAACTATTGATTTTAATGCCTCTCGTGCCCAGATTGCCCACTCCATTGAAGATTTTAGTATCAAATGGTGTCGTAGAGAACATGCGGATCCAAACTCACTTTCTACTTGGAAAATGTCAATTCTGAAAATTATAGATACACGTATTAACTTTTATAATGCTAACCCCTCTTTACTTCCTCCGAGACCTAGGTTTTCCTTTCGTAATTTAAAATCGGGAATTCAGGAATTTCATAATACATTTGTTTTAGTTCCTGCAGATAAAGCAGCTAATAATGTAATTATTGTTTGACGCCTACATTACGTCAATGTTTTATCTCTGGAACTCGGCAGCACCAATTCGTATACTCCAGTTAATTCTACCGAGGATGATGTTGTTTCCGCACATATCACTCGGTGCACTAGTTTCAAGGCTGGTGTAAACGATAAGCAAAATAAACTGCCTACTATGTACTGGATTCCTAAATTACATAAAAATCCATAAAAGGCTCGCTTTATTTCGAATTCTAGTGCCTGTACCACAACTAACACCTCCAAACGTTTAACTTCTTTTCTTACTGCCGTTAAAGATCACGTAAAACTATATTGTGATAAAACTTATGAAAACTCTGGGATTAATTTATTTTGGTCTATAAAAAATTCAGGAGACGTTCTTGATAACATTTTCAATAAAGGTCGTTTCATCAATAAGCACTTATGACTTCTCTACACTATATACAACCTTACCACAACACCTTATTAAAGACAAGCTAATTTCTCTTATTCAAAAAACATTCGCTAGAGAAAATACTACATTTTCGGCATGTAATAATATAAAAGCGTCTTTTACTAACGGCAGTTTAGACAATTATACTATGTGGACTTGCTATGAAGTTTGTGAAGCACTCATCTTCCTATTAGATAATATTTTCGTCAGGTATGGAACCACCGTTTATAGACAAATTGTTGGTATCCCTATGGATACGAACTGTGCATCACTTGTCGCAGATTTGTTCTTATTTTGCTATGAAAGGGATTTCATGTTGAGTCTTTCACCAGATACTCAGGCAGATGTTATTGAAGCCTTTAATGACACCTCTCGGTATCTGGATGACATATTGAACATTGACAACCCTTTCTTTCCAACTATGGTTAATTATATTTATCCTAAAGAACTTCAGCTTAACAAAGTTAATATATCTGATAATAACGCTTCTTTTCTTGATTTAGATCTCTCGATTGAAAATGGTAAAACAATTAGCAAAATCTGTGACAAGAGAGATGATTTTGATTTTGACATTGTTAGTTATCCCCACTTGGATGGGGATGTTCCCCGAGCAACTTCTTATGGGGTATATGTGTCTCAACTTATTCGTTTTGCTAGAGCTTGTACTCGAGTTGAGGACTTTAATATTCGTAATCTTTGTATAACTTAAAAGTTACTCAATCAGGGTTACCGTTACCATAAACTTCGTAAAACCTTTGCAAAATTTTATTATCGTAACCCTGATCTTCTTTCCAAATATAAAAGTAATTTAATGACTCTTCTGCGACAAGGACTATCCAAACCTGACTTCTATGGTGATGTGATTTATAAACTTCGTAAGATTCTAGGTCATGATCACTTTCATACTATCTTTGTTAAACTTGTTAAAAAGTTTATCAAAAGAGGTTATGACCCTATCATTTTGCAACGTAGTGCATGCTTGGTGGTGGACCCTTTTACAGTTCGCCACTATGCTTTCCTCTTTAATTGTACGATGACCGGACAGGCTGTGGACCCTATGATGACGCCTACCTTAAGCCCATTGGGACGGTGGCGTTTAAAGTTTGTCCATGATCTTTCTTGTCGTGCCCTTAATGGTTTATTCTCTTACTGCTCTGGCTTCTGCAAAGTCATTGAGTACCTTCATTGTGGCTTTCTAGGCTATTGTTTTTTTGTATTATATTTACACGAGCATATTTGTGTTTTACTTATATTGCCTATTGATGCTGCCTTGTTGGTTAGAGATTAGATCATGGCGGGGATTTCTTTATTTACACTGTCCTGTTTTAATGGGATGACAGTAGGGTAAGTGTGAGGTTTGGTGCACCCTAGTACCGTTTTAAACCCCCAGTGGCCTACTTTGCCACTGACCGTGCCAAGGCGGTAGCCCTATTGTCAACCCCTTTGTGTTTGTGATGTCGTTTGCATTTATTTATTGCTTTTGCCTTCTTGTTTGTCTGTTTGCGTGTTTGTTTCTGTGTTTTGTGGTTTACTGTCCTCCTTGAATGCTACTTTCCCTGTCCGATCTTTTTATATTTCTTTACTTTAAACTGTGCAGCTTCTATTTTTTAATGTTCTAACGTACTTACAATTTTAAGATGGTCGCCAAAATGATAAAAGCATGAAACACAGCATCATGTAATATAACACACAAGTCTGCCATTGCTTTTGTCAGCATGGAAATTATTTTTGTCATTCTTGATTTATGAAGCAGAACCATTTTAAATGGATTGGAGGCGGTCTGGAAGACTATAGGCGTCTATTCAAATACGTAATGCGTTTCATTTTCGTATTCAATGTACATAATATTATGCTCTAACCACAACTTTGCCAAAATAAAATTCATAGTTATTGGACATGTCAATAGCATTGAATAATTCCTAAAGAAGAACTTTATACATATTTTCATAGAGTAAGACGAAGATCTGCGTTTATTTTCATGAACATAGGTATTAGAGGATCTTACATGAGAGCTGACAGCTGACAGATCCCTAAGTGTTTGCCATGTCCACTGTCACAGATATATATATTATAGGGAGGTCAAGTGTAGTTTAAATGTTGGATATACTCAGGTTTAATGAATTCATAAGTCATTCAACTGAACAAGTGTTCATTTGTTTAATAGGCATGATAGGCATGTCAAACATATAACACATATAACGGCAGTGAGTGAAATGTATAAATTATTGGTGCAATAGTATCAACAGTTTAGTAATATAATAATAACTAATTCTAGTAATTAATATTAATGATTGCAAAAATGCGACTTATGTAGAAATATTAACGGGACGCTGCGAGTTGTTAGCTTTTAAACAAATCAAGATTGCTGCGTGTCCCTTTAAGGTCCATAATTAATATGTTAATAAAACAATTTACAACCCTATGCTGTTTTTATTTAAAGTTGTGTCACAGGTTTTGAACATAGTTCAGCATCAACATGTATTCTCCGTTATATGTACACGTAACAGTCAGTTCAATAAAACTATGTACTTCAACGTCTCAAATGGAATGACGAGTGTTTTTTTATCGAGTATGAAATAAGCAAAACTACTTTTTCACATCACTCTCATTGATGACAGCGCTAAATGCATGTGGGAGGAAACCAGCATGCACAGATCCTTGTGAAAAGCTTGAGTGTCAATTAGTGTTGAGAACAAGAACTGTAGATGTAGTTCAAGATAATCCATTCAATTTATTGTTCAATGCTTGGATCCATTACAGTTGTATACTTTAAACTTGTGATTTGTCTGAAAAATAAAGAAAATGCAAACACTGAGTATTACAACTTAAATATCTGCTGTACATGAAATACTAAAACTTGATCACTTTTAATAATATACAAAATATGTATTTTATATAGAACCTTTACAGGTCAAAAAAAATAAAAATTAAACATGTGTTTACATATCATTGTCAGTAAAAGTGGGCCAGTATATTTATTTGGTATCAAATATTTACTTGTTATAATTTTCTTACTACATGAATTATATTTAGACCAGAAGAACATTAAATAAAGAAAAATCTGACTGGCTGCAGGCTTAAACATATTAAAACAGATTATATTATTTTTTACCTCATAAGGTGTAGCACACCCATTGCAACACATGAAGTGTCGGCTTGGGGTATGCATAAAGGAGTCAATAAATAATTCTCATTTCCTTTTGTAAAAAAAGCCATTTTCACAAATTTAAAGTGCTATTTTTGGTTTATATCACATTGTTGATCTATTTGTTATATTTTTCAAATATTGTCATGTTAAAATTGTGTGTTTTTTATTTATTTTGCTTGTATGGAAATGATTGTATGAATACAATATTATGGCATCTCAGTATGTTTTTAAAGGGACCATTCATTCATGAGACAAGTTTTTTCTTAGAAGATACATGATCCCCATTTTCCTGTGGATTTTTTGGCAGCATATGTGTCATTTGCGATGAGGATGTTTAATATGGGTCTAGATATGAATGACAACATAGCATTTAAATTTTAATTCACATAACTCAATGCAACAATTAATGGGCGTGTTACACCTATAAGGCAGGATCTGTGAATTGTCATTTTCTCTCAGATTATTACTTAACTGGCATTTTTCCTTTTGGAATGATTATTTATCTTTAAAACAACACTTTACACTCTTTTAAAACCAGTTTTGATTTTTTTTGTTGCTATTTTTTGCCGCGGAAAGCCTTAATTGAGAGTTTAAGATTTTTTAAGTATTTAAATGATGGCCTGGAGAAACATTTTCCACTAAAACTAGGCTTGTTTGGTATCAACATGTAGTTATGTGTATTTGTCATCATAATTTAGCTCTACTATTTTTAAAATTCTGCTTTTATAGGTATGACACCACAAAATCCTTCCCCTTACCCACTAAAATTGGGTTTACTGAGATATGTCAGAGAGAACTGTAGCCAAAGTATGCTGCCCAATCATTAAAACTTGGCTTTTAAGCACAAAGCTAGTACCAGACATGCATTTAGGAGTATTTGGGATGCCTATATTTTCATGTAGTGTTACCAAATTAAGGTATGATGCCACCAAAAGCAAACATTTCCTTGAAAATTGGATTCTTGCCTGAAAATCAGCACATTTTGCATTCAAAGACCAGTTTTGGTAGCTAAACTTCTTGATTTCTTCATGTTTAATGTCTATATGAAGCATTTAATCCATTATATCAAGTATAGGTATGCCCAATGTCATTTTATAAAACAGTTAAGGTAGGTTAAAACTGAAAAAAAAAGTATGCTGAATTTTGTCGCTGTCGACCGCTCTGTTCTTTTTTGAAACGCGTATATCTTGATCGATTCTTAGTCGATAAGCGAAATATTTTCTTTCTTTAATGCGTTATAGTCTAGGCTTTGTCAGAATAGCTGCTTTGAAAGTTTACTCATAGTTAGGTATTCTTATAGGTGTAGCACATCCATTGCAACACAAGAAGTGTCGGCCTGGGGTAGTCGCATAATGGCGTCAATTAATAACTATAATGTCTTTTTGTTAAAAAGGGCATTTTCACTAATTTCAAGTGCTATTTTTGGTTTATATCACATTGTTGATCTATTTGTTACATTTTTCAAGCATTGTCATGTTAAAATTGTGTGTTTTTAATTTATTTTGCTTATATGGAAATGATTGCATGAATACAATATTATGGCATCTCAGTGTTTGTTTTAAAAGGGACCATTCATTTATGAGACAAGTTCTTTCTTAGAAGATACACGACCCTCATTTTTCTGTAGAATATGTGTCATTGGGGATGAGAATGTAAGTTATTCATTTTTAATTTGGGTCTAGATATTAAATGACAACATGGCATTTAAATTTTAATTCACACACAACTCAATGCAACAATCAATGGGCATGTTACACAAGAATAACTGATTATGATTGTATTCCCAATAAAAAGAGGAGTCAGCAGTGTATTAAGGGAGTTGGTCTGGTTTAATACAGTAAACACAGCTCTGTATATTTAATTTGGTCTGAGTCAATACAAAATTTACTGAAAAAGATTACCAAATGTTTTGTTTTTTTAATACTGAGAACGTATGTATTGTTTAAGATCATTTTCATGCTTTAATATTGTCTCTCAGTTCCACCTTTCAAGGCAAGGTTTCCAGGTGTTTTAACTAGATGTATCTAATTTTTTTTTTTATTTGGCATTGATAAGAAATGCTTCCCCACCCTACAAATAAGTTCTGCTTACAAACCTCTATGAAATCCATCTTGTTTTTGTGAGCTCCTCCAACCTCACCTCATCCAACCAAGAGTCGCATTTCAGATCAGAATATATAAGATGCAGGCATCATGTCTGATGTCTCCCTATGAAAAAGAATAATGAAACAGTGTATACACGCAATTGCCAAATTATCATTTGGATCTTAACATTTCGCTGAAATTAAATAATAATCAGATAGATCTATGTATTCAATTCTTATTTCTATGTACTGTTACTTAGAAAATGTGTTCATCAGGGCTTTTTTCCACAAAATTGGGAAGAGGCCCAGGCCTATTTCTCATTTTGGGAAAGATGTAAGATTTTACCAATTAAGTATGACAATACTATGCTTTATTTATATAATAACTGTTTCTCAGTCAGATCTGACTCCACAGACAAAAACACATTGCGGAATTAATGCTTTTTCTCAAATTCTGAGACACTGCTGCTTTCTAATTGGCAAAAATTTCTGCCACAATTGGGGAAAAAACAGTCAAGTTTTCAATTGGGTAAAAAAGCCCTGTTCATGGTACACAGAGAACTTTAGCGGAGTCAATCACATAAAATAGAACTGGGATGTAGTGTATATTTTGTTTTTAATTGAAAACCAAGTGTTGCAGTATTTAGCATTTCATTGAACATATTTTATGTAGAGTTGTAGAGAAAATATACGGGAGGGACGTGGAAGAGAGGGGAAGTGGGTTGGGTATAGTGGTGGGGACAGTAGGGCCTTTTTACCAGTTTTGGGGAAAGGGCCTTTTGCTCTTAATTGGGGGGTGAAATCCAAATAATGGGGAATGAAATTTCCAAGGTAAGTTTAAAAAGTGGGGAAGTCTGCATGATTTTAGAAGAAATGTTAGTCTCTTTAGCTAACCTATCTTCTAATTCTAACTTCTCTGTGGCTAGTCTACTTTCTTCATCTCGCTTCTCTTTAGCTAATCTACTTTCTAATTCTACCTTCTCTGTGGCTAGTCTACTTTCTTCATCTCGCTTCTCTTTAGCTAATCTACTTTCTAATTCTACCTTCTCTGTGGCTAGTCTACTTTCTTCATCTCTTTCCTGCTTTGCTAATTCTCTTTCCTTAAGTCTAAATTCCCTTTCTCTAGCCTGTTCGTCTTTAACAAAGGTTCTAAGCTCCTCTCCAGCATAACCTAACTCCTTACCCATTTCCGTAAGATCCTTTATGGACGTCATGTCTATGGACATTGTGGACTACTAACTACAATAATTACAATACACACGTCACTAATAATTCTACTCACCTAACTACTAATGGTAAGTCACTGTGTCCTCAGTAAATACCTGGGCATCATCATAGGACCAGTTACATACACATTTGTACTAGCGCTAACTACTAACGGTTATGTATAGATAGTATCTAGCTTCCACAAAACATATACACTACATAAAATATCTTAATTTGATATTGGACATAAACCTTAAACAATCATAGAAATGCGTATAACAGGTACATGTATCTTTACTTTTCCCATCAATATAAGTATACTCGAGTGTCACAGCATGAGTAGAACGTCTTGTTCGCCAACCTAATTGGATACTATGTGTATATCAAGGGAGGTAAAACAAACACTCAAATTATTGAGCAAAAGTGCCTCAGACCCACTCGTGTAGACCACTGCGACCTCGCGCCAAGGAAAGAACGGACAAAACAACAGTTTGGACTCACCCTACCCTTGTCGTGTCTTGACTTGTCTTCCAAGCTGTGGCCGTGATCGTCGACAGTCGCCTTGATGGATCAGAGGGTGGTACACAATTCTAAAATAATAAGTAGAGATTTAGTATATCATAATAAAGATCACTTATTGATTCTTTCCCTCCGTAGTCGCCCAGAATCCCACTTCTGACACCAGTTGTCACAGGATGACCTTAGTGGTTGGGCTAACTCAGGAAAGAATCAATGACGGTGAATGCATTTACATAAGTTTAATGCAACTTTTAAAATATGTTTAATATATATACAATTATCTAAAAAAACAAGCGAATACACAAATGAACTATGAAAAGAATGTTCTCCTGAACGTTTAAGACGTTCTTAGTATTGTTATAAATACTGAATGTCTAAGACACTAAAGTGTTGTTAAAGCTATAACAATGTTGATCTAGCGCGATAACTGTGATGCGCGAGAGCTCATGAAGATGACGATGCGCGAATTCAATGGATGATTGTCATCAAATGCCTTCTGTAAGGGTTGATGACGCGATGCAATGATAGTTAATCTCCACTGAGATTGTGAATGATATTCCTCCAGTGAGGACTGGTAACGGGCCCACCTTGTGTCCCGGGGGTTGTCGTTAGTAAAACCTGGCTGCGCAGGTACGGGGACCGTCTCCACCGCTTGTAACGTTAGTCGTGGAAGCTTAGCTCCACTCCTGGATATCCAAACCTAGATGGCTTACTCCAACCCTGGATGGCTTATATCCTGGATGGCTTAGATCCTGGATGGCTTAGGCTGTAATTATACATACGTTTTAGATGTCGGTTGACAAACATAACAATCTTGTATAATTATCATTACCCAAACAAATCATTATTCAATCAATATATGCAAGCTGTACTAATGAGGAGTAGCAATGTATACATATTCTACAACGCCATATGTACGCTATGTACGTCGCTGTTAATCAATGCCCCTAATACATGTAATATAAACATGATCAAATTACTCATATATTACACTCACTGAGTTATGCATGCACGCATTTATTCTTGTCACTCATCTCATTGTTAACTAATGTTAACAATCGTGTATTACAATCACTGAATTATACGCCACCGTTAATTAATGCACCTATTATCCACTGTTATCAAATTAATATTGTTTTACAATTAATGATCAATTACCATAATTACATCTAATAAAGTCACTTCAAATCATATGCTAGTCTAAAGTTATGTTTGAGAAACATCAATGCTAACCGGATGTCGTAACCGCCAAACAAGATGGCGCCGCCCACTGAATACAAATATACGATAAAAGTTTAATAAAACTACTAACCACATGTTGCCTGTGAAATTTGCCGTCCAATCTCTGTTCCAACAAAGTACTATCGATTATCCCGGCGATAGCTAGAAGACAATGGCATTTATAGCAAACATTACGCCCAAATCATTATTTCCCCCGTTCAGTCCGTGACAAACGTGGCTAAATCTACAGTATTGAATCAACACGAGAGTTGTCACAGGATGACCTTAGTGGTTGGGCTAACTCAGGAAAGAATCAATGACGGTGAATGCATTTACATAAGTTTAATGCAACTTTTAAAATATGTTTAATATATATACAATTATCTAAAAAAACAAGCGAATACACAAATGAACTATGAAAAGAATGTTCTCCTGAACGTTTAAGACGTTCTTAGTATTGTTATAAATACTGAATGTCTAAGACACTAAAGTGTTGTTAAAGCTATAACAATGTTGATCTAGCGCGATAACTGTGATGCGCGAGAGCTCATGAAGATGACGATGCGCGAATTCAATGGATGATTGTCATCAAATGCCTTCTGTAAGGGTTGATGACGCGATGCAATGATAGTTAATCTCCACTGAGATTGTGAATGATATTCCTCCAGTGAGGACTGGTAACGGGCCCACCTTGTGTCCCGGGGGTTGTCGTTAGTAAAACCTGGCTGCGCAGGTACGGGGACCGTCTCCACCGCTTGTAACGTTAGTCGTGGAAGCTTAGCTCCACTCCTGGATATCCAAACCTAGATGGCTTACTCCAACCCTGGATGGCTTATATCCTGGATGGCTTAGATCCTGGATGGCTTAGGCTGTAATTATACATACGTTTTAGATGTCGGTTGACAAACATAACAATCTTGTATAATTATCATTACCCAAACAAATCATTATTCAATCAATATATGCAAGCTGTACTAATGAGGAGTAGCAATGTATACATATTCTACAACGCCATATGTACGCTATGTACGTCGCTGTTAATCAATGCCCCTAATACATGTAATATAAACATGATCAAATTACTCATATATTACACTCACTGAGTTATGCATGCACGCATTTATTCTTGTCACTCATCTCATTGTTAACTAATGTTAACAATCGTGTATTACAATCACTGAATTATACGCCACCGTTAATTAATGCACCTATTATCCACTGTTATCAAATTAATATTGTTTTACAATTAATGATCAATTACCATAATTACATCTAATAAAGTCACTTCAAATCATATGCTAGTCTAAAGTTATGTTTGAGAAACATCAATGCTAACCGGATGTCGTAACCGCCAAACAAGATGGCGCCGCCCACTGAATACAAATATACGATAAAAGTTTAATAAAACTACTAACCACATGTTGCCTGTGAAATTTGCCGTCCAATCTCTGTTCCAACAAAGTACTATCGATTATCCCGGCGATAGCTAGAAGACAATGGCATTTATAGCAAACATTACGCCCAAATCATTATTTCCCCCGTTCAGTCCGTGACAAACGTGGCTAAATCTACAGTATTGAATCAACACGAGAGGCCCCTTATACAATTTTGCCGTTTAAGGAAAATTTACCTATACGTTTACATGCATTAGCACAAAACTAAACTTATGACACGGCCTCTCTGGCGGCCACTTAAAATGTGCACGCTTTTACGTGTTACATGAATAGATCATGAATATGGTGAAATTGTTTCAACTCGAACAATAGATTTTGGGTGTAACCGATACAAGAGCTATATACGACCAGTACGCTCTACCCGTGACATTTTGTGACAACATCTCCCCACTTAAAGAAAGTGCTACACTTTTAAAATTCAACAAAATGATAATTAATATTTACACGTTAAGAAACTATTAATTCTTCTGAGCAAATGAGCGACAAAACGTACAAGCTGATCGCTCAATCGCTTGAGTATATAAATATTACTACCGAGGGATGCAACCTTCAGCCAGTACAACGACCGTCTTCCGGAAAACATCCACTGCAGTTATAACCCAACTATAATATGTAATTACAATTTGAACACTATTCTACAATTGTACACTACCCTGTCGTAACATATACTACTATGGTACAATACACTGCAATACACTATTATATTAAACCGGTCATTATGTGCGGCGACTTAAATAGTCTGCCCCAATATTGTCCTTTCCTCGGATCGCTTTAATTTTCATCCTGTAAGGCTGCAGAGTCAGTGCCCACCTCATTAACCTACTGTTAGCTACCTTAGCTTTATTCATATAAGCTAACGGTTGGTGGTCAGTCTCCAAGACAAATTCCTTACCAAAAACATATCGGTGGAATTTACTGACACCCCACACTACTGCAAGACACTCCCTTTCGATAACAGAGTAGTTACATTCCCGGGGTAATAGTTTCCGACTTGCGTAAGCCACGGGGAGACTACACCCATCTTGCTCTTGCAGTAGGACTGCACCCACCCCGATATCGGAGGCATCCGTTCTGAGGATAAATTCCTGGTCAAGTTCAGGTAATTTTAGTATTGGGGTTTTGACCAGACTCCCCTTTAAAGAGACAAAAGCTCGCTCCTGGCTTTCCCCCCAAGTTATCCTATTGGGTTGACCTTTCTTTGTCAAGTCTGACAAAGGTGCAGCTATAGCCGAAAAGTTTGGAATAAACTTCCTGTAAAAACCCGCCAACCCTAAAAATGACCTAACTTGTTTCTTTGTCTCGGGTCTTGGTGCTTCCTGAATTGCCTTAACCTTGTCGGGGTTGGGTTTCAATTTCTGGTCCCTCCCGACAACATGACCCAGACACTCTATATCTGCGTAACCTATGTGACACTTGCTAGGTTTTGCAGTCAGTTTAAACCGGCGTAGCCGTTCCAACAGATTACGTAGAGCCTTAATATGGTCTTCAAATGTTGTTGTAAACACCAGGATGTCATCGACAAAACTGTCTGTGTTGGACAAATCCTTCAGGACTTTCCTCATTAACCTACAGAATGTTGCTGGGGCGTTTACGAGACCAAAGGGCATGACCTTGAACTTAAAAAGTCCTTGCGAAGTTTCGAAGGAGGTCATCTCTTTAGCTCGGTCTGAAAGTGGGACTTGCCAATAACCTTTACTGAGGTCTAACTTGGAGAAATACGAATATCCCGCAAGTTTAGAGAATACCTCCTCAATATTAGGCATTGGCTCTGCATCAAAGATGGTACGTTTATTGAGCTGCCTAAAATCGATACAGAATCGAATTGACCCATCTTTCTTCTTAATAAGTACGACTGGGGATGAAAATGGGGCGTTTGAAGGTTCGATGACACCCAATTTCAACATGTCTTTCACCTCCTCATCAACAATTGATCGGGAGTGAAATGGAATGGGATACCCCTTAATTCTTATTGGTTCCCCTGATGTGAGTACAATATCATGTTGCACTCCATCTGTCTGCCCCGGGTTTTCGGACAAGACATCACTGAACTCCGAGAGTAAACTACCAATCTCTCGTTGCTGCTCTACACTAAGCATGCCCGATATGTCTACATCGGCTGCTGTCTCCCTACCTACACTAGTGGGAAAATACATGGGACTAGTGTCCTCACTACTGTCTTCCTCACTATCCTCAATAACTGCAACATTAACTACGGTTAACACCCCTTGTTGCACATTATCGGTTCTACTGATATACTCTTTCAGCATATTCGCATGAAAGGTCTTTAACTTTCCGTTTATCTCGATACGGTAATCCATAGTGTTCACTATCCCTCTAACGTAAAACGGACCTTTCCATTGTAATAACAACTTGTTATTGTCGGTCGGGAGTAACAGTAACACCTGGTCATCTATCTTAAACTTCCTAGCTCTAGCTTTCTGGTCATAGTACCGTTTATACTTGGTACTTGCCTTAACTAACTGACTTTGAGCTATCTTACAAGTCTCCTCTAGTTTCTCCTTCAGATCTAAAACATACTGATATGTAGTCTTAACCTCATCACTATCTACTTCACCTGCCCACATCTCTCTAAGAATCCTCATGGGACCTCTAACTGACCTACCGTACAATAACTCAAACGGAGAGAATCCTAAACTCTCTTGTGGTACCTCTCTAAATGCAAACAATAAAGCATTGAGATACTTGTCCCAATCTTTGGGTCTCTCGGTACACATACGCCGTAACATTTGCTTTAACGTCCCGTTAAATCGTTCGACTAACCCGTTACACATAGGGTGATATGGTGTTGTCATGATTTGACGCAAAGACAATAACCTGCTTACTTCAGCCATAAGTTCTGACGTAAACTGTGACCCACAATCAGTCAGCATTTCCTCTGGTACACCTAGCCTACTGAACATATCAACTAATGCCTCAGCTACTCTCTCAGTTTCAATTGAGGGCAATGCTACTGCCTCCGGATACCTAGTTGCATAGTCTACCATGGTTAAAATGTACCTATTTTTCCTATCCGACACTGGAAAAATTGGTCCAACTATGTCTACGGCTACCCGCTTAAATGGTGTATCTATCAGTGGCATCTGACCTAAATGTACTTTGGTCACTCGACCTTTTGGTACTGTCCTTTGGCATACATCGCAGGACCTACAATACCTAGTTACATCTCCACTAACGCCTGGCCAATAAAATTCTGCCAATACTCTATCTGACGTTTTCTTTACGCCTAAATGACCTCCCATAATCGACTCATGAGCTACCTTAAGCACTGTCGTTCTATACTGGGTAGGTACCACTAATTGGTGAAACTGTCTACTACCACTATCTTCAAATTCTCTGTACAATAACCTATTCGTATGTACAAACTTACAACTACCGGACCCTTTACACTTCTTCACTACACCATCCTTGGCCTTCACCTTACAAGGACCTAATGACTCGTCTTGAGTTTGTGCTTCTATAAACTCCGCTTTAGATATGTCACCTACGGCTGCAGGAACCTTTAATTTTCTATAAGCCTGAGCTTGCTTCTGAACCTGCGCTCTAGTCTCTACGGCATTACTTATGCTACTTCTAAAATCGGACATTACCGGAAGTGCTGAACCATCTATGTTCCCTATCGTTAAATCATACATCGGGTCATCCATACATAGTGCCTCTGTAGTCCCTTTAAAGAAAGGTGTATCTACATCTATTCTCGCTATTGGCAATTGCTCTACCGACTTATTTAACAACATACACGGTGACTGTTTACCTACCAACTGGTCATCCGTAACTAAACTACGCCTAACTACCACACCTGTACAACCTGTATCCCTCATTACAATTACGTCCGTGCCGTTCACTCTACCATCTGCCGTTGGAAGATTTGCATACGGAAAGAGACATGTTCCGATCTTCGCCATTACACCATCCGATTTAACACAACAGCTACTACTCTCGGTTTTAATAACCGGACTATTACTACTTCTGCCTCTACCTCTACCTCGGTTTTGACCACCTCTACCTCTACCGAAATTCCATGGGTTGTTAAAACCTTGGTTCTGATTCCCTACATTGTTGTCCACTCTACTATTTTCACTGAAATTGTCTACGACAGCGGACACTTTCACCGCTTTCCTACACTCATGTGAAGCATGATTCCCATTACAGTGACGACAACGAATAAAAGGTCTACCTATGTTACCACTATTGCTACCTCCTCTAGCACCCATCGAACTACCACCACCTCTATAGTTTCCACTCTGGCCTTTCTGTTTATGATCGTCCCCTTGCCTATCTCTAAAAGTTCTGTCTTTCGACACTACATTATGAGCTCCACCTCGAGCCTCGGCAAACTGATCTGCTTGTGTTGCCATTTCTCCTACACTAGCTAATTTTCTTTCTTTGAGAAATAAGAACAGATCTCTACTACAAACATTGAATAGCTGGTCCCGCAACAAGAAATCTATGAGGCCCTGATAAGTCTGCGCTACCTTCCCTAACTCTAACCACCTATCTAAGTAATTTCTAGACCTACTAATAAACTGAATAAATGACTCGCCTTTCTCAGGCAGACAAGCTCTAAACCGCTTTCTAAAACCTTCTTCAGTTAACTCAAATCTCTTTAAAAGAGCATCCTTTAACTTGTCATAGTCAAGAGCATCTACACTAGGTAATCTAGAAAATACATCTAAGGCCTTGCCTCTCAATAACGCACTTAAATGAACTGCCCACTTATCTTTGGTCCATTCCTGTAACTCAGCATAACGTTCGAACCGTAACAAGTAACTGTCCATGTTATCTTTGTCAGCATCAAAGTATGGTAACTTCGACCCTTTTAACTTCCCAGAATAACTATCTTTCCCTTCAGTTTTACTTTCCTTACTATGTGTCTTAGCTGCTTCCAACTCTAAAGCTAACTTATGATCAAACTCTTTTTTCTCCCTCTCCATCATCATATTAGCCTTAGCTAGTCTACCATCTGTTTCGAACCTCTCATGTTCTAACTCTTGCTTCTGCCTTACTATTCTACTTTCTAATTCTAACTTCTCTTTAGCTAACCTATCTTCTAATTCTAACTTCTCTGTGGCTAGTCTACTTTCTTCATCTCGCTTCTCTTTAGCTAATCTACTTTCTAATTCTACCTTCTCTGTGGCTAGTCTACTTTCTTCATCTCGCTTCTCTTTAGCTAATCTACTTTCTAATTCTACCTTCTCTGTGGCTAGTCTACTTTCTTCATCTCTTTCCTGCTTTGCTAATTCTCTTTCCTTAAGTCTAAATTCCCTTTCTCTAGCCTGTTCGTCTTTAACAAAGGTTCTAAGCTCCTCTCCAGCATAACCTAACTCCTTACCCATTTCCGTAAGATCCTTTATGGACGTCATGTCTATGGACATTGTGGACTACTAACTACAATAATTACAATACACACGTCACTAATAATTCTACTCACCTAACTACTAATGGTAAGTCACTGTGTCCTCAGTAAATACCTGGGCATCATCATAGGACCAGTTACATACACATTTGTACTAGCGCTAACTACTAACGGTTATGTATAGATAGTATCTAGCTTCCACAAAACATATACACTACATAAAATATCTTAATTTGATATTGGACATAAACCTTAAACAATCATAGAAATGCGTATAACAGGTACATGTATCTTTACTTTTCCCATCAATATAAGTATACTCGAGTGTCACAGCATGAGTAGAACGTCTTGTTCGCCAACCTAATTGGATACTATGTGTATATCAAGGGAGGTAAAACAAACACTCAAATTATTGAGCAAAAGTGCCTCAGACCCACTCGTGTAGACCACTGCGACCTCGCGCCAAGGAAAGAACGGACAAAACAACAGTTTGGACTCACCCTACCCTTGTCGTGTCTTGACTTGTCTTCCAAGCTGTGGCCGTGATCGTCGACAGTCGCCTTGATGGATCAGAGGGTGGTACACAATTCTAAAATAATAAGTAGAGATTTAGTATATCATAATAAAGATCACTTATTGATTCTTTCCCTCCGTAGTCGCCCAGAATCCCACTTCTGACACCAGTTGTCACAGGATGACCTTAGTGGTTGGGCTAACTCAGGAAAGAATCAATGACGGTGAATGCATTTACATAAGTTTAATGCAACTTTTAAAATATGTTTAATATATATACAATTATCTAAAAAAACAAGCGAATACACAAATGAACTATGAAAAGAATGTTCTCCTGAACGTTTAAGACGTTCTTAGTATTGTTATAAATACTGAATGTCTAAGACACTAAAGTGTTGTTAAAGCTATAACAATGTTGATCTAGCGCGATAACTGTGATGCGCGAGAGCTCATGAAGATGACGATGCGCGAATTCAATGGATGATTGTCATCAAATGCCTTCTGTAAGGGTTGATGACGCGATGCAATGATAGTTAATCTCCACTGAGATTGTGAATGATATTCCTCCAGTGAGGACTGGTAACGGGCCCACCTTGTGTCCCGGGGGTTGTCGTTAGTAAAACCTAGATGCGCAGGTACGGGGACCGTCTCCACTGCTTGTAACGTTAGTCGTGGAAGCTTAGCTCCACTCCTGGATATCCAAACCTAGATGGCTTACTCCAACCCTGGATGGCTTATATCCTGGATGGCTTAGATCCTGGATGGCTTAGGCTGTAATTATACATACGTTTTAGATGTCGGTTGACAAACATAACAATCTTGTATAATTATCATTACCCAAACAAATCATTATTCAATCAATATATGCAAGCTGTACTAATGAGGAGTAGCAATGTATACATATTCTACAACGCCATATGTACGCTATGTACGTCGCTGTTAATCAATGCCCCTAATACATGTAATATAAACATGATCAAATTACTCATATATTACACTCACTGAGTTATGCATGCACGCATTTATTCTTGTCACTCATCTCATTGTTAACTAATGTTAACAATCGTGTATTACAATCACTGAATTATACGCCACCGTTAATTAATGCACCTATTATCCACTGTTATCAAATTAATATTGTTTTACAATTAATGATCAATTACCATAATTACATCTAATAAAGTCACTTCAAATCATATGCTAGTCTAAAGTTATGTTTGAGAAACATCAATGCTAACCGGATGTCGTAACCGCCAAACAAGATGGCGCCGCCCACTGAATACAAATATACGATAAAAGTTTAATAAAACTACTAACCACATGTTGCCTGTGAAATTTGCCGTCCAATCTCTGTTCCAACAAAGTACTATCGATTATCCCGGCGATAGCTAGAAGACAATGGCATTTATAGCAAACATTACGCCCAAATCATTATTTCCCCCGTTCAGTCCGTGACAAACGTGGCTAAATCTACAGTATTGAATCAACACGAGAGTTGTCACAGGATGACCTTAGTGGTTGGGCTAACTCAGGAAAGAATCAATGACGGTGAATGCATTTACATAAGTTTAATGCAACTTTTAAAATATGTTTAATATATATACAATTATCTAAAAAAACAAGCGAATACACAAATGAACTATGAAAAGAATGTTCTCCTGAACGTTTAAGACGTTCTTAGTATTGTTATAAATACTGAATGTCTAAGACACTAAAGTGTTGTTAAAGCTATAACAATGTTGATCTAGCGCGATAACTGTGATGCGCGAGAGCTCATGAAGATGACGATGCGCGAATTCAATGGATGATTGTCATCAAATGCCTTCTGTAAGGGTTGATGACGCGATGCAATGATAGTTAATCTCCACTGAGATTGTGAATGATATTCCTCCAGTGAGGACTGGTAACGGGCCCACCTTGTGTCCCGGGGGTTGTCGTTAGTAAAACCTGGCTGCGCAGGTACGGGGACCGTCTCCACCGCTTGTAACGTTAGTCGTGGAAGCTTAGCTCCACTCCTGGATATCCAAACCTAGATGGCTTACTCCAACCCTGGATGGCTTATATCCTGGATGGCTTAGATCCTGGATGGCTTAGGCTGTAATTATACATACGTTTTAGATGTCGGTTGACAAACATAACAATCTTGTATAATTATCATTACCCAAACAAATCATTATTCAATCAATATATGCAAGCTGTACTAATGAGGAGTAGCAATGTATACATATTCTACAACGCCATATGTACGCTATGTACGTCGCTGTTAATCAATGCCCCTAATACATGTAATATAAACATGATCAAATTACTCATATATTACACTCACTGAGTTATGCATGCACGCATTTATTCTTGTCACTCATCTCATTGTTAACTAATGTTAACAATCGTGTATTACAATCACTGAATTATACGCCACCGTTAATTAATGCACCTATTATCCACTGTTATCAAATTAATATTGTTTTACAATTAATGATCAATTACCATAATTACATCTAATAAAGTCACTTCAAATCATATGCTAGTCTAAAGTTATGTTTGAGAAACATCAATGCTAACCGGATGTCGTAACCGCCAAACAAGATGGCGCCGCCCACTGAATACAAATATACGATAAAAGTTTAATAAAACTACTAACCACATGTTGCCTGTGAAATTTGCCGTCCAATCTCTGTTCCAACAAAGTACTATCGATTATCCCGGCGATAGCTAGAAGACAATGGCATTTATAGCAAACATTACGCCCAAATCATTATTTCCCCCGTTCAGTCCGTGACAAACGTGGCTAAATCTACAGTATTGAATCAACACGAGAGGCCCCTTATACAATTTTGCCGTTTAAGGAAAATTTACCTATACGTTTACATGCATTAGCACAAAACTAAACTTATGACACGGCCTCTCTGGCGGCCACTTAAAATGTGCACGCTTTTACGTGTTACATGAATAGATCATGAATATGGTGAAATTGTTTCAACTCGAACAATAGATTTTGGGTGTAACCGATACAAGAGCTATATACGACCAGTACGCTCTACCCGTGACATTTTGTGACAACATCTCCCCACTTAAAGAAAGTGCTACACTTTTAAAATTCAACAAAATGATAATTAATATTTACACGTTAAGAAACTATTAATTCTTCTGAGCAAATGAGCGACAAAACGTACAAGCTGATCGCTCAATCGCTTGAGTATATAAATATTACTACCGAGGGATGCAACCTTCAGCCAGTACAACGACCGTCTTCCGGAAAACATCCACTGCAGTTATAACCCAACTATAATATGTAATTACAATTTGAACACTATTCTACAATTGTACACTACCCTGTCGTAACATATACTACTATGGTACAATACACTGCAATACACTATTATATTAAACCGGTCATTATGTGCGGCGACTTAAATAGTCTGCCCCAATATTGTCCTTTCCTCGGATCGCTTTAATTTTCATCCGGTAAGGCTGCAGAGTCAGTGCCCACCTCATTAACCTACTGTTAGCTACCTTAGCTTTATTCATATAAGCTAACGGTTGGTGGTCAGTCTCCAAGACAAATTCCTTACCAAAAACATATCGGTGGAATTTACTGACACCCCACACTACTGCAAGACACTCCCTTTCGATAACAGAGTAGTTACATTCCCGGGGTAATAGTTTCCGACTTGCGTAAGCCACGGGGAGACTACACCCATCTTGCTCTTGCAGTAGGACTGCACCCACCCCGATATCGGAGGCATCCGTTCTGAGGATAAATTCCTGGTCAAGTTCAGGTAATTTTAGTATTGGGGTTTTGACCAGACTCCCCTTTAAAGAGACAAAAGCTCGCTCCTGGCTTTCCCCCCAAGTTATCCTATTGGGTTGACCTTTCTTTGTCAAGTCTGACAAAGGTGCAGCTATAGCCGAAAAGTTTGGAATAAACTTCCTGTAAAAACCCGCCAACCCTAAAAATGACCTAACTTGTTTCTTTGTCTCGGGTCTTGGTGCTTCCTGAATTGCCTTAACCTTGTCGGGGTTGGGTTTCAATTTCTGGTCCCTCCCGACAACATGACCCAGACACTCTATATCTGCGTAACCTATGTGACACTTGCTAGGTTTTGCAGTCAGTTTAAACCGGCGTAGCCGTTCCAACAGATTACGTAGAGCCTTAATATGGTCTTCAAATGTTGTTGTAAACACCAGGATGTCATCGACAAAACTGTCTGTGTTGGACAAATCCTTCAGGACTTTCCTCATTAACCTACAGAATGTTGCTGGGGCGTTTACGAGACCAAAGGGCATGACCTTGAACTTAAAAAGTCCTTGCGAAGTTTCGAAGGAGGTCATCTCTTTAGCTCGGTCTGAAAGTGGGACTTGCCAATAACCTTTACTGAGGTCTAACTTGGAGAAATACGAATATCCCGCAAGTTTAGAGAATACCTCCTCAATATTAGGCATTGGCTCTGCATCAAAGATGGTACGTTTATTGAGCTGCCTAAAATCGATACAGAATCGAATTGACCCATCTTTCTTCTTAATAAGTACGACTGGGGATGAAAATGGGGCGTTTGAAGGTTCGATGACACCCAATTTCAACATGTCTTTCACCTCCTCATCAACAATTGATCGGGAGTGAAATGGAATGGGATACCCCTTAATTCTTATTGGTTCCCCTGATGTGAGTACAATATCATGTTGCACTCCATCTGTCTGCCCCGGGTTTTCGGACAAGACATCACTGAACTCCGAGAGTAAACTACCAATCTCTCGTTGCTGCTCTACACTAAGCATGCCCGATATGTCTACATCGGCTGCTGTCTCCCTACCTACACTAGTGGGAAAATACATGGGACTAGTGTCCTCACTACTGTCTTCCTCACTATCCTCAATAACTGCAACATTAACTACGGTTAACACCCCTTGTTGCACATTATCGGTTCTACTGATATACTCTTTCAGCATATTCGCATGAAAGGTCTTTAACTTTCCGTTTATCTCGATACGGTAATCCATAGTGTTCACTATCCCTCTAACGTAAAACGGACCTTTCCATTGTAATAACAACTTGTTATTGTCGGTCGGGAGTAACAGTAACACCTGGTCATCTATCTTAAACTTCCTAGCTCTAGCTTTCTGGTCATAGTACCGTTTATACTTGGTACTTGCCTTAACTAACTGACTTTGAGCTATCTTACAAGTCTCCTCTAGTTTCTCCTTCAGATCTAAAACATACTGATATGTAGTCTTAACCTCATCACTATCTACTTCACCTGCCCACATCTCTCTAAGAATCCTCATGGGACCTCTAACTGACCTACCGTACAATAACTCAAACGGAGAGAATCCTAAACTCTCTTGTGGTACCTCTCTAAATGCAAACAATAAAGCATTGAGATACTTGTCCCAATCTTTGGGTCTCTCGGTACACATACGCCGTAACATTTGCTTTAACGTCCCGTTAAATCGTTCGACTAACCCGTTACACATAGGGTGATATGGTGTTGTCATGATTTGACGCAAAGACAATAACCTGCTTACTTCAGCCATAAGTTCTGACGTAAACTGTGACCCACAATCAGTCAGCATTTCCTCTGGTACACCTAGCCTACTGAACATATCAACTAATGCCTCAGCTACTCTCTCAGTTTCAATTGAGGGCAATGCTACTGCCTCCGGATACCTAGTTGCATAGTCTACCATGGTTAAAATGTACCTATTTTTCCTATCCGACACTGGAAAAATTGGTCCAACTATGTCTACGGCTACCCGCTTAAATGGTGTATCTATCAGTGGCATCTGACCTAAATGTACTTTGGTCACTCGACCTTTTGGTACTGTCCTTTGGCATACATCGCAGGACCTACAATACCTAGTTACATCTCCACTAACGCCTGGCCAATAAAATTCTGCCAATACTCTATCTGACGTTTTCTTTACGCCTAAATGACCTCCCATAATCGACTCATGAGCTACCTTAAGCACTGTCGTTCTATACTGGGTAGGTACCACTAATTGGTGAAACTGTCTACTACCACTATCTTCAAATTCTCTGTACAATAACCTATTCGTATGTACAAACTTACAACTACCGGACCCTTTACACTTCTTCACTACACCATCCTTGGCCTTCACCTTACAAGGACCTAATGACTCGTCTTGAGTTTGTGCTTCTATAAACTCCGCTTTAGATATGTCACCTACGGCTGCAGGAACCTTTAATTTTCTATAAGCCTGAGCTTGCTTCTGAACCTGCGCTCTAGTCTCTACGGCATTACTTATGCTACTTCTAAAATCGGACATTACCGGAAGTGCTGAACCATCTATGTTCCCTATCGTTAAATCATACATCGGGTCATCCATACATAGTGCCTCTGTAGTCCCTTTAAAGAAAGGTGTATCTACATCTATTCTCGCTATTGGCACGTGCTCTACCGACTTATTTAACAACATACACGGTGACTGTTTACCTACCAACTGGTCATCCGTAACTAAACTACGCCTAACTACCACACCTGTACAACCTGTATCCCTCATTACAATTACGTCCGTGCCGTTCACTCTACCATCTGCCGTTGGAAGATTTGCATACGGAAAGAGACATGTTCCGATCTTCGCCATTACACCATCCGATTTAACACAAACAGCTACTACTCTCGGTTTTAATAACCGGGACTATTACTACTTCTGCCTCTACCTCTACCTCGGTTTTGACCACCTCTACCTCTACCGAAATTCCATGGGTTGTTAAAAACCTTGGTTTCTGATTCCCTACATTGTTGTCCACTCTACTATTTTCACTGAAAATTGTCTACGACAGCGGACACTTTCACCGCTTTTCCTACACTCATGTGAAGCATGATTCCCATTACAGTGACGACAACGAATAAAAGGTCTACCTATGTTTACCACTATTGCTACCTCCTCTAGCACCCCATCGAACTACCACCACCTCTATAGTTTCCACTCTGGCCCTTTCTGTTTATGATCGTCCCCTTGCCTATCTCTAAAAGTTCTGTCTTTCGACACTACATTATGAGCTCCACCTCGAGCCTCGGCAAAACTGATCTGCTTGTGTTGCCATTTTCTCCTACACTAGCTAAATTTTCTTTCTTTGAGAAATAAGAAACAGATCTCTACTACAAAACATTGAATAGCTGGTCCCGCAACAAGAAATCTATGAGGCCCTGATAAGTCTGCGCTACCTTTCCCTAACTCTAACCACCTATCTAAGTAATTTCTAGACCTACTAATAAACTGAATAAATGACTCGCCTTTCTCAGGCAGACAAGCTCTAAACCGCTTTTCTAAAACCTTCTTCAGTTAACTCAAATCTCTTTAAAAGAGCATCCTTTAACTTGTCATAGTCAAGAGCATCTACACTAGGTAATCTAGAAAATACATCTAAGGCCTTGCCTCTCAATAACGCACTTAAATGAACTGCCCACTTATCTTTGGTCCATTTCCTGTAAACTCAGCATAACGTTCGAACCGTAACAAGTAAACTGTCCCATGTTATCTTTGTCAGCATCAAAAGTATGGTAAACTTCGACCCTTTTTAACTTCCCAGAATAACTATCCTTTCCCTTCAGTTTTTACTTTCCTTACTATGTGTCTTAGCTGCTTCCAACTCTAAAGCTAACTTATGATCAAAAACTCTTTTTTCTCCCTCTCCATCATCATATTAGGCCTTAGCTAGTCTACCATCTGTTTCGAACCTCTCATGTTTCTAACTCTTGCTTCTGCCTTACTATTCTACTTTCTAATTCTAACTTCTCTTTAGCTAACCTATCTTCTAATTCTAAACTTCTCTGTGGCTAGTCTACTTTCTTTCATCTCGCTTCTCTTTAGCTAATCTACTTTTCTAATTCTACCTTCTCTGTGGCTAGTCCTACTTTTCTTCATCTCGCTTCTCTTTAGCCTAATCTACTTTCTAATTCTACCTTCTCTGTGGCTAGTCTACTTTTCTTCATCTCTTTCCTGCTTTGCTAATTCTCTTTCCTTAAGTCTAAAATTCCCTTTCTCTAGGCCTGTTCGTCTTTAACAAAGGTTCTAAGCTCCTCTCCAGCATAAACCTAACTCCTTACCCATTTTCCGTAAGATCCTTTATGGACGTCATGTCTATGGACATTGTGGACTACTAACTACAATAATTACAATACACACGTCACTAATAATTCTACTCACCTAACTACTAATGGTAAGTCACTGTGTCCTCAGTAAATACCTGGGCATCATCATAGGACCAGTTACATACACATTTGTACTAGCGCTAACTACTAACGGTTATGTATAGATAGTATCTAGCTTCCACAAAAACATATACACTACATAAAAATATCTTAATTTGATATTGGACATAAAACCTTAAACAATCATAGAAATGCGTATAACAGGTACATGTATCTTTACTTTTTCCCATCAATATAAGTATACTCGAGTGTCACAGCATGAGTAGAAACGTCTTGTTCGCCAACCTAATTGGATACTATGTGTATATCAAGGGAGGTAAAACAAAACACTCAAATTATTGAGCAAAAGTGCCTCAGACCCACTCGTGTAGACCACTGCGACCTCGCGCCAAGGAAAGAAACGGACAAAAACAACAGTTTGGACTCACCCCTACCCTTGTCGTGATGGATCAGAGGGTGGTACACAATTCTAAAATAATAAGTAGAGATTTAGTATATCATAATAAAGATCACTTATTGATTCTTTCCCTCCGTAGTCGCCCAGAATCCCACTTCTGACACCAGTTGTCACAGGATGACCTTAGTGGTTGGGCTAACTCAGGAAAGAATCAATGACGGTGAATGCATTTACATAAGTTTAATGCAACTTTTAAAATATGTTTAATATATATACAATTATCTAAAAAAACAAGCGAATACACAAATGAACTATGAAAAGAATGTTCTCCTGAACGTTTAAGACGTTCTTAGTATTGTTATAAATACTGAATGTCTAAGACACTAAAGTGTTGTTAAAGCTATAACAATGTTGATCTAGCGCGATAACTGTGATGCGCGAGAGCTCATGAAGATGACGATGCGCGAATTCAATGGATGATTGTCATCAAATGCCTTCTGTAAGGGTTGATGACGCGATGCAATGATAGTTAATCTCCACTGAGATTGTGAATGATATTCCTCCAGTGAGGACTGGTAACGGGCCCACCTTGTGTCCCGGGGGTTGTCGTTAGTAAAACCTGGCTGCGCAGGTACGGGGACCGTCTCCACCGCTTGTAACGTTAGTCGTGGAAGCTTAGCTCCACTCCTGGATATCCAAACCTAGATGGCTTACTCCAACCCTGGATGGCTTATATCCTGGATGGCTTAGATCCTGGATGGCTTAGGCTGTAATTATACATACGTTTTAGATGTCGGTTGACAAACATAACAATCTTGTATAATTATCATTACCCAAACAAATCATTATTCAATCAATATATGCAAGCTGTACTAATGAGGAGTAGCAATGTATACATATTCTACAACGCCATATGTACGCTATGTACGTCGCTGTTAATCAATGCCCCTAATACATGTAATATAAACATGATCAAATTACTCATATATTACACTCACTGAGTTATGCATGCACGCATTTATTCTTGTCACTCATCTCATTGTTAACTAATGTTAACAATCGTGTATTACAATCACTGAATTATACGCCACCGTTAATTAATGCACCTATTATCCACTGTTATCAAATTAATATTGTTTTACAATTAATGATCAATTACCATAATTACATCTAATAAAGTCACTTCAAATCATATGCTAGTCTAAAGTTATGTTTGAGAAACATCAATGCTAACCGGATGTCGTAACCGCCAAACAAGATGGCGCCGCCCACTGAATACAAATATACGATAAAAGTTTAATAAAACTACTAACCACATGTTGCCTGTGAAATTTGCCGTCCAATCTCTGTTCCAACAAAGTACTATCGATTATCCCGGCGATAGCTAGAAGACAATGGCATTTATAGCAAACATTACGCCCAAATCATTATTTCCCCCGTTCAGTCCGTGACAAACGTGGCTAAATCTACAGTATTGAATCAACACGAGAGGCCCCTTATACAATTTTGCCGTTTAAGGAAAATTTACCTATACGTTTACATGCATTAGCACAAAACTAAACTTATGACACGGCCTCTCTGGCGGCCACTTAAAATGTGCACGCTTTTACGTGTTACATGAATAGATCATGAATATGGTGAAATTGTTTCAACTCGAACAATAGATTTTGGGTGTAACCGATACAAGAGCTATATACGACCAGTACGCTCTACCCGTGACATTTTGTGACATAACAGTCAGTTCAATAAAACTATGTACTTCAACGTCTCAAATGGAATGACGAGTGTTTTTTTATCGAGTATGAAATAAGCAAAACTACTTTTTCACATCACTCTCATTGATGACAGCGCTAAATGCATGTGGGAGGAAACCAGCATGCACAGATCCTTGTGAAAAGCTTGAGTGTCAATTAGTGTTGAGAACAAGAACTGTAGATGTAGTTCAAGATAATCCATTCAATTTATTGTTCAATGCTTGGATCCATTACAGTTGTATACTTTAAACTTGTGATTTGTCTGAAAAATAAAGAAAATGCAAACACTGAGTATTACAACTTAAATATCTGCTGTACATGAAATACTAAAACTTGATCACTTTTAATAATATACAAAATATGTATTTTATATAGAACCTTTACAGGTCAAAAAAAATAAAAATTAAACATGTGTTTACATATCATTGTCAGTAAAAGTGGGCCAGTATATTTATTTGGTATCAAATATTTACTTGTTATAATTTTCTTACTACATGAATTATATTTAGACCAGAAGAACATTAAATAAAGAAAAATCTGACTGGCTGCAGGCTTAAACATATTAAAACAGATTATATTATTTTTTACCTCATAAGGTGTAGCACACCCATTGCAACACATGAAGTGTCGGCTTGGGGTATGCATAAAGGAGTCAATAAATAATTCTCATTTCCTTTTGTAAAAAAAGCCATTTTCACAAATTTAAAGTGCTATTTTTGGTTTATATCACATTGTTGATCTATTTGTTATATTTTTCAAATATTGTCATGTTAAAATTGTGTGTTTTTTATTTATTTTGCTTGTATGGAAATGATTGTATGAATACAATATTATGGCATCTCAGTATGTTTTTAAAGGGACCATTCATTCATGAGACAAGTTTTTTCTTAGAAGATACATGATCCCCATTTTCCTGTGGATTTTTTGGCAGCATATGTGTCATTTGCGATGAGGATGTTTAATATGGGTCTAGATATGAATGACAACATAGCATTTAAATTTTAATTCACATAACTCAATGCAACAATTAATGGGCGTGTTACACCTATAAGGCAGGATCTGTGAATTGTCATTTTCTCTCAGATTATTACTTAACTGGCATTTTTCCTTTTGGAATGATTATTTATCTTTAAAACAACACTTTACACTCTTTTAAAACCAGTTTTGATTTTTTTTGTTGCTATTTTTTGCCGCGGAAAGCCTTAATTGAGAGTTTAAGATTTTTTAAGTATTTAAATGATGGCCTGGAGAAACATTTTCCACTAAAACTAGGCTTGTTTGGTATCAACATGTAGTTATGTGTATTTGTCATCATAATTTAGCTCTACTATTTTTAAAATTCTGCTTTTATAGGTATGACACCACAAAATCCTTCCCCTTACCCACTAAAATTGGGTTTACTGAGATATGTCAGAGAGAACTGTAGCCAAAGTATGCTGCCCAATCATTAAAACTTGGCTTTTAAGCACAAAGCTAGTACCAGACATGCATTTAGGAGTATTTGGGATGCCTATATTTTCATGTAGTGTTACCAAATTAAGGTATGATGCCACCAAAAGCAAACATTTCCTTGAAAATTGGATTCTTGCCTGAAAATCAGCACATTTTGCATTCAAAGACCAGTTTTGGTAGCTAAACTTCTTGATTTCTTCATGTTTAATGTCTATATGAAGCATTTAATCCATTATATCAAGTATAGGTATGCCCAATGTCATTTTATAAAACAGTTAAGGTAGGTTAAAACTGAAAAAAAAAGTATGCTGAATTTTGTCGCTGTCGACCGCTCTGTTCTTTTTTGAAACGCGTATATCTTGATCGATTCTTAGTCGATAAGCGAAATATTTTCTTTCTTTAATGCGTTATAGTCTAGGCTTTGTCAGAATAGCTGCTTTGAAAGTTTACTCATAGTTAGGTATTCTTATAGGTGTAGCACATCCATTGCAACACAAGAAGTGTCGGCCTGGGGTAGTCGCATAATGGCGTCAATTAATAACTATAATGTCTTTTTGTTAAAAAGGGCATTTTCACTAATTTCAAGTGCTATTTTTGGTTTATATCACATTGTTGATCTATTTGTTACATTTTTCAAGCATTGTCATGTTAAAATTGTGTGTTTTTAATTTATTTTGCTTATATGGAAATGATTGCATGAATACAATATTATGGCATCTCAGTGTTTGTTTTAAAAGGGACCATTCATTTATGAGACAAGTTCTTTCTTAGAAGATACACGACCCTCATTTTTCTGTAGAATATGTGTCATTGGGGATGAGAATGTAAGTTATTCATTTTTAATTTGGGTCTAGATATTAAATGACAACATGGCATTTAAATTTTAATTCACACACAACTCAATGCAACAATCAATGGGCATGTTACACAAGAATAACTGATTATGATTGTATTCCCAATAAAAAGAGGAGTCAGCAGTGTATTAAGGGAGTTGGTCTGGTTTAATACAGTAAACACAGCTCTGTATATTTAATTTGGTCTGAGTCAATACAAAATTTACTGAAAAAGATTACCAAATGTTTTGTTTTTTTAATACTGAGAACGTATGTATTGTTTAAGATCATTTTCATGCTTTAATATTGTCTCTCAGTTCCACCTTTCAAGGCAAGGTTTCCAGGTGTTTTAACTAGATGTATCTAATTTTTATTTTTATTTGGCATTGATAAGAAATGCTTCCCCACCCTACAAATAAGTTCTGCTTACAAACCTCTATGAAATCCATCTTGTTTTTGTGAGCTCCTCCAACCTCACCTCATCCAACCAAGAGTCGCATTTCAGATCAGAATATATAAGATGCAGGCATCATGTCTGATGTCTCCCTATGAAAAAGAATAATGAAACAGTGTATACACGCAATTGCCAAATTATCATTTGGATCTTAACATTTCGCTGAAATTAAATAATAATCAGATAGATCTATGTATTCAATTCTTATTTCTATGTACTGTTACTTAGAAAATGTGTTCATCAGGGCTTTTTTCCACAAAATTGGGAAGAGGCCCAGGCCTATTTCTCATTTTGGGAAAGATGTAAGATTTTACCAATTAAGTATGACAATACTATGCTTTATTTATATAATAACTGTTTCTCAGTCAGATCTGACTCCACAGACAAAAACACATTGCGGAATTAATGCTTTTTCTCAAATTCTGAGACACTGCTGCTTTCTAATTGGCAAAAATTTCTGCCACAATTGGGGAAAAAACAGTCAAGTTTTCAATTGGGTAAAAAAGCCCTGTTCATGGTACACAGAGAACTTTAGCGGAGTCAATCACATAAAATAGAACTGGGATGTAGTGTATATTTTGTTTTTAATTGAAAACCAAGTGTTGCAGTATTTAGCATTTCATTGAACATATTTTATGTAGAGTTGTAGAGAAAATATACGGGAGGGACGTGGAAGAGAGGGGAAGTGGGTTGGGTATAGTGGTGGGGACAGTAGGGCCTTTTTACCAGTTTTGGGGAAAGGGCCTTTTGCTCTTAATTGGGGGGTGAAATCCAAATAATGGGGAATGAAATTTCCAAGGTAAGTTTAAAAAGTGGGGAAGTCTGCATGATTTTAGAAGAAATGTTAGTGGCGAATGGTCCTTTTACAGGCCGCTGCAAAGAAGGGTAAAAAGTCCATGGGGAGGGTATGCGTCAGCTGCCTGTGGGTAAATGTAGAGAAGGGGGTGGCAGGGATGAGGGATGTGGTTTAGTAATTGCTGTGTCCCATGGCCATGCAGCATATGTGGGGTTTGACACTGGCCATTACAGGCATACCATAAGATGTACCCATTCACAGGGTTCAGTGCTGAGGGTCTCACAGCGGTTTTGGGGAACAAGGGAACATGACCATTTATTTTTGAGAAACAATGGAACATTGTATGTTATTGGTAACAGTTTTGAGGAACATTGAAAACATATTTTTGGGGAACAAAGAAAAATGTTTCGGGGATCACCGGATCGTCTTGTCAGGGAACAAGGGAATATGGACCACCCTTGGGAGGGCCTCAGATCTTAGGCTAGAGGTCTTGTAACAAAAAAAATGATTCTGAGAGAGGAATCATATTATTTATTCAATGAAATCAACAACTGTCACGGCTGATCCAGTTCTGTTTACTATTTACACAGTTTGTCAACATTAACACCATCGATGTGCTTGGCAAATTTCAAGAAAACACTGCATAAACAAACGAAAAGAAGAGGTGTACATGTACACATTTGAACTCACGTGTTATTTGCCTGCAGAGTTCTAAGACAGTCAACTGTTTCCTTCAATACGTTAACCTGTGTATATTTCCAATTGTTTATCTCAGCGTGAACACTCTGCATCAGATATCGATGTCAAAACGCAGTGGATTCAACCTTTACCAACGTGTAAACACATTCTACGTACTGATGACGTAATCCAAAACTGACATTTTACAAGCAGTGTTCACTCCTGTAAACCAGGTACGCATAAAATTGATAACTGCGGTCTGAATCGACTTTTTTACAAAAAGAAAATGGCGGCGTTTTGTGATTTTTTAATGAAATAGTCCGGCAACACTAAAAAAAATAATTACTGTCGCGGAGTGTCAAAATGATCAAAAAAGCTGAATAATTAGTTCCTGGCGTTCCCACTGTAGATTTAACAAAGGAAAATACCATATAGCATTTTTCAACAAATCAAGGGCAATAACTCTGTCGTTACTAAAATATCTAGATCGTTTTCTAACCTGTCCAAGATTTCATGATATACAGCGAGCTGCACAACTAGACATCATACTGAGGTTTCCTGTCAAATTTCATAGAAATCCAACAAGCCATTTAGTAGAAGTAGCGCCGACAAGAAATTTAAAGTAAAAATGTCAAAAGGCCATTACTCCGTAAAAAATCAGCGAACTGAAACAAAAGTGAGAAATGCACAACTGGACATCTTACCGATGCTTCCTGCCAAGTTTTGTCGAAATCCAACTAGGCGTTTAGGACAAGTAGCGCCGACAAAAAATATAAAGTAAAAATGCAATAGGAACAACTAAAAATCATACTAATGCGTCCTGCTAAGTTTCGTCAAAAAGAAAGAATCAAGGAAGCAAGTAAAAAAAAAAATAATAATAAAAAAAAATAATCAAAATATATTATATTTTTTAAAAAAAAAAAAAATAAAAAAAAAAAATTAAATAAAAAAGAGTATTATTCTTTCTTCGATCAATTTTCGAAATTGAGATCAATTACAAATAGAAATTTCATATTCTGGAACTTTAGTATGGAATAGTATAACCCTCGAAATAAAAAACTCTACATCATTGAATATATTTTCCAGCAAATGAAAATCGAATCTAAATCTAGCATAGTTTAATTTGCTTTTACATATTGTTAATTCCATGGGTTAAAAGCAATAATGATGTATACACTATACACATGTGTCTATGTTTATGTATACATTGTAGTATGTTTATTTTGTATCGTGATTGATTTTAGACAGCGTTACATTTTAAAAATATCCCATTGTTGTATGCTTTGATAATTATGAGTTCATAAGTATGCCTACAGATATTTGATAAATTACGTTGATTTGTTTTATTATATTTTATTAAGAGGGCCTCAAGGAAGATTGACTTTGCCAATTGAGTCACCCTCTATAACAAAAGAAATTACTTACTTACTTACGTATTGGAATGAACAGTTGCGGCAAGACAACGTACATTAAGCAAACTCATAGAGCAAGCGGATGGCGTATTTAATAGTAGATTGTTACAACGTGTATGAAAATATATTCATAGAAATGGGAAATACAGTGCGGAACATATGTTTCTACCCGGGTGTACCAGATCGAGAGACTATTCAAATATGGGCGCCTACACAAGCACATTTAATGTTAGTGTTCGATGATCTGTACCAGGATGTGTCAGATCAAGGCCGTTTGTGATTTAACCATTATGTTAAGTTACCTCTTGAATATCAGCTGTCTTATGACTTCACACACATATATTCATGTGCGCAGAGAAATTCTCGAAAATAATTGCAACGAATATTTACTATTTTACAAGCTCCGTTTCCTTTCAATGTATCCGGAAACGTCAGTTTTCGCCAGTATTGGCGTGTAGAAAAGTCATATTGGGTATGTAATGTATACTCGTTCGTGATTGGTGCACTTTTCTGTTCATGTCAAAGAAAATATGCCACGTGATGTTAACAACGTTGATTTTATTGTGAAAATTCCCGTTATGTAATGACAATATGTTTGTTTCAAATAAATGTTTTTGATGAAAATTAAATGTTAGAACCTATTTTATTCTCTCTCATTTAAAAATGCGTATGCAACAAAAGGGTTATTAGATTTATATTGGGATATACGCACTCGTTCCTTTGCGCATAGTGAACTAATAAATAGTGAATATTAATACGCAAAAGAACTCGTGCATATATTCCAATACAAATCTAATTATCTATAAATAATGTTGTTTACTTTGCGAAACAGACAACGTGTATCTTGGATCATAGTTGTTCTGCCATAAAAGAAAATCAAGAAACTTCGTTAAATGTACGATATGGTAAATGGACAAGACGGCGGTATCGGTAATCCACTGATACTAGTTAACACTTTCATGCTTTTTTTTTATGACAGACAGAACAAAACAGAACATGCTTTTATTGACTTGTACGTTAGGTACATCATCATAACATATATACAATAATTACGAAATACATATTTAAATCACGTGTAACAACAAAGTATATGATATATATACAGACATATACAAGCTCTAAAGAGGATGATCTATAAAGTGTTCAGACATGCGTTATAGATATTCTCTGTGACATCGAACATTTGAGATATGAAGCGAATTTAAAAAGAATCATTTTGTTTTCAGTTTGCAATAATTCGATGAATTTAAACATACTTGGTCTATTACGATAATATTGTGCTATGTATTTCCTTCTTATATCGGAGTAACATGGACATTTTAGAATGAAATGAAACTCATCTTCAATATCTTGAGTATTAAATAAACAAAAATGTTCATTTCTTTTAATCCTATTGATACCATACCGACCTGCTTGAATTCTTAGAGAATATAACAAAAATCTTATTCTACTTACTAAACTTTTTAAATCGCATGCCATACATCTAAATATATTTCATAATGAAAATGATTTTTCTCAGTGTTATACAAATCTAAGACAACAGCATTTTGTTTATCATCATACCACATTTGCAAAAAAAACAATCGTTTATTCCTTGTTTGAATACTAATACAAATGACTTACAAACAACTGTATCAGGGTTATCCCAAACCCAATTAAAACCATATTCATACAGTAACGTTTTAACATTAGATAACCAGTTCTTTTTGCCATTAACACAGTCGTCATAGGACATATTAAAAACGTTTCAATAAAATTGTTTCAATATACTATTATCAGTATTTAACAACTTAAACCAATACTTAACAATTTTAACATTTCGTGAAATATACAAAGGATAACGTCTATATGCACTGCAAACAGCAGCTGTACAAGTACTTACTTTAACATTTAATATTTGCTTACAAAATGTTAAGTGTATTCTTTCAATTTCTTTATAATAGACAACAGCCCGCGGTTATGTAACAGACAATATGCACTGCGTTCAAGTGTACTACCTTGACAGTATCCTATTATGTACGAGATCAATTAAACGCCTTGTCAGCAGGTGTAATCAACTATATATATGCCTCGCACTGTATGGCGTTACTTGGACACTTAATGTTTGAGATCGATTAAACATGGTTTAAGACGTCATCTAGCGACGAGGAGATAATTTATATTATTATTATTATTATTAATATGTTATTGAACAGAACAGAACAGAACAGATTCTTTATTTACATCTCAGGTTACATACATACATGATTACAAACATACAAGAGCAACAACATGAGCACAACTGTAGCATATAAATATTATTTACAGTGGGAAGTGGTGATAACATAGTATGTACAGTTTTAATGCGTGAAAATAGTTTATCCACATTTGTTGTTTAAATTCATCAACCAAAGGTATATGTTTTTCATTTTAGGATTTAAATCTTTATCAGTTTGACAAGGGGGAATAAAGTTGTTCATAATTAAATAGACATGTCCGTCGTGTTGTGTTGGTTCACAAGCTGTTATATAAGGGAGAATACTCGTCCCACCCTTCGCCACTAGTGCAACGCCCAGAGGAGTTCCCTCCCCTATCCAACATATGTATAATATATAAACATTTTTATTTTGATTATTATTACTCATTTATTTTCTTCTTTTTTTTTACAAATAGCTAGCATACAACTGGAATACAATTTTCAATAGGAATACATATAAACTCGAACAAAAAATCAACAAAGACACCTCTTACGAAGTTTCACATCATTAATTGGCGATTTTCGTAGGCATGCTTCAACAAAAAAGTAAAACCGAACAAGAAACATTATAAATACACATATTGTATAATGGACATTTGTTTTGTTTTTTTGTTTTGTTTTTAAGTATACTCAGTACACATAGTTATTCAACTGATGTAATGTTCTGTTCTGTAATATAATACGTTCCCCTTCGACAGCCTCTAACAAGTTTGTAAACAGTCGATGCATTTTGGTGGGGTATTGGTCAGAGATCCGTTATATTCTAATAATAACTGGTGTCATATATTTCACGGGTTTTCCGTGTTACCCAGTGCTGTATTGTCGTCTGTACACGGTTCATTCATACACGTGGGGAATTAGTTCTATAACATAAAACGTCACACAATATTTAAATCTTTCATCGAGACATTTAATTTATATCAATTTTGATTTTTAACATTTTTCTTCTTTTTTTTACTTATTCAATAGTGTGAAAAAGTCAAAATAAAAAAATTAAATTAAAATTAAAAAAAACGTTGAAAATTGATGGTTAAAATCCCGACGTTAAATATTATTGAACTAGTGGGGAATTAGACAAAGTATAGTTGGATATTATCCATGGGTGACAGACAAACTGTTATGGTAAGTGGAATTTTACTTAAAATAAAATTGATTATGCCTGCTTTCATTTAGCTAGGTTTTGATCGTTAATATGTTGAGTTTGGGAATGGGACACGCATGGCATGGCTACTTTCCGTTTACATTTGACCGTTTGTCTGAATGTTTCATAATACCTGTTACAAATAATCGACTATGCGTGTTCACATTTGACCGTATGTTTCAGTGATTTCGTATACAGGTTACAACATAGTTATACATCTAATTGGCTGTGTGTATTTACACCAACATAGTTATACATCTAATTGGCTGTGTGTATTTACACCAACATAGTTATACATCTAATTAGCTGTGTGTATTTACACCAACATAGTTATACATCTAATTGGCTGTGTGTATTTACACCAACATAGTTATACATCTAATTGGCTGTGTGTATTTACACCAACATAGTCATACATCTAATTGGCTGTGTGTATTTACACCAACATAGTTATACATCTAATTGGCTGTGTGTATTTACACCAATATAGTTATACATCTAAACAATAACAAATTAGTTGACAATCAGTATGTATGAATATAAAAGTGAATTAACGTAAAAAAAAAAAAAAAAAAAAAAAAGCCAAATGGCATCTTGCTAACTGGGGATACATAGAGATACTTATTCGTTGCGAATACATACACAAACGTATATATATATATAGTTTCTTAAAAGTGTTTAAGTATATGATGTATAAATGAGCACAATTTTCTTAGGAGAGAAACATTTTTTGTGTTTAGTAGTCGGTTGTACTTTAATATATTTGGACGTTTATGATAATAGCTCGGCAAAAGCTGGTTTCTTTTGCTATGGAAATGTCGACAGGACATAATATAGTGAAATTCGTCGCCTATGTCGTTTTGGCTGTATGTACAGTCGTCGGGATAGGTCACAGTAAGAATTTGCCCACCTCCCTGTTTCGATAGGCAGTTTGTGGTTCGCGGTTCTAAACTTAAAAAATATTAATGCCAAATTTCTTGGTAAGTGTTTGATATAAAATTCAAGTCGGGTATTGCCTTTGAACAGGTTATAATGTTTTCCTTTTGATGATTGTGTAATACTCTCTGACCAGTTCTGTTTAGAATGGTTAATCAAAGTGTCTTTGATCAAGATATAAATGTTGTTATTTGGAGGATAATGTTGAAAGTCCCAAATATAAGAGAGACCGCAGTCGTTAAATATTTTATTTATGTATTTTATCCATTTGAAAGTGTATGGTTGTGAATATAGCATTGCCTCATAACAAAGTGATGACAGTTTAGTAGGTTTGCCTAGTTTAAGTTTAGTCCAAAATGCAATAATCTTTGATTTTATAGTAATTTCAATAGGATAGCGGACTAACTCTGCATATAACATATATTTTGTTGTGCTCTTCCTTGAATGAGTTATTCTTCTTAGAAAATCAACATGTACTTTTTCTATCATATCAATGTTCTCATAGCCCCAGATTTCACAAGCATATGTTAGTATCGGGAGGACAGTGTGGTCGAACAGTTTAAGTTGTAAGTCATTTGGGATATCAAGGTTGTTCACACGCTGAAGTAACAAGTGCATTGCTTTTTTGGCTTGGTTAACTATATGGACTTTTGCATTAAGAAACTTCCAGAACTTGAAAAATATAACCGAGATATTTATATTTGTCCACTATATCGATGCTTTTCCCATCAATATGAAACGAAAAGAGTGATTTTTGTAGTCCCGAAAACTAATACTTTAGTTTCTTCTGTGTTAAGATTTAATTTCCAGGTGCTACAATAATCATGAAACTTGTTTAGACATTCTTGAAAAGAAATAGGATCTTCGCTGACGATAATAGTGTCATCGGCGTACAGTAGTAGTAATATTTTTAGGTAAAAACTAGTGTCATTGCCATTACTTTCAACAGTTATACCATTGTGGTTACATTCTAATAGGAATCTTTCTAAATCATTTAGACATATAGAAAACAGTGCTGGGGACAGATTCTCGCCCTGCCGGACACCTGATGTACAGAAAAAGTAAGCTGATGTTTCGCCATTTGCAGATACGCATGACTTAATGTCTTGGTACATGTTATATATATAACACGGAAGAACTTTCCATTTATCTCGGTTTTGAGAAGTTTGGACCATAGTCCGATGCGCCAGACGGTATCGAATGCCTGGGAAAAGTCTATGAACGAACAAAAAAGTTTCTTTTCTGGGATCGTAACAGTTCCACTAGGTAATGTAGAACAAAAATGTGGTCTGTTGTTGAATATTTTCCCCGAAATCCTGCCTGGTTTTCTGATATAATGTCATGTTCATTTAAATACAGTGTAAGTCTTTCGTTCAGAACTGATGTAAATAATTTTCCTAAACAACTAAGGATGGTAATTGGTCTGTAATTTGAGGGGTCTGTAGGGTCACCTTTGTTTTTAAATAATGGTCTAATAACTCCCTCTAGCCATTCATTTGGTATGAAGCCGGAATCAAGCACTTTATTAAAAAGTGGTGTATAAATAGGTACCATGAAGTCTTTTGTTGATTTAAGATATTCATTAATGATCAAATCGTTTGCGTGTGCTTTTTCGTTTTGGGTTTTATCGATCATTTTTTCAATTTCTGCGTTACATATGGGATCGTTTAAAATCGGGTCATCGTCGCTTATATTGATGTCTGGTATTCGTTCGTCTGTCCGTTCATTAGCTGAGTTAACGTTTTTGAAATAATCGTATAATTTGTTTAGGTCTGGCGATCTGTGTTTGGATTTGGGTTTTAAGCTATTGAGAAGTTTCCAATATTGTTTAGGCTGTTTTGTGTGCATCTGTCGCAGTTTATGTTCGTTTCTTGATCTGTAATTATGTACATGTGTATTTAACGTCTGTTTGTATTGTTTGCTTGCGGCGGTCAGTTGATGTTTATGTAGGTCAGTCTTGTGCAATTGGTATTTCTTACGCGCTGTATTGTAAATAACTCCCGCATTCCTACACTGGGGTCCAAAAAAGGGTTTATTTGTTGCGCGCGATGTATTTTTCGTGCTTTTTTTGGCGAATGTTTTAGCTGATGACTTGGAGAATAATTCTGAATTTTTTTTAGTTGCTAGGGTGTCTTTCACTGTATTGTGATCATTATCCATAAGTAATTCGTATATGGATTACATTTCTGCTTGGTCTATATTGGTTATGAATTGCCCTTTTTTATTTTCATTCCACTTTGGAGCTTTTGGTTTATTGGGTTGCGGGTTTTCATTTATTCCAGTGTTTGGTGGCTTTAGAATCTGTAGCTTACAAGAAAGTAGGGAATGACCGTCGGAGTATATGTCGTCTAGTTCTTCTATGTCAAAATCGCACATGTGCCTTAACAGGCTTGATGTAGACAATGTGTAGTCGATAACGGATTTATTTCTAAAAGTAAGCTTGCCAATATTTTTGTCGTGGCATATTCGTCCATTACATATAAGAATATTATTGCTTTTGCATATTTCTAGCAGTTTATTTCCATTTTGGTTGATGTGTCTTGTGACTTTCTATTTATAGGTAATTTAAGTTCTTTAAGCATATACGTCTGATTAAAAAATGCCATTGTTTCTTGGTCAAAGTAAAATTGCTCAGCGAAAAACGTATCAACGTTTGTATAATCGGGTAATTCGGTGGTATGGGCATTCAGATTCCCAGTTAGCAGGATATGTTCGTATTTGCTACACATCGATGTTATTTCCTTATCCATATAACTGTATAAATCATCATTCAAAAAACGTTCTGGCGGCACGTAAAGCATACCTATGATAAGATCATCGCTGATATTTAATATACTCTTTTCCATTTTAATCCATAATATTTACTCTGAATCATTTTTTTTTATCATCTCAATGTTTCCTGACAAAGAGCTATGCACAAACATACCAGTTCCGCCAGATTTTCTAATATAGTTTTGTTCTCTTGGTTTTGATATAAATTCATAATAGTTCAATGATATAATATCAGTGTCGACGAGTTTGGTTTCGCTAATACAAAGAATATCATAATTGTTTACAAGATCATTAAATTCAGGAAAGTTCAGTCTATTTTTCAAGCCACAAACATTCAGTGTTCCTATAAAAATAAGACCGCTGTTATTGTAAGCAGAATGCAATAGGTTGTAAGAGGGGTTTAGTGTTATTCGGCAAATTGTCGTTACTATCAATATTTACAATGTCATTTCCCCCCGCCTGTCCTAAACAGTGTCACCTGAGGCTCCATTGCTTGTTGATGGCATCTGTGTGGTGGATATATCGGTGGCAGTGACCGTTCTATTGTTTATATCACTAATCCCAGTGGCTTCCTTGATTGGTTTAGTCTTTGTACCGTGTTTACTGGTAGCTGGTGTCTTGGCTGTTCTGATAATTGGTAGAGGTATGCTGGGGTAACTTGATACCCATGGTCTCTGGACGTTTGGTGTGTTTGGAAGCGAGTGATTTTGCTGATTATTTCTTTTTGGTGATTCCGGCCTAGGGGCAGCCTGAGTGTGTGCACTAGCCGAGGGTCCAAATAGTGCAATAACTGGCGCCTGGTTACCAGAACGGGACTGTGTGCTTGCACTAGACGAGGGTCTGGATGGTGAAGTGACTGGCGCATGGTTACCAGAACGGGGAGTGTGGGTTTTCGGAGACGATATATCCATGTGTACAGGTTCATTGCAGTGTTTTTGATAAAGTTTTGCATTGTTACTTGCATTTTCATGGAGTTTGTCACTAACCCTTTGTTCGACGTTGCAGTGTCGTGTGCCTCTCATCATTTCGTCCCAGTCGGGGAACATGTTTTTAACGATGTTGCCATTCACTGTGAGTGAAGCTGGATATCTAATTTTTACATTTTTGGCACCGTACGTTTCACGTGCTGATTTGTACTCACCCCATAGCTGTTTTCTGGCGTCGTTAATTTCCCGGGTGTAGTCCCTGCTTATCCCATATCGTTTGCCTTTCAGATGGTTTGCATTTGATAGAATCATATCCATTTCTCGCGAGTCCATGAAAGTGGCAATAACTTGTCTTGTGGATTGTCTGCCTTGTGTATACAGTATGCGACCTAGAGGATATGCCTTGCAAACCATGAATGTGGATGGGTCCATGTATAGTTCTGTGGCAAGAAAATGTTTAATAAGTTCCAAACAATTTTCACCTTTACTTTCTTGAATACCCGAAAACAGTAAATTGCATGACCTAGTTTTTACCTCAATGTCGATGCTTTTATACTCCAATAAGCGAATACGGTCATCTGTGACGTCGTTTCGTGCCCAACCCGTGTACACATGTCTTTCTGTTATGTCCATCCTGCGTGTCGTCGCATTCAAATGCACAGTTAACTTTTCAAATAAAGACACTCTTTGTTCTTCCGCAGACATTGTTTTAAAGTCATGTATGCTGGTGCTGTTAGTGTCCGGAACAAAAGCAGAGTCACTCGGAAGTAACGGGGTGGGTGGGGTATTCGAGTGCTGACATTGCCTTTTGTTTCTTTGAGTTCGAAACCATCACCAAGGACCGCATATTGGTTACCATACTGTGTACCAAATGTCTTATCACTATAATATCGTTCATTACGATCCATTTTGTAGACTATAACTTACTCAGATGTATGTAGATTTTAGTTTATTTTCTTTTTTTGCCAAGACCGCTACAATTCGACCGCCAATGATCCCACCGTAAGTCAAGCTATTATTATCATTATTATTAGTAGTAGTATTAATGTTATGCTGCGTGCAGACATATAGTGGAACGAATAGAGCGATATTTGCATGTGTTGAGATACTTAAGTACGTCTGACAATTGCGTCCCGCGTTGGAGACTGATCGAGTCGGCTACATCTGATCTGATCTTAACGTTTGCGGAAATCGCCCACAATATACTTAGGCTTTAAGCTATTAGGAGAAACCCTCAACCCCAACACCACCCCAAGGTGGGATTTTGTACACCCTATTTTTCTGAAAGCCCATTATGTGTAGAGGATTTTGGACCATGTGTGTCATCTGGCGACTGGGGCTTTATCATGTTACTGTGTGTAAAATACGCTACCTATAACATAATAATTAATTTACTGCATTTTGAAGACTAAGCATTTTTGGAAGAAAGGGTTTGTATATTAAATTGTCTTCATTATTCATGCCTATTAAAATACAAAAGCTCGTTTCAATTACTTTTTATATCATGGATACCTGAATTACTAATCCTACGTTACCGTAATTTACGTTACCTTGTTTAATTAAGTGTATTAACGTAAAACATTAAGAACTTTAATGATGTTACATCCGAAAAAATATTCCAAACCTTACAGATATCACAGACAAACGTTCCCATGATGTTAATAATGTTTCGTTCTTGTAATGTCCGTTACATTGTGTGATTTTAAATCATTTTCTATTGTCCGCATGTTAAAATAAATTAGAACAAATCGTCCAATACACTATTAAAGTGTTATTCAACATTCTTTTAGACATTATTGATTGTAAAAACTCATTTTGAACATTATTTATTCTTTTTAAACTACAACATTTCGTTTCACTTAATGTTTATACCCTGATACCTGCATTATTAAGCCTACACTACAGTAATTTACGTTACCTTTTTGAATGAAGGTGTTTGGTTAAAAATTAAGAAAATAAGTATTTGATATTCGATTTTTTTCGAACATCTTAGTTTTAACAGACATACGTGTGCGTGATGTGAATAATGTTTGTGTTTTGTATTGTCCGTTACATTGTGTCTTTTTTTAACTAATTAATAGTAATTTTCCGTGTGTTACTAGACATCTAGAAAATTAAGCCCATTAAGCTTATAAAGATGTTAATACAACATTCCTCTAAACATCATCGATGGTAATAGCAATGTTTGAACAGGCATGCAATTATGTCAAGCTAATATGTGTTACATCATGTATTAAACGTCACGTACATTACCAGATAAGTTTGCATCATATTATTTAAGTATTACATCTAAACATGCTAGGTATCAATATTAGTTCAAACAAAAGTCCTGGGCCCGATTGTATCTGCATAGAATTGATTAAAAACACTATTGGTCAAGTTACCCCTTACCTTAACAGATTATTTAATCATATATTTGATACCGGAAATATTCCTGATGATTTTTGCGAAAGCATTATTGCTCCTGTATTTAAATCAGGCTCTCGGAACGACCCTGAAAAGTATCGTGGTATTTCACTAATCAATACAATATGTAAAATATTTATGAGTATTTTAAGTACAAGGTTAATAAAGTGGTGTGATCAAAATAATGTTATAGAAGAATCTCAATCTGGATTTCGAAACAAATATTCGACTGTTGATAATGTGTTTACATTATTAGCGCTAGTGCAAAAATATTTATCGAAAAAAAAATGGGACGTTTCTATTGTATATTCGTTGACTTTACGACTGCATTTGACTGTGTACAATATCAAAAGTTGTGGAATGCATTTCGACGAAAGAATATAGATGGACAATTTAAAACTGTTCTTGAAAATATGTATTCAAAATTGAAATCATGTGTCAAGGTCGACAACGGCTTAACAGACTTTTTCAATTGTACGGTCGGGTACAAGACAGGGGTGTGTTACAAGTCTGATTATATTTTCATTATCTATTAATGATTTGATATCCATTTTACGTTCAGAATGTGGACAAGGTGTATTTGTTTCAGATGAAATTGAAGATATTTTAGCTTTAATGTATGCTGATGACGTGTCAAGTTTTGCTGACACAGTCATCAAACTTCAACGTCAAATCAATGCTATAGAGCAATTTTGCAAATCTACTAGCATGGAAATTAACTTAAAGAAAACCAAAGTAATCGTTTTTCGAAGAGGTGGTATTATTAAACCAAATGAGCGTTGGTATTACAGTGGTAAACAACTGTTTTACTGTCCTCCTTGAATGCTACTTTCCCTGTCCGATCTTTTTATATTTCTTTGAATGTGTTTCATTTTATAAATATCTTGGTATGTATATTACTCCAAAACTTTCATGGTCAAAAACACACGAAAACTTAGCAAAACAAGCAACTAAAGCAATGGCATGTATTTTTCAATATCAACGTAAATTTGGAAGATTTCAATCCAATGATATATTTAAATTATTTGACAGTATGGTCAAACCAATTATTATACTGAAAGGAAAAAGAAACGCAGGGTGCGTATTTCCGCTATATATTGCATTTTAATATGCTACTGCTAATCGAATGGTACAGGGCGACATTAGGCCTGTCCTTTTAGAAAGAAGGTTTAAACAGCACTGAATACACCAATGGTTACCCCTTTAAATGTTCATTATCGTCAGAATGCGCATTTGGCTCAAGCAGGTGAGCAAACTTAGACTTTAAATGTTGCAATCACTTAACATTAAATACAGTACTGAACTGGCTCAATTTTTCAAAGAGGAACTTCAGCATTTATGAATTTCTTGTTACAACGTGTACTGTGATTAAACGTCTACAACATCACAGTTGTGTCCTTTCTCTAACTGCACTTGTGTTTTTTTACAAAACATCTTTGGATTTCCTTGAAATATATATGGAATTAAGAGTGCAGTGTATGCAATATATAGCGGAAATATGCACCCTGCGCTTTTTTTTCCTTTCAGTATATATATGGATCAGAAATATGGGGTTATACATATTATGAGAATTTAGAAAGAGTTCATATAAAATTTTGTAAAGTTCATTGTAACTTACTATTGCAAGCAGCTGACTTTTTTGCTTAGGGAGAGTGTGGTAGTACACCATTATGTACAACTTATATTCCAAGATGTATTCAGTACTGGCTTAAGCTTATCTCGTTGGAAAATCATAGGTACCTAAAACAATGTTATTACATGCTAAAGCGTTTGAACGAGGCAGGTAGACACACGTGGGCCAGCGAAATTAGAAGTTTATTGTACAAATTTGGTTTTGGGTATGCGTGGATTTCACATGAGATCGGCAATCCAAATTTGTTTTTGACTATGTTTAAGCAAAGAGTAAAAGATTTATATATGCAAATATGGCATGGAAAGGTTGATGTATCAAGTAAAGCTTATTATTACAAACACTATAAATCATTGCTTGAACAAAATCTCTCTGTGGAAATGTCATATATACTAAGAAGTTCTCTATCTAGATTTCGATGTTCTTGTCATAATTTAGCTATTGAAAAGGGTAGACACTTAAACGTAGAAAGAAATATGAGGTTGTGTCCCTTATGTTATGCTAGAAATATATCATTAATAGAAGATAAATTTCAATTTATAATGGAGTGCAAAGAATATGAGGAGTATCGAATTCTATTTTTCAGAGCACATTGGCTGGTTGACAGATCTTTGAATATGTTTTATCAACTTATGTCATGTACAAATACTAAAGATATCTTATACATTGCACAATTTATATATAGATCAAACGGAAAACGTAAACTGATTATCGATAACAATTTCTTGAATTAGATAAATATTAAGTTTACATGAAGAATATTAAGTAGATATTAGATATAGCCCTAACGTAAGGTTTGTACCTAATTTGTTTATACATTCTATATTTGTAATCTGAAATTATTATAAACATGTTGTATTCATATATCTTCATCCATGTAATGTATAATAATGTTATTATGCTGTTCAACTTGTTTCTTATGATGGGCCGGTGGCCTAAATTATGAAATAAAATTTCTTGACTTGACTTGAATTAAAAACATGGATATACATCTTTTTTTTCCTTTATATATTGTGTATACTTATGCAAACACTGAATGAAATGAAGTTTGTATATAATTTACACGACTCTTCCGTATTTTTTACGTTACCCAATTCAAAGAAAAATAGCAAATTATATGCACAATTTTAACTGCTACATATAATGTATTCATATATTAATCAAATGTAATAAATTAAGCAAATGCAACATATTCACAAAATGAATTGAACTTTACTTACGTTAATAACAAATATAAATGTATAGCTCTAGCATGCACTTTCATGGAAATATATTACATCATTTGAGCTCATTATTCCTCTACACATTATCATCACTTTCTTCAAACTCAATATCAATCAGTTTGTTGGCTGCATTATCTTCCCGCCTATTATTCTTCCTTCTTCAGTGTCAGGCTCTTTGAATTATTGTGACGCAATATCACCAATAGTCCAGTCAAATTCAATAACTTTATATTCTCTCTTTATATTTCTTTTTTTTTCTGCGTCTGGTAGGTCTGGTTAATGTTGGACAGTATGGTGCCACAACAACACTTGAAAGTGTGCATGTTCAAATGCATGATTATAGAAAATTGACACGGCGGAATTAAGCTCTAGTTATGGCCTTTGAATTTTCGCTTAAACGTATTTGACATCCGTGTACATCCGTGTACATCCGTAAAAAGATGTTTGCTATATAGGCAGCACATTAGCCTCTCCGTGATCTCCGTACATTTTCTTGAAGATCATCCGAACATTCTTGCTGCTGTTCGAGTAATGCAAATTGAAACAAACTCTCTGTGCTTTTCAATCATCTTTAATAGGAAAGCCTTGCATCTCACTACAAAGCCACTGATTATAACACAGCTTGTAAAGTGCAAATATCAAACTCCTTAACCTCTACAATTTGTTTTCACCATCCCAGTGCCAAACATGACGAACGGTTGTATTACTGAAAGAAATTTTGAAAGCAGAATCAGTATGTCTATGTCAGGAGAATGCACCACGACTGTTTCTGATGTTGGTGAGAATTGATAGTGAGATTTTCATTCTGATGTCTGCTTCCTCCCATGATGAAAACAAATCTTCTTGATCATCAGCAAAGACAATTATTTCATCTGAAATGGTAAGCCGGTGACATTTGTTCCCCAGACAAAGTAGATTTCATGACCTTGGAGGTTTGGTGCATATCTGCCTGTTTTCAATCTTACCCATGACCTGACGAAATTATAGAAAGGGAAAATTCCCCAGTTAACAACTCTCTTATTTAAATTCAAATTTAACACTTCTGTTACTGTTTTGTATTGTTCTTAAATAAATGCATACAATATTGTAAGGTGCATCGGGAGATGGCCCTCCCAGACCCCATGCACCAATGACGGGGAGAATAAATGGATCACCAAATTGGCAGTTGAAAATTAAAAAAAACACTCTCTGTTTTCCACTGGCCGCAAATTTGATTAATACATTGTGTCGTATTGTCGCGATTATTCATGTAACTCTTTAAATCACAATATGTCTTTGTTTTCGGCCCTGACAGCAGGAAAGCTGGGATTTCATCTCGCCTCTTGCACTCAAATTACTTGATAGATCTAAACGCAAGTGTCTTTACAAAGTCAACTCAAGGAGTTTTGGTAAGTATGTCAAACACCAGCTCTGCCAAATCGTCAAACGTACCAGGAACTGAAGGCTGATTGTGAGCTGTTGCGTTACCTTTACACACATGCACAGTATATTCAGTAGGTAGCTGTGTAGCTGGCTCAAATGATACTTCTAAGCAGTAGAGCAAATTTGTTTTGTCAGTTCTAACTGAATTGCCATATCAGCTGTTGCAAGGGACCATGGTACTGAGCCTAAAGGATATGATAACTTCAACATAAGATCTGTCTTATACCTGATCAATAAGGCAACCAGTTAACCAAATATAGTGTGTTATAGATCGGATGTCAATTAACAAGCCATTGTCAAATATGTCATGGTCTTCTCGGCCTGATGCTGTAATAGATCATCATCAACATCTCTGTGTGCTGGAATACCGGACGATCGGAGGTATAGCTCATAGTCATTGCTATCAACTAGGAATGAGGTTTGTGAAAACAATGATAAATTCCGTGGCTCTTCTCAAGTCTTTGTCATTGTTCTTTGTTTGAGATGGATGCAGCGAAGAAAAAACTTCTGGTGCTATATTTTCCCTCTGAAGCGTGGCCTCCATCAGCTTTGCTCTACATTTGCATGTAATGCACCAGTGGTATTACCGGTATGCTGCATACTTTCTACTGAATCAATTGATGTTACCCTGAAAGTTTGCATGTTGATTGATAGTTTATGAATAAGTATGTGACTTGGGGAAGAGGGACACTGAATCGCCTGTTTTGGAGAAGTTCATTTGACCCGGGGACAGGTTGTGTCAAGACTCAGGGTGTCATTAAATATGCTGGAATGCGTCTGGCGTAGTTACAATGGTCATACTAAAAGAACATTAGACATAGGCATTAGAGTGAAGATATATGCGGTATAGATATAAAAATCGAACAGAAAAAGCAGCATTCAAGGACGACAGTCAACCACAAACACACACAGAAACAAAGAACAAACTTTAAGATGAATAAAAGGCCAAATAAGACATCAAAAACACAAAAGGGTTGACAATAGGGTTTTATTGCATTAGATTTTGATTTTTAACCTGTTTGATAAATAATGTAAAATATACTTACTGTTTTGTTGCATATAAACACTTTTTGAGTATTACATTTTCAAAACATGATAATGGTAACGTATTCAAATGGATGTCACGTCCTTATGTCTCCACTCTCATTTGGCAAACATACTGCATTTTGTAGCAAATGCATACCCTTTTAGGAAAATATATCCTTCAAAATTCCCCCTGATTGGGGATGGCGTCTTTTGGTAACTTACGGTCTAGTTATTATTAACTGTATTTATGATTTTTTTGATAACGAAAAGGCTGTAACGTAAACTACAGTATACTTTCATATTTGCATAATGTTAAAAAGGCTGTCTAAGTTAAACGATTCATAAATAACATAAATATAAGTAGTATTTGTTGTTCATATGTACTCATATTCTAATTTATGGAAGATGTTTTAGAATTGTTATGGTAACTTAATTGTCACGTGCGTTACACACAATCGCCCCAACGCTCAGGTAGCATTTTGAGGCTTTTTGTTTGAACATTCAGAAAATCATATGGGAGGGGAGGTGTATATAGCCAGCTCAAGGACTAACAACTGTAAGGTGTCATAGAGCGAGCTTCAATGCCTCAAACGTTACAGGCACGTTATAATTTCATCGCGACTGCTGGACGTTAGTGGTAAACGAATCGAGTTACTCAGACACAGCGTCTGTCTTAAACAATTCTTGAAATTTGTTTTCATCACATTAACCATAGCTCTAATGGACGAGGAAGGGGTGAGAAAACTGATTGTAATCCACAAATTCAATACCAACAGTTACTCCAGAGTCAGCAGTTATTTGCAAACAGGAAGGAAACGACGCTTCAGACGCGGACGATGAAGACAGCAACGTCGACGATACCACAGACACGGACACCAGCTCCATCATTTAAATACAGCCCCTGTGAAATACTACATAACACTGAAAATGCGGTGGAAGGTTCCAACAATAACCTAGCCGTGACACGCTTAAATAGAAGTAGTAATAGTTGTAGCAGCAGCAGCAACATCATCATCATCAGCAGCAGCAGCAGCAGCAGAAACTGCAACGACAAAAACATGACGACAGCAGTGGAAGAGTAATTTTTGATCACGACCTTCTACTCGACGAAGAAGACATTCGACAGAAAATGTTACGAATTACTTTCAGACTGAAATTCATGAGCTAAAGGGTTAATTGCATCTTTATTTCTATTTTTAAACAGTTGTTTTTAACAAGTTGTTTCACTAAATAGAAAACAGTGGTTTGAGAACTGATACATCTGAATAATTCTGTAGGTTAATCGGATATATTTGTAATGGTCACTTTTGTTCAATTTTTTTTTCTGTAAGACAAACTTTAATACATTCATGATAAAAGTTGTAATGCTCTTATACAGAAATGATACTATATAGCTAGTATACTTGTGTGGTACCACGATACAGAAACGCAAACTGGATAGACTGGTTCGACGACGCCAGCCTCCCCCTGCTACTCTGGTCCAACTGGGAACAGCCCTCTTGGAAGAGTGGGCCAACATCCCAATGATTAGGATAAACTCACTCATGAACGCCACGCCTAGGAGAATCAGGGCTGTGGAGAGAGCGAACGGGGGACATACCCGGTATTGACGAGCCAGTTCCCACAATCAGTCCATTTCGATTTCAGATTACAGGGGGTCCCCTTGAATTCCCTTCAATTACTCCTAAATCACTTACCAGACACAAATCATTGTTTTTGAAGTTTGTTCTTCATGCATTAATCTTCATTCTTACTTAAAAATATTGAACATCATACTCGACATCTTACCTAGAATCATCCTCAAAGTTTACCCTGCGTTTCTTTATCCCTTCAGTATAGTTGTTTTTCGCAAAAGATATCAACATATATCAGAAATTAATCTTTGGAGCGTTGTGATAACACTAAAATATGCAGACATTCGCAAAACGTAAATGACGCTGCAATATGCCGACATTTACAAAACTTAATTTGGTAAAATTAAAAGAAATATAAAAAGATCGGACAGGGAAAGTAGTATTCAAGGAGGACAGTCAATCACAAAACACAGAAACAAAGTCAAGTTGAAGCAACATCAACGATATATAGCAATCTATTTTAGACGTATTGTGACTGACTCTATTTTAGACGAAGGAACAGTGTATACGTGCTGTATAGTTGCATGAGCGTTGAGTTTGACGTGAAAACAATTACCTTGTTCCAGCTTGTTCATTAAACAGAAAATAGTCTCTCTTTTTTAGATCACCTGAGCCAAAGGAGCCTCACTCTTCGTCCGTCGTTAACTTTTCTTCAAACGACCTTTTCTCAAAAACCGCTTGGCCAATTTTGACCAAACTTCACATGGATAATCCTTAGATATATATGTATTTTGGGGTTTCTGTTGTAATTTTCGTCTCACTCTGTTTCGCCTCAAATTACAACAGAAACGCCCCAAAATACATATATAATAAAATCACCATTTTCATGGTGATTTACTTGATTTATTAAAACTTTTTTAAAATAGGGGTAGTGAAGATTGCAAGTTTCATTTTTTTTAATTGTTGATTTGTTATCAAAATTACACCCAAATCAACAAATAAACACGAATATAATAAAATATGACTTTTACTAGAAAATTACTAAATTTCTATATGTCTCAGTATAATACATTCAACAATGTATGGCTTTACTACTTCCCAGTATCTATGTTTTAATCTAACTATATGAGCACCACAACCAACACAAATTTGATATTTTGCACTTGTACCTTTTTTCACATTTTTGACACGGTAAAACTTTACCTTGCTTTAATCTGAATTTATGTAAGCTGCAATAGTTTGAATATTTTGTTGTTTTATTTTTACAAGGCTCGTGATATCCAACTTTGAGAAATTGGCAAATGTTTTCAATTTTCTTAGTGTTTTCCATTTTCTTTTTCTTGTTATAATAAATATTTTTTTTATATTGAGAAGAAAAAATGATATAATATAAATTACACAAATGAGTACTGAAGACGTGAAATACATTTTACAATTACACCGGGAAGGAATAATTAATGATGATCAGCTTAGAAAGATGACAGATGCTCTTAAAGAAGTTCCAAAGGAAACTCCAAAAGAGGTTAATTCTCAAACATTAGAAAATTTACTCAAGAGACGACGTGCTAAAAAACAACGTAAACGAGAAAAGCAGAAATATGCTAAATTACAAGAAAATGTTATAAATGAACAAAAGCAGAAATATTCTAAATTACAGGTAAATGTTATAAATGAACTAAAACAAGTTTTTGAAGATAGTAAACTAAAACTGGTTGACAAACCAATGTGTGGTTATTTTAAAACATATGAGATATCTGCCGAGAAATACAAAAAGAGTATGATAATGGACCTTTGGAAATGGCCGAGCACGACACATACGAAATATTGCAGTCTCGGTTTGATTGAGACTGTTCATGAGTGGTAGTGAAATATGCTAGCTACCGCTCACGCCCTCTAGCCCCGGGTTGAGCAGAACTCAATATTCATCAAATCAACAGCACAAAATTTTAACCATCCCGAAGATGGCATGCATATGGCGGTGGACATGGAGCTATCCTTCTTTAACGTATTCCCCATGTCGTACGGCGTATGGTCCCAGTATCTAATAAAATTAAATGACCCGAAGAGCGAAATAAACATAATATAATTTAGTTGGGAGCAGCGGTTATGAAGCCTGCGTATAAAAAGCAGACAACATATCCTATGAGTGGTTAAACAATACCCAGAGCCTTTTATCGGCCGGAGTAGTGGAACCACCGAATAAAATTTAAGTAAGAAAACAACAAAAGATAATGAAAATGTACCACCGATAACTAACTATAAGTATCGGGCTCAGCGATCTCCAAAGATCGAATTAATAACAGTACTGATTGCAAGCGCGGGGAGACGTTTTACTGCCGCCACACTGCACAAGCAACGCCACTGTGCTATAAAAAAAGAGTATAATAATGGACCTTTGGAAACGGCCGAGCACGACACATACGAAATATTGCAGTCTCGGTTTGATTGAGACTGTTCATGAGTGGTAGTGAAATATGCTAGCTACCGCTCACGCCCTCTAGCCCCGGGTGAGCAGAACTCAATATTCATAAAATCAACAGCATAACATTTTAACCATCCCGAAGATGGCATGCATATGGCGGTGGACATGGAGCTATCCTTCTTAACGTATTCCCCATGTCGTACGGCGTATGGTCCCAGTATCTAATAAAATGAAATGACCCGAAGAGCGAAATAAACATAATGGAATTTAGTTGGGAGCAGCGGTTATGAAGCCTGATATAAAAAGCAGACAACATATCCTATGAGTGGTTAAACAATACCCAGAGCCTTTTATCGGCCGGAGTAGTGGAACCACCGAATAAAAATTAAGTAAGAAAACAAAAGAAAATGAAAATGTACCACCGATAACTAACTATAAGTATCGGGCTAAGACCTTCAAAAACTATTCCGTGCTAAGAAATCCATTATTACAAAACAGATAAGCAAAGAGCTAACAAAGATGAATGGATTAAAGTTTCAATTAGGTCTCACTGTAGATTTATTTAAAGATGACGGTGCTACCAAAAAATACACCACAGCAGTATTACACAGTGAACAAAATGCAATCTTAAACTCTGAAAAAATAAATGAGTTTTACGACGAATCATCTGCTTATATACAAGAGAGCTTAGAAAGATTTCAAACACAGCATCATGATTGGAGATTGATTATTGTGTTAAGTTTTATTTGAATATTGCAACGTATGAACCATTAAAAGGTTCTTCATATATTCCTCTATCTAAAGCATTAGCTGACAAAAAAGCAATAATTAATGTCAATAATGAAGATAATAAGTGCTTGGAAGTGGCATTGGTTTCTGCTTTGTGGCCTAATAAAAATAATCCAAATAGGATATCTAGTTATAAAAAGCACATGGGTAAGTTGAATATGGATAGTATTGACTTTCCCACTCCATTTTCTCAAATTTACAAAGTAGAGAAACAAAAAAACCTTGCTATCAACATTTAAGGATATATCATAACAGGAAAAAATAAAAAGGTAACTGTTTTTCCATATAAAATATCAGAACAACCAAAAGATATCGAGCGAATTAATCTGCTCTTAATATCTGAAGACATTGAGGTTGAAAATGAAAAAGAATCAGAGAATGAAGATGATCCAAATAATGAAGAAGGAATCATAGATGACAACTATGACCCTGATGATTATTTAGACAAACCAACAAAAATAACAAAATATCACTATTGCTGGATTAAAAATTTGAATAGACTACTCTATGACCAAAACAAACATAAAGGTCAAACTTACTTCTGCGATCGTTGCCTTCATGGCTTTTCTGGAAAAGGACTACTTACCAAACACAAAGAAGACTGTGATGGTATCAACAAAAATTCTTGCAGAATAGAAATGCCGCAAGAAGGTAAAAATCACATAAAATTTAAAAATCATCAAAATCAGATGCCTGTGCCTTATGCAATATATGCTGATTTTGAGAGTTTAGTTAAACAACATTCAATCAAATTTGGACAGAAATCTGAAATTCAAAATGTACACGAAGCTTGTGGATTTGGATACAAAGTTGTTAGATATGATGGTAAAGTTGAAGAATCTGTTATTTACAGAGGTGAAGATGCTGTTGAAACGTTATTAAATCACTTGGAACGTGAGAAGAGCAACATTAATATTATATTTGCTCACCCAAAACCGTTAATCATGACGCAGCAAAATGAGGAAGATCATGAAAAAGCAACACAATGTTGGATATGCGAGAATCAAATAGGTAGGAAATGCGGTAAAAACGGCAAAGTAAGAGACCACTGTCATTTTACAGGTGAATATAGAGGTGCAGCACACAAAAACTGTAACCTGAAACTGAAAATAAAACCAAATAAAACAATCATCCCTGTTATATTTCATAACCTCAAAGGATATGATAGTCATCTTATAATGCAAAAAATACATAAAATGTCAGGTAAAATTACATGCATCCCAAACATTGCTGATAAATACATATCATTTAGCATAGGACAACTTAGGTTCTTGGATATCTTTCAATTTATGGCTTCGTCCCTGGAACAATTGGTTAAGACAACAGACAAATCTAATTTCAAAATTACTAAAAATCAGTTTGGAGAACAAACAAATTTACTTCTGCGAAAAAGTGTTTATCCATACGAATATATGGACAGTGTGGAAAGATTTGAGGAAACGCAATTACCACCTAGAAAAGTTTTACAGTAGTCTCTCAGATGAAAGTATAAGTCCCGAAGATTACGAATATGCTCAAAAAATATGGAAAGAGTTTAACTGTAAAACTCTTGGAGACTATCATGATTTATATCTAAAGACTGATGTAACTCTGTTAGCAGATGTATTCAAAACTTTTAGAAAAACATGTATGAGTGCATACAAACTTGATGCTTTACATTACTATACAGCACCTGGATTATTTTGGGATGCTTCACTTAAACATACAGGGATAGAATTATAACTTTTGACAGACATTAACATGCACTTATTCATAGAAAAAGGTATGCGTGGTGGAATAAGTATGGTATCAAAACGATATGCCAAAGCAAATAAACCGTATGTAGCTGATTGTGACCCTGACTTGGAATACTTTTATTTAATGTATTATGACGCTAATAACCTTTATGGACATTCAATGAGTCAGCCACTTCCATATTCTGGCTTTGTTTGGAAAGCCAAAAACAAAAGTGGTGGAATTTCTAAACCAAAACCTGGCAAAGGACAAATACTTGAAGTTGATTTGGAATATCCTAAAGAACTTCATGAAGCTCACAATGACTATCCACTTGCACCGGAAAGATTAGCAGTGAAAAAAGAATGATTGTCTGAATACCAGACAGATTTGTTGGAAAATAATAGCATGATAAATGTAGAACAACTAGTCCCCAATCTTATGGACAAAGAAAAATATGTGTTACATTACAAAAACCTGCAACTGTATTTATCTTTAGGCATGAAACTAAAGAAATACTCAGAGTATTAGAATTTAATGAAAAACCATGGAAGAACTCATATATTCGTTTAAACACAGAACTTAGGAAAAAAGCTAAATCACCCTTTGAAAAAGATTTTTACAAACTTGCGAACAACTCTGTGTTTGGCAAAACAATGGAAAATCTACGCAAGCGGACTGATATAAAACTAGTTAGAACTGACGGCTCCGAAAATGAAAAGATAAGAAAAATACTAGCCAAACCCAACTTTAACAGGCGTATAAAGTTTTCAGATGAATTGTCAGCAATACATGTAAACAGAAAAAAATTAACATTAAACAAACCAATCTATGTTGGGATGTCAGTATTAGATTTATCAAAGCACTTGATGTATGATTGGTACTATAATACCCTAAATAAAAGGTACGGAGATGACTGTACTTTATTATACACAGACACTGACAGCTTGCTGGTAGACATCACAACAGAAGATGTGTACAAAGACATGGCTGAAATGAAAGATGAGTATGATTTGAGTGATTATCCGCAAAACCATCCACTGCACGATGATACAAAAAAAAAAGTAATAGGTAAAATGAAAGATGAATGTGCTGGTGTTGCTATAGCTGAGTATGTAACTTTGAGAACTACAAGGATGCATTGTTTAACAAGAAAAAATACACCCATGAAATGAATATGATGCGATCAATAAAGCATCAAATATATGGCATAACAGTAAACAAAGTTACACTATCACAATTTTACTCAAAAAGATATATACGAGAAGATGGAATTAAAACTGATGCACATGGTTTCTATAAAAACTTATAAATTTGGGTATCAGCAGGAACAATAAGTAGTTCTTCTTTGACAAATCCTCTCTGTGGTGCTGGTAATTTTAAATAATATACTCTTATGCCTTGCGTCACCATATAACTTTTAATCTTGTGAATATCTACACTCCACATTGGATCAGTTGCTCTGCGTCTTCCACCTTCTTGTTCCCCGGGTTGATATAAATATCTTACACTTGCATTCATACAGATAGGATCATCTTTTAATGTTTTTGTTTCAACAAGAGGGGGCTTTTTTGTCTCCACATTTATTGCTTTAACAACTTCTGGTAATCTCTTTACCCACTCTCTGTTACGTTTTTGTGAATCTTTTTCCTTAGCATACTGATGACCAAACAATCTTTCAGCTAATGTTCTGTTAAATCTTTCCACTATAGCTTGGTCTCTGTGTATTTCTGTTCTGCCTCGTCTGATATTTACTTTATGTTTCGCCATCAACTGCGATACTGCACCCATGAATTTCTGCCTGGGTCAACTTGTAATATTTGGATAGTTCATATGCCGACTGTATATATTTTCAAATGCTTTAGCAACTTCTTTACTATCCTTGGAAGTCAGCGGCTCTGCTTATTTGTATCTACTTGCAATATCAACAACAGTCAACGCATATTTATATGTCTTGCGGTCACGACCAAAGCCAAAAGTATCATGCGGCAGAAATAAAAATATCAGCTTGATGCACTCCATTCTTAGTGGAAACATCAAACCTGGGTCTAATTATTTTCTTTGGTGCGGGTAAATAAATCTGCCACACAGCTTGTTTCTTTAAAAATTCTAATGCCTGTTTCTCACTGACACCAGCCTCTTTTGCCAATTTTTTAACTGCTGAGTAACCTCTCCAAAATCCTTTTGGGCTGTAATAAATCTTTTCCATTTTTTTTACTAAAGATTACAATTTATAACTATAAAGAAAAAAAAATGGAAATTACAACTGCACGAATTGATGAACTGCTTGAAGAGCAAAATCAAAATAGCACAAAGAAATGGACAGACTTGGAAATAAATAAAATATACACTATTGCAGATACAAAAATAGTGGATACTGAATATGGTATTGACATTATTAGATAACGGTGAAGTATGGGCGCCTGATCATCTCAAAAATGAAATAGAGAAGAGTGCTAAACCACCATATTATATTCGACCACTTGGATTGAAACCATGTAAAAACAACAACAAAATAGGTATTATGCATATGACTTAGTCTTTCCAAAGGTTATTCCAAAGTAAACATATAACTTAGTCATTCCAAAGTAATTATAGTTTTAAACTATTTTTTTTTTATGAAATCAATGTATACGCCACAAATCCAGTTGCAGCCATGCCCACCACAATAAACGTAATTTCTCTATTTTGTTGATCCGGAGATGTATAAATATCTGCTCTGCATGATGCTCCTTTTGCAGTTGCTTATTAATAAAATCTAATCTCTCTGTTCTTTTTTTATTCCACTCCGCTTGTGCTGCTTCCAATTGTTCCACTGCTTTGTCATGCCTTTGTCTTTCCTCATCTGAATGACTTCCCATTTTTGAAAAGAAATAATTTGAACCGCTAAACGCCAATGCGTTTGTTAATGCGCCACCGATCATCATTGCTACTGCACTTGCCATTTTTTTATATATATTTTTTTAATTATTTCATAATATCCGCAGGAATAATACCTTGCTTAATCAACATATCCTTTGTAGCCATTGCTAACATTATATCCACAGACAGCATCCCAACATCTGTCATATTAACATCTACTTTAGGGGCTGGTCTTTTTAGTAGTTTTCTGCCAATCTCAGAATATCCAATAGTTAAAAGCGTTTCCACTCCAGCGTGATACACCATATTTACAATTTGTTTTCCGTCAATTCTTGTTGCCATTTTTTTATATGATTATTTTTTTAAAATAAATTATTAAAATCAAACGGGTCTTTTGGTGCAACTGCAGGAACAGGTTGCACAGCTACAGGATGCGTAGCAGATTTTTTGTTATAAATATACAAACCCAACCCAGCAATGCCTAATAAAACCAGACACGGTGGAATATAATTTTTGTATACGTTTATTTTGATTTTCTCTGGTTCCTCTTCACCTATTGTTATTTTTGTTATTTCATTTTCATCTTGCTTTGCAGCATCTTGCTTTGCAGCATCTTGTGCATCCTGACGCTTTGCATTTCTTGCCGCTGCTCCTTTTTTCCCAGCTTCTATTCTTTTTGGATTTTTTACTTTTTGTTGATTAACCTCAACAGGTATAACTTCACTCTCTTGGTTCTCCATTTATATTATCTATATTTTTGTTTTTATTAAAATCAATATATCTAACAGTTGTCAGTATTGCTGTAAATGGCGCTAAACATTCCATACCTGTAATACAACTCACAGCAAGCACTTGTTAAAGCATGATTAATAAATGGGTCTTCCTCCAAATCTTCTATTAGTTTTGGTGGATTGATTACATTGAAATATTTTGATACTCCCATCACATACAAGTTAATAAAAGAATTGCCTAAAGTCTTGGTCATACTTGCCCCAAGCCTTGCTCCATATCTGCATGCTATCTATATTTGTGAGTTGTATGTCTTTACCCAAATATTGACGACTACCGCCGCCAGCCACTATGGCTGATAATCTTTCTATTTTTGTTTCTTGTTGCTTTGTTTCATCTGTGAAACTTTGTTCCGTGAAACCTTCCGATATGATATCTTTTAATAATTCTTCCGCATTTATTTTTATATAAGTAATCCTATTTTTTATCTTGAAATAAATATAAAACACAAAACAACCAGCTGCGATATTCATGCAACTAGTAATTGTTAGTATTGTTAATAGCATTGTTATTAACATTGCTATTTTTTCTATTAACATTATTAATTTGCTGCAAGCATTGCTATTAACATTACTAATTTGCTATGAGAAATGCTATAAGCATTACTATATTCCCCGATATTTTCATTATATTTTCATGTCAGTATTGCTATTAACATTGCTACTTTATTCAACTCAATAACCAGTTGGTTGGTCAGTCCTCAAAATTAACTTAGAATATTTAATTTTTGCTTAAGCTTTTCTTATTCTGGTTCTCTCCTCTAGCGTCGGAATAACATCATTTTCTCTCAAACAATTTTCATAACTATCTCTGTCTTTGGTGTAAAACATACACAACCATTTTGCTTGCTCTCTCAAATTTTAATACATAATTGTATCTCTGTGAAATGACCCACACTGATTGTTTAGCGTGACGACCAGAAAATGCCAACTCTGATAACATCTCTTTTTCCGTTGTTAATTATTTTGTGGCGGAGCAATCATCAATGATGTATAGTGTGGGCTTGCCAGCATATTGTTTGAAAAATGAACGCAACAGTTCTTGCAGCATTTCTTTACCGTTGCTAACGGGATTGACAATTGTTATTTTTTTATCTCTCGGGTTTCTTACATTTCCTATCCAGGGTCTATTTTTATAAGCCTCGTTCCACTCTATGGTTGGACACAATATAATTATATGTTCAAAAACTCCAACGTACTCTTGTTCAAGTATGTCAAGAACAAACTCTGTCTTACCACAGCCTGTCTGACCACAGATAATGGCACTGTGGGGATATTTAGGATATTTAGTATCGTACTTCTTTGAATCTTCCATCTTCACAATTGATTTGCGCGTCTTGTATTATATATATAGAAATATTTAAAGGTTGATCTGCATCTGCTTTTTTATTTATTAGTATCGTTATGCCTTCACTGCCGTTTTCTATTTTTCTTCCACTACCGTGTAATAAATTGTCATCACATGTTCTAAGGTCAAGCCACAAAGCATATGATTTTGTTAGATAGCTCTCAAGAGAAACACTGGTAAAGTCTTTCGCCACTATGTCTGTCTCTTTGTTTCTTTTTGATGTCAAGGCAAAATATTTGTTGATTTCATCCCAATGTTGATATGCCTTCATGCCCTGACTATACAACTGATTTGGTACGCCCTCTATTGTCATTTCAACCTTTTCAATCTTTGGGTTGTAAAAGGATTCCGTGTCTGTTCTGTTTGGATCTTCAAACAGCATTAGAATACCTTTCATGCTCCGTGCTGGTATATTAATGTTGATATTCCAAAGGGTATCAGATTTTTTTGCTTGTATTATTCTATGTCGCAAGATACGATCATACATAAATACTATATTACTATTGATTTGCTATCTTATTTGTCTGGCTAATTCAGCATCACTAACCTTATCAAATTCCAAGCAGATATTTTTTATTACATAAGATGCATCAGCATCACTGCTTTTGATAACTTTGTTATAATTGTTAAACGTTAATTCATATTCTAACCTATAACCAAGCCCCGCTTGATAAAATGGCATATGACTTTCTAACATTTCAAAGTCCAGTGGAATACAAAATCTATTTCCATAAGCTGCTGCTACATCTTCATCTTCGGTGTCTGAGGAAGCATCTCCCGAACCAACTCTATGTTTTAACATGTTTGCTTTACCAATACCTTGGTAAGCTATGTTTACTCGTTCGGTAGGGCTTTTCCATAAATCTACATAACAATGATATATATCACTGTCATCTATTGACATGACTTCATTGCCACTTATTCTTATTGTCATTTTTGTTCACAATTGCTCTACCCAGATTCTGGTATAGAGTAGCGTTGGCGTCTGTTCTGCTTTTAAGTTCTATTTCAAAGGCAAGACGAACAGTACGCGGAACTATCACATCATTAGTACTTAGATTGGGAAATCTCACAAGCAGTTGCTCGTGTTGGTCTATTTTTGATGGATTATTAGTTATTACTACACTTGTGCGGATGCCCTTGGCACCATGAGGTTCTCTTAGTTTTCTATGAGGGTTGAGTTGTTTCCGTAAGCGGCCATTGTTTTTATTTTTTAAATATATTTTTTAAAATTAAATAAAATAAAAAATGGCTGAAGGAGGATATGAATATGACAATACTACGTTCGATCCAGATGATTATAATGATGATGATTTACCAATGGTGCCTGATGAGCCTGTTCGAAGAAGTCTTCCTAATCAAAGCGACCATATTGCTGAACTTAGGGGAGAGCTGAGAGAAGTCACACTTAAAACACATACGACAAATCTTGTAAAATCCTTTTATGATGAAATAGAAAAACGATATAAGATGGCACCAGACAAAATGGATTATGACCAGTTTAAAGTATCAGATGATGGTAAAACACTATACTGGGTTGTTGATGATAAAGAAATAAGAATAACTGCCAAGCAAGGTAGTGCAACACTTCTTTCCCTTGGTTCTTTGGTAAATGAATATAACAGGGTTATTGGCTCTTGGGGAACAAGGGCGATAAGACAATTTTTGAATTTGCCGGAGTATGACAGTAAAACAAAATTATCACAAAAAGCTCGACAAGCGTTGGAAAGCACAAGAAACGATTTACCAGATAATATGGATGCTATTCCAATACAATATTTATCACATATTATGGATAACATAGAGACATCAATGGATAACATAGAGACATTAATTTATGACTGGGATGTGGATGAGCGTCCTGATGTTGAAACACAAACAAATATAGACAAGCGTGAAATGGATGGAATAGTAAAAGCGATAACAACTGTCAAGGAAGAACTCACCAATAACTTGGCAAAACTCACACAACTTGATAAAGACATAACAAGAGAAAAACAAAAGTTAGAACAAGCTAAGACTGGTAATGATGAATCCCAGATAAAGAGAATTAGCGATCGCACCAAAGACCTTGAAGTTGAGAGAGGTGCAAGAATGGATGTCATCAATGAGAACAGAGAATCTTTTCGTAACCAAGTAAGCAGGATAAAAGAGACAATAAACAAAATGTTAAACGAGGATACAACTCTTGGTGAGAGGATCAAAACCTTGTTTAGGGAGCAAGGTATTACAATTGTTAATATCCTAACTGCATTTGGTATGATTCTTGGGTTGATAATTAATTCTATTATTCCCACATCAAGTGCTGCGCCAACTCCAACTCCAAAACCTGATCCATCAAGTGTCAAGGACTGGATAAAAAAAACACTAAGTAATCTTGGTAAGCTCCTTGCCAACCTAGCTGGTAAAGCTGCTGCAGCACTTCCAGGAGTTATTGGTGCAATAGTATCATGGCTTTTATCTGCAACAGGTAATGTTATTAATTGGCTTGGTAACAATCTATGGGCTTTGCTTATGTTTGTTTTCGGGTTGTTGTATGTGGCAGCCAAAGAGTGGTTCAGTAAATCTCGTAAATAAGTAATGCAGCAAGACCTATTACTATAGTACCAACACTTATAGTTGTTTTGTATCTTCGTGTTCAATCGCTATTTTTTGTATTTCTGGTGGGTTATGCTCCATCGGTTGGTTTAATATTAATCATGAAGTCATAAAGACAAAAAAAAAAGATAAAACGAAACATATAGCAGGTGGACTCTATAACTTTCACGAGTTGGCAGAACAGTTTAAATTGCTAAATGAAAATATTACCCTGGACATTATTGTCCAAAGTGCTGCAGCCATTTTAGATACGCCAATAGAGACACGATTATAAAGCAGTCTTTCAAAAATGCTGGGATTCGAGGACAGGAAATGGTTAAAATGTACTCGTATTGGAGATCACCCAATTGATTTAGCTCCTTATAAACAGCTATATGTTCATTTGAAACAAGTTAATACGAGTAGTAATTATTTCAATGGTGCGCCAAGCACTATTATAGGGGTTATACCTGTGGTAAATAAGCAGTTTGGAGATATTGTATATACACGTTTTTATCCTGAATATCGCTGTCTTACAAATGGTACAATCACTGAATTAAAAATAGAAGTCAGAGATGAGCATGGCAACAAGATAGATAATCACGGCTTGCCTATGAGTTGTGTTTTAGAAATTATTTAAAAAATATAATTTTATAAAAAAAAAGTAGTATATTTGGACCACCAAGCCCTAAAAAAACAGAAGACTAAGAGGCTTTGATAAATAATGTTCAAGATTTATATAGGCGAGTTGTGCCTTTTGGTAACCAGTTTAATCATTTAAGAGATAGCGTCGATAATCTTAAATATGGGATTATAACAATATTTGCGGAGGCTAAGGGTCCACTTGTATTGAATAGAATACTCTCATTTGGTAACGGTGGAGCAGAAAAAAATGTGGGGTATGTAATGACACGCCGTGGGCGTATTATGGGAATAGGTTAAGCAAGTGAACGATTAGTTGGTGACGTATCTGTAATAGTTTCTGTCAATGGTGTTGAACAACCAAATTATGGCATAACGCTTCACATCATTCCACGCAATCATGATAACCTTGATAGACCTTTAGATATTGGTGTTGGTTCTGTTATTAACTTTGTATGCAAGCCTACCAACGCTACCGCTGTAAATACGGTGGCATCATTATTAATTGAATTAATTTATTTTTGTATTATTAAATAAAAAAATGAAGCAACCGACAGCACCAAGTTTATATCCTGAGTTGCCAGTGGAAGACGGACACAATTATAGATTACAAAAGATTTCAAAGATTGAAAAAAAGTTAATTACAGAACGAGATATACGCAAATCTCTTTATAAAAAATATAAACGTGGTATTAATATTACAGAAGGAATTGACACTATCTTGATATCTGCAGGTGTTATTATGGATGGGATTGGATTTGTTGTTCCAGTTTTGTTACCTTTGGAAATAGCAGCAATAGTATGTGGAGCTACAGGTGTTTGTATTAATTTTATCAGACGCAAGCTTAATGCAAAAGCTCAAAAACATCATGAAATAAAAACTTTGGCAGAGTCTAAGTTAAATAGTATAAAGCCTTTAATATCTAAAGCGTTGAGTGATGCACAGATATCTGAGCAAGAGTTCAGGATGGTTTTGGATGAACTGGAGAGATACTATAATTTGAAATATGATATCAAACAAAAGAAACTTGAAATTAGTGAAGTTCAAAAAAAAAAAAACTAGTGGAGCAGGGAAGAAAGGAAGCAATGGCAACCTTACAAAAAAGTCTAAAAAGTGTGTCATGATTTGTTTTAGTAATGTGTATGAGTATGATCCACCACCTTTGTATTCAAGGTCGGAGAATCGTTGATTTGAGTAAAATTTTGATAACAAATCATCAAAATTGTTTTGTATTAAAAAAACATTTTATAATTATATTACAAAAAAAGCAATATTTTTGCAATTTTGATAACTATTAAAAAAATTTAAACTTGCAATCTTCACTACCCCTATTTTAAAAAAGTTTTAATAAACCAAGTAAATCACCATGAAATGATTTATTATATATGTATTTTGGGGCGTTTCTGTTGTTATTTGAGGCGAAACAGAGTGAGACGAAAATTACAACAGAAACCCCAAAATACATATATATCTTAGATAAAGGCTTTATAGATTTGTTAAAATTAGGTCAGCGCGACATACATCCTAGATGGCCACTAATACCATATATAGTCGAAACCTTAAAACTTCTTCTTCTCAAGAACTGCTGAACAGATTTCAACAGTTTTTCTTTGAAAATAATCACCAACGCTAATACTATCAAGTTTGTTCAAATAAAGTTCCCGGGATCAAAAATGGCCGTGACCTGGGGTCCAAAGTTTGTATATTGAGATTTTAAATTTTTTAATAGACTTATATAGGAACAAACTTTAAAAAATCTTCTTCTCTGAAACCCCAAAGCACAGAGCTTTCATGTATTACTTGTAGCATCAGCTTATTGCCCTCTACTAAGTTTGTTCAAATGGTGACATTGGTGTCTAATTTGGCCCCGCCCCCGGGGGTCACAGTTTTACAAAGGCGTATATAGGTAAACAATTAAAAATCTTTTTCTCTGACACTACAAAGCAAGATGTTAAATATTTTGCATTTTCTATAAGTTTATGGTCATCTACCAAGTTTGTTCAAATGCTAACCCTGATGTCACATTTGGCCCCTCCCCGGGGGTCACAGTTTTACATAGACTTGGATGGGGATGGGGATGTTGTTAACAAGTTTATCAAAAGAGGTTATGACCCTACTATAGTGCAACGTACTGCATGCTTGGTGGTGGTCCCTTTTACAGTTCGCCACTATGCTTTCCTCTTTAATTGTACGATGACCGGACAGGTTGTGGACCCTATGATGACGCCTATCTAAATCCCATTGGGACGGTGGCGTTTGATGTTTGTCTATGATCTTTCTTGTCGTGCCCTTAATTGTTTATTCTCTTGTTGCTCTGGCTTCTGCCAAGTCACTGAGTATTGTGGCTTTCTTGGCTATTGCTTTTACACGAGCATATTTGTGTTTTACTTATATCGCCTATTAATGCTGCCTTGTTGGTTAGATATTTGATCATGGCGGAGATTTCTTGATTTACACTGTCCTATTTTAATGGGATGACAGTAGGGTAAGTGTGAGGTTTGGTGCAACATAGAACTCGTTTGTACTGCTATGAAAGAGATTTTATGTTGAGTTTGTCACCTGCTAGCCAGGGTGAAATTATTGATGCCTTTAATAATACTTCTCGGTATCGTGATGACATATTCAATATTGATAATCCGTTCTTTGCTCATAGGGTTACTAACATTTATCCACCAGAGCTCACGTTGAATAAAGCCAACAGTTAAGATACAGTAGCAGCTTTTCTCGATCTTCATCTCTCGATTTCAAATGATTGTATTCATACTAAAATCTATGATAAGAGAGATGATTTCAATTTTTACATCGTTAACTATCCACACCTGGATGGAGATGTACCTCGTTCCACCTCATACGGGGTGTATATATTCCAGCTCATTCGATTTGCTAGAGCGTGTAATGATGTTGTAGACTTCAATGATCGAAATCAAGTTATTACAAGTAAACTTCTTCAGCAGGGTTTTCGTTATCACAAACTACGTAAATCTTTCTCTAAATTCTACCGCCGCAAAGAGGGCCTGCTGGAAAAGTACAACACCAACCTTAAGACACTTCTGCGACTAGGCATATCACAACCCTCATTTTACGGAGATGTGGTCTATAAACTTCGAAAGTTAAAGGGGTCTGACGGGTTTCCTGACCGCTTTTCAAATTTAATCAGGAAGTTCGTCAGAAAAGGATATAACCCTTTGGTTTTACAGCGCACTGCATGTTTAGTGATTGACCCCTCTACAGTCAGTCATTACGCTTCACTTTTCACTTGTGCGATGACTGGACTACCTCGTTGGACTCTATGATTGTACCTACTGAAACCCCAACTAAGGGAGGTGGGTGCATGAGCTTTTGTCCCTCGCGTTTTCTGGTCGTAACCTAGATTGGTTTTCTCTTTAGCTGCAACTACTATGGTTGTTCAGTACGAGTCTGGATACATCCTGAGATGTTTTATTATTTTGTGCGTGGTTCTTTAGTTAGTTTCTCAGAAAGTGGACTTTATTGTTAGAGAATTCCTTTTGATGGGATGTAGTTTTGTTTACACTGTCTTGTCTATTTGGGTGCCGAAGACAGGATAATAGCGAGGATTGTGCGCATATAAAATCGATTCAACCTAACCAGTGGCCTTATTGCCTACTGGCCGTTCCAAGTCGGTAACCCTGTCTTCACGACCCTTTCTGTTGTTTTTTGTCTCTTTCATTGTATTTTCAAATCCTTGTTTTCAGTACAGTGCGGACCTACGATGCCTTTGCGCTCGGACGCTGTGGTTTCTATAGGACCCTATATCTCATTTTTTAAACCACCAGTGGCCTACTTTGCCACTGGCCGTTCCAAGGCGGTAGCCCTATTGTCAACACTTTTGTGTTTGTGATGTCGTTTGCATTTATTATACTTTTGCCTTCTTGTTTGTAAGTTTGCGTGTTTGTTTCTGTCTTTTGTGGTTGACTGTCCTTCTTGAATGCTACTTTCCCTGTCCAATATTGTTATATGTCTTTGTATAGGAAAAACAATAAAAAATCTTCTTCTCTGAAACTACAAGAGCCAGAGGTTTAATATTTTGCATTTACTATAAGATTCTGGTCGTTACCGAGTTTTTTAAATGACAATCTAACTTGCGACTGAAGACGTGTAAATTGACTGTCTTCCTGCCTTTTTCGTGGTGTTTCTGTCTCAGCCGGATAGCAGGTGTATCATTCTCAGCCAATCAGAAACGATACCAGAATCTCGGCAAAAGTCAAACATTTTTAGACGTTTGTCTTGAAAACAAGCTAACGACGCAGATGATCTAGACTACAAATGTCTCCAACTTATATCAACTGATATAGCGGATATGTAAAGAATAAAACGACTTCAAATGATAGAAAACTTATTTATATCAACAATGAAAATGGAAGACATGTTTCGAAAAGTTACCCCAACCACTTCAAAACAGGGATTTGTTGGGAAATTATTGATTAATGAACACATTTAATTCGATGTAATAATGTATTCAAAATACCTTTATGTTCATGGGTACACATCAAACTACATATATACACGGAAACAAGTAGCAACATCTCATAGTAAAAATTGTCATTCATGTATGTTTTGCATATATGCATGTCAATAAAACGAATCAAAGGCACCATACATGTAGCCCAGTACAACAGCGCGAAAAAAATGCATTAATTTTGACACATTTGACCTATGACATCCAAGTGAACTTTTAGGTACGAACCCGATTATTTCATACCAAACACACTCCTTTTGATTCTGGTTAACATTTGTGTGAAGTTTCATGGAAACCCCTTCAGTTATTTCAAAGTTATGACTGAGACATGAGTGTGTACCGCCTATTAGATATAACATGTGTTACGGTCTGAATCTGATTGGCTCCTACGATTCGGCATGAGCCCGACCTCTCTGATAGGATAACATTTAGAACGTGTCTCTGATATATTCTCTTTTATATAAGTAGTGTATTAAAAGCAATGTTATTAGTTATTAATCATACAAATATATATAGTTTCACACATACATATATTTTCCAACTACAACGTTACGGATGATATGAACTGTTTTATTAATCGCCGACAGGGAGCGGCCGACTGTATTTGTACTTGATTTTGGTTAGTGCACTGGAAAGAAAAGTAATTCATGCAGAAGCGTATATATGAAAACAAACGCATGACATCAGTAGTTCGTCGTTTAAAAATATACAGTTACATGTCTATATCATACTACTGAACTTTAAGAATTCATTGAATTCAGCATTGTACTCAATACTTTAAAATTACACGTGGTTTAACACAACTAATGGTTTGCTCTTCGTTTTGTATAAGGACGATACAAACTAACATGAAATTATTGTCTTATATCGATCACTAGAGCTGATAACACATGGTCTAATTAAAATCGTAAACACCAAATCTACAGCTAATCTTGGCTTTTCTTTGCTTAAACATGGTTCAGGTACATACACCATTAATACATTTCTGTTAAATACGCGTACAGTAAGAAATAAAGTAAGTAAATGAGAAACATTTTCACAGAGACTAACCCATTTAGCTGAAAGGTTTAAAAGTAGATCGCAATATTTTGAAATGATTTATCAGGATAATATTATCATGTTCTGCAGTGCTCAATCAGTCGTGAAATGACTTTCTTCTTTAGCTCGGCAACCATCCCTCTTTATCTGATTTCCGAATTAATGTGGAGGTCAGTAGACGGGAAACCGGCAATCAGAATTATTCTACTGGTATCCGGAAACACATTTATTTCTGCAACTGAACTCCACAAGCCATTCGGATACGTTTTACAGTCGCTGGAGAATCCAGACGAAAATATCCGAGTAATCCGATTTCAGCACGCGCTTCTTTTACTGCTTCTTTGATCGCCATGATGACGGACGTGGAAAGATGTAGGGACGGTTCAGCAATACCCTGTGTGTACAATAATCAATAATTAAATGAATAAACTGTCAAAAAATAAAATGTGCAGGTCTTGAAATATTCAAGAAGTTGAAATGACATATTTAACAAGTTTAAAATATACAAAATGAATAATTTAATAAAGTAGTGATACCTGTGTATGAAATGTTCCTTTACTAACAGAGTCTGATTTCCACAAAGTCAAAAAAGAGCAAAACAAAAACTGCAAAATGCATGGAGTTGTACAAAATGCAAGGAGTTGTACAAAGTGCATGGAGTTGTACAAAATGCATGGAGTTGAATAGGAAAACAGAAGAGGTTTGACGCAGGCGACACGACTTAGGCCGTTTAAACTAATAGCGTGACATATGAAATGAATGTGTGCATGAAATTTAGTTTGTATTTATGTATGTATTGCATTAGTATCCAAACAAACTATTTATGCAATGATAATTTCCCTTTCTTGTCCTAACTACATTTGGCATTTCTGGGATAAAAACAGCTGTAGCGTTCGTACTTAGTCCAACGAATGGTTACATCTACAACTTTCCTCCCTTTAGAGTATGGCTTTATAGCAAAATGATGGAGTGCTGTTTGATCATATAAAAGGTGCGACTTCACCGTTCATCAATAAAGTGCGACTTCATCATAGCCATCGGGCAACGATTTAGTGCAGCTTCTTCCTCGGTTCTGATAATTTACTGAGGACCATCTTGACATTAAACGAAACATTCATGCAAAGTTTCATGCAAATCCACCATGCTACTTTATCGGCAACGATAAAGCGCAGCTATCTCCAACTTCGGGAACAGCCACCATCGACTCAAGTTGAAAGGGAAAGAGGCCCTTAACTGAAAGTTAATTGCGATATGAAATAAACATTGGTCCGCACATTCCCTGAAACGATGAAATCCATGATTTTGGGCGTAAATTATACAATGGAATTGAAAAAAAATGTCCAATATGTATTCATAATGTAATAATCGCTTATTGTAATAGAGTCGATGGATGTCAATTTTCTAATAAGCCAATAGAGTAACGTATAAACCACCATCCACTACACAGAGCAATTATCTTTTGAAAGCATGTGTAGGTCGAGGACGTTCATATGGTTAAGTGCAAAAAGAGCAACCACCGTCGAAGCAATTTGACAATTTGTTTTAGTTTACTGTCCTTACTTTGACTGTAAAATGTTCATTGGTATAACGTTTTGTTGTTGTTCTTGTCTGTTATTTTAAAATCCTACCTTTGACGAATAACATGTGGTAACAAAGTCGTGGTTTTTCATCAGCGTGACATTAAACTGTCTGGGTATATTTCTGACGTTGGGAATCATATAACTGCAGGGACTACAGTTCATCATCTTGCCGTTCTTGTCCACGTCTATCTCCTCCGTTGTTACCATGCCCATACCCTTGTAAAATGTCACAAAATATGTATAAACAATTCGATCCAACAAAATATACACCATGTCGATGTTATAAAGCAATACACGGAATGAGTATACAAAACAACCATATACAGAACTTACCACCTGAGATAAATTAATAGCATTAATGTTATCGCAGATTTAAAATGCCACATTCTATCAATATAGGTCCTTAACATGAACAGCAACATCTGAGGACCTAATGAGATATTGAATTGATTTAAACGAGTTTTGTTTGTCTTCCTTTGTCTTACTAATTATTATCGATAATATCACTTTTATGTTACACAGGTAAGTAATCAAGTAACAGAGATTCTCATGTACAACATTCATGATCATCAAGTGTATACCTTAAAATATTTAGCAATTGCATGTCCTTAAACTATTCAGCAATGGTGTACCCTTAACTATTCATGGTAAGCCATTGTTTCCTTAAAATATTCAACAATGGTCCATTCTTTAAATATTCATGATATGAGTGATTAGCACAGCAATGGTGTAACAATGGTATACCCTTAAAAACTCATGTAATATTTTCTTAAATTATTCATGTAATATTTTCTGTGAATATCTGCAATTACATGTCATATGGCGATAATACACCTTTAAAATAAATATAGATTCAAACCTGAATAAATCCTCCTTCAATCTGACCAATATCTATGGTAGGATTCAGACTTTTGCCGACGTCCATCACTATGTCAGCTTGAAGAACCTAAAATTTAATTTATATAAATTAAAATGAATATCGAGATACAATATAATATTAAACAGCTAAAGAGAATCATAATCCTTTTGCAACTGATGACAAACAAACAAGGTTTCAGTCTCCAATGGTTTGTGGGCTATTCCATTAAAACATAAAGGGTCGCCAGGAAGGCAATTTAATAAACATCTATGTGTGACCCGATTTTCAGAAATTTGGTTCTCCAATCTTAGGGTGGGTGTTCAATTTCAAAAGTGCCTTCCTGGGATCCCATGTATGTATTGATGCAATAGCCTTAACCGAATCTCTTACAATTCATAGGCTAATGTTTTATATTATATCTACATGGGTCATATCAGACAATATAAATGTAAAACCCTTAGATTATGTTTCCTCTGAAGTCATACATATGCTATGACGTTGTGACAGCCAGCCATACAATGTGTATATCAATGAATCAATCAATGAATTAATTGAAAACATTCCTCTATTATATAAGAGTTAATCAATTGTAAAACTGTTTCTTTGTCCATTTCAAAGAAAGTTATTTGGATACTTGACAAGGAGTTCACATTCCATGCCTGGAAAATAGTAAATACCCCCATTGTCTCACAATAATGTCCAGACATAGATAAATAGTATTATCCTTAGGACTTGTTTGTAAAGGGAGGTAAACAATACAGCTTAGTCAAGATTCAAACTTAATCGTGGATATTTAACTACAATGTATAACCTTTCAGAAGCGTGGACTCATTTAGAGGGTTGTTGTATATGGAAGAATTGGGTTTTAGTACGCTAGCGTTTTTGGACATACTTTACTTTTGAAGACATCCGAACTCAGCAAAGATGATATATGTACAGAGTCCATTCTTAAAGTCAGTTCTCTGGTTAGTTATACTTTGTCCTCTAATTACCTGATGTTCGCCAGTAAGGACGTCTATCTCCACCTCTGTGCAGGCAACTCCGTATGTATAGTAGTCAAACTCTGGATCAAATTCCTTCTTTGCACCATTATCTCGCTTGTCTAACCTATTTTTATTTAAATGATGATAATTTGACGACACATTGTGATATGAACAAATAGCTGGGACCATTGCTGCTTATACTGATAAAATATTTTACATTTTACCAATAAACAAAATTTAAATGAAATATCACTACTCAATACCTATTAGACCTCATTTTATACTGCCATTGCCGAACCAGTCAAGATACAGCAATCGATCGATCTGATCGGGTCTGTTTTACCTTAGTAATTTTTAAATGTGAACTTGTGAAACTCATTTTAACTATCTGAAACATATGTGTTCATTAAAATTGGTTATGGTAGTTACTAGTATAAGATTAAATTCAGAAATTCTTCAATTGTTTTGCTGATATTTTATCAAAGGTTTTTTATCGAACATAATGTATAGGACTGAAAGATTTACTTATGATAAAGTGATATGATTGCTATATAATAAATGTAAACTGGCTTCTGTATGAAAGCAATTAACTTCGCTTCTATCGTAAATCTGGTAGTGCTTCACAGACCAGGTTTTACCAAAAAACACTAATATTGCCAATAATAGCTGAGCGGACTTGAGAACGGAGAACCCGGATTGAAGACCGGCGCCACTGTGTTTGATCGATTTGTTCTTTATTACTTTCACCATATCATCCCTTATTTGTAAATAATTTTATCTGTACATATAGATACAAAAATCGAAAGGAAAAGCAGCATTCAAGGACGACAGTCAACCACAAACACACACAGAAACAAAGAACGAAATTAAAGATGAATAAAAGGCCAAATAAGACATCACAGGCACAAAAGGGTTGACAATAGGGCTACCGCCTTGGAATAGTCAGCGGCAAAAAAGGCCACTGTGGGTTTTAAACCAGGTTCTAGGGTGCACCAAATCTCACACTTACCCTACTGTCAACCCAATAAAACGGGACAGTGTAAATAAATTCCCGCTATTCTCTAACAAACAAGGCAGCACTAATAGGCAATATGAGTAAAACACAAAGATGCTCGTGTATATATAACTACAAAAAAAATAGCCTAGAAAGCCACAAAGAAGGTACTCAATGACTTGGCAGAAGCCAGAGCAACAAGAGAATAAACCACTGAGGACACGACAAGATATATTTACTTAAACGTTTAGTTACTAATTCATTTCTTCATCTTTCATCAGGGGACGTAAATCGGGCGGTCCCGCATATAGGATTTGATCCTAAGAGCATATTGAAAAACATCAGGAATTTATTCGTTATTAAAAGAAGGGCAGGTACTCGGATTCCTATGTATCCGACTCTAAATAACATTATTGTGTTGATGAGATGTTGAACAACAAATACTATCACTGGTTTCCTTTTTATATAAGCTACCGAAACACCAGTTTTCAGGCCAATAGTTTAGTCATAAGTAAATATATTGAGCGGAAATCGATTGTTCTTTAACAGTGACAATGACCTTCATCTCAGTGACCCAAATATAATCCCAAGCTTAATTTTTATATACGCTGCCTAGGCAGCAAGTTTCGGGCCAACATCTCGTTCCTACGTAAAGTTATTGAATGGAAACTGTCTTTCTATTTTTAGTAACGGTGACATTGGTCTTGGCCCAGTGACCACAATTACAATCCAAGGCTTCGTTTTTATATAAGCTACCTACCCAGAAAGTTTAATTATAAAGTTACTGAGAAAGTTACTGAGCAGAAACGAAACGTGACCGACTGGCGGACCGACGGACTGAATGATAGACGGACGGACGGCGTGCAGTCCTATAGCGACGACCGGTAGGGGACTAATTATAGTTGGGCAGTCTTGTTTGTGAATCTAGCCCCGGGTTGAGTTCTGCTCAACCCGGGGCTAGAGGGCGTGAGCGGTAGCTAGCATATGTTTACTACCGCTCGTGAACAGTCTCAATTGGACCGAGACTGCAATATTTCGTACGTTACGTGCTCGGCCGTTTCCAAAGGTCCATTATCATACTATTTTTCATATACTGTGTTAATAAACTTTTCGCTTAGATTGATTTTGAATTAAAACCCTTATCGTTGATTAGCTGATTAGTATATTACCTTGAAAATCCAGTTGCCATTAACTGAACTCTACTAAAATAAGCTTTTTTGATCTGAAAAGTGATATTAAAAATGTATTAATGACATCAATATAAACGGTAAGACTAGATATCTTAGGACCCTTCCAATCAGGGGCATTTTTATGTGTTTATCCCTGAAACATTAGTTTTAGAATCTTGATACTTACATCATGTCAGTTACATGCTTCATTCGAATCAGTATAAATTAGTCACTGGATCAGCTGTTTTGTTTATTTACTCTACAGCAAAGATCGACATGTGTATAAGTATAGAAAACCAGCGAAATCGTCGTCATTAGAAATGCAACACCAAGAGAGCTTAAAAAACTAACACTGTAAATGATAAGGAGGCTATTTGACCGATTATATATTTTGACACCTGGACAACTAATTGTTATTCATGTTTGTTGAATAAAACAAATACAATACCAAGTCTTCCCATGAAGCATCGGGGAAATCTTTCCTGACTGGTTCAAGACGTTTAATCAAGGTGTTGCATGCATCCTGTAATATAACAGAGTATGCTGTATAACTTTTATAGAGCAGCTTATTCAAGATTTTAAAATGCATAAATGTGTTGCAGAAATACGATATAACATCTACCTGAAGTGTTGTGAAACTTGCATATGAAGATGAAGCAGATTATCCATATATAGTCATTATACATATATTTTGTTTTTTAATTTATTGTGAAATCAGGAATCCAATAATACTGCTGTCCTTGGGGTGGGAAACGTTTATTTCTTAAATGACTAACCTCTAACCTACTACAGACATTAGGATCGACTTCATATTTATGTCGTGTTTTCTCCCACTGCCATATTAACAACCACGGGAATCATGTGAAATGTTAAGAAAATGAAATATACATTTTAGCCTCGGCGGCCATCTTGGATTGAGAATGAAGTTGAATTTTATTTTAGACCAACTAGACATTAGAGGAGATACAGTGAAATTCGATGAAAATCTGAAAACAAAGGAACATTTATAAACAGATTGCTAAAAATATAATAAAAAAATAAATGTCAATACATTGTCATGATAATTGAACTAAAATGGTATACTTTTTATCCATTATAATCACTCACCAGGACTGCTGGGCCATATATGTCGGTTCCCGTATTTGCCGCAGTCGCAGTGGCGTTAGGAATAGTGTGGGTTCCCGTCTCATTTGTGTAAATCTTACTGATAGCAACGCCGAGAGCTCTTGATGCAATCTTAAATATCAACAGACGGTACGTTACACAGAAGTATATGCCTTTTGTCATAGTGTACACTTAGACCGCCTCATTTATAAATTTATATGATTATTTACAAAGGTAGATATAAAAAGTCGATCAGGAAATGCATCACTCAGGGATCACAGTCAACCACAAACACACACAGAAACAAAACAAAAAACTACAAAGATGCACTTGAACGAATTCGACGGCGCGCCATCGCAAAAATATACTCGCCGTCATAAGAAAGTATCCACTCCTAAATATTGATATACAAATACCATGAGAACCAATAATCACAATTGTTCGTATTATTATATTAGATACAACATTTACAAACATGTTTTAATATGAAATATGAACATTCATGTGGTTGCCGGGGGCCCCGATTAGTCACGGGGCAAAGAATAGGGCCACTGCAGATCCCTTTGGAGGGGTAGGCAGAGGGGTAGAATCCCCCAAAATTCATGTTCATTTTATCATTTTTTGTTCATGTTCATTAAAGGTCTTCATCATGATCCCTGCATTGTTTCAGGTGCCATCTCGCTCGCATCGAAAGAGCAGTGGCAGAAAAACAATAACGTGGCTCCAGCGTTAATGGAGTTTCTACGATAGAATTTGCAGCAACTCTGCAGTTCAGGGTGAGAAGGTTCTAGGCACATTTTCCATATTTTATCTCGATGTACATGGAAGATGAGCCTGGCATGTTCATGCCTGCTAGGCGCCATATACTCTTTTCATGTGTTGGTGCGCCTTAAAAACCCAATTCAATTCAATTCAATAAAGAATAAAATGTTTAAATCGATTCTAAAGCGCAACAGGCGGAAAACAAAAGTCACAGACCTAATAACGTTACAGCTGGTCCCATAAGTGCTCTATCGGACTAAGGTCCGGTGAAAAAGCAGGCCAGGGTAGCAAATTGACGTTATTGGCCACCAAGAAGTCGGTGGTCAATCTTGCTGAGTGTTGCCTGGCGTTATCCTGTTGGTACAGTGTAACGTTAGGGTGGTTAGCAAGGAACGGCAAAACAACTGGTTGGAGTATCTCGTCCACGTAACGTTATTAGGTCTGTGACTTTTGTTTTCCGCCTGTTGCGCTTTAGAATCGATTTAAACATTTTATTCTTTATTGAATGTTCATATTTCATATTAAAACATGTTTGTAAATGTTGTATCTAATATAATAATACGAAAAATTGTGATTATTGGTTCTCATGGTATTTGTATATCAATATTTAGAAGTGGATACTTTCTTATGACGGCGAGTATACATACGTTTTCTTCACACAGGTCAATTCCCTCTAACCCTGTATCCATCTTACATGTAATTGTTTTGATCGTTCTTTGATACTCAGATCAAAAATAGCACTATTTATGCTTTTCTGTATACATTTCTGACACTGTAAATGAATACAAACTGTTTAGGGTGTTTGTATATTTGACCTATCCCAGAGTCCCTTGGTGACCCTGGATACACTTATACTGATATTCAAAAAATCATTACATTTTATTGAGAAAGAAAATAGATATTTGACCCACTTTTCCTCCCCTTCACACACACTCACCCCACCCAGCCCCACTCCCCCACATCGGCACATCTCTAAGGTGGAAACACTGACATTGTTTGATATGCTTTGTATTTTTTGAGGAGTATACTTTTATATTATACTGTATATTTGCCAAGTTTAAAAAAACACAAATAGAAAAATTGGAAATGAATTGTGTATATATTGGACCTTATGACGCCCCTTACAACCTCAACCCCCACACCCTACCCACCACAACCACCACCACCAACAAAAACAAACACACACACATACAGGAGAAAAACATATGATATACTGTAATCCCTTCATCAAAATGTTCGTTTCAGACATAAATAAAACATATTTGATTCCGTGTTACCCTGGGGTTTTAAACCGGGTTCTAGGCTGCACTCAACGAAAGGCATTAACATGTTCACAGTTGGAGTTACAGAAGAATAAGCGGTTTACCTGTTGCATCTTCGTGTTTATACCCTGACCCATTTCAACTCCACCGTGGGTCAGTAACACAGTACCGTCCTTGTATATGTTAACCAAGGCACTGCCCTGTAAAAACGTATTAAAGAAAAACGATTTAAAGACAATAGCCCTTAGACATTGTCGAAACCACTGAAAGCTCGGTTTAATTGGTTTAATTGTGGCTGTGGCACATTTAACGCATCTAGCGCATTGTCAACATTGAATATCTGTGTTTGGCCGTTGATTGTTGTTAATTCAAACTAATTTACCCGAGAACCACGTACTATTGTTTTCAATTATTCACTGAAGCTCATTCGAGAATACATAAACACGCCGGATCTCTAAAGAAATAGTTCCTATATATATACGAAACCAACGATTAATTAAACTCTTTCTTTTGCATATGTGACAAATAAAGACTTCTCATAGAAAGAAAATTCATAAGCATTAATATGATCAACTAACTCTGAATATGTTTCAAATCTTTGAAAAAGAGATTAGATAAATAAATCTGAAAGAAGAAAATATATATATGATAAAAAATACAAAGTTTGAATCCAGATTCAGTGCTCTGCGCATTGGCAATTTTACGCAGATATGTGCGAAATGTCATTTTGAAATAATGGATGAATATACGTGCATCTGCCAGTTTCTGATAGCCGTTTGTTTTACTTGCATACTTTTTTTTTTACATGTTTATATGTCAGCTTCCTCGATTTATGAAAAACGACAGGATATGTATTCTTGACACTTCAAGTAAGAATTGAATTGAATGTTGTTTAACGGCTCATCAACACAGTATAGGTTATTTAGAGCCGCCCCAGAGAGAGGGAAAGGATACATAGGAATCCGGGAAGTAAGAGTAATGTCACTTTTGTTCACAAAGCCAGATTAACAATTTGCACAAATTACATAATAGACAATACCTGATTGTAGAAGAGTGGCAGACCGACAGCAGATTTAGCTGTTGTCATTATTACACCTCGTTTCTTCCATCTGTTCTCACTTAAAAAAAAAGTTTTTATTAGAAGCAATGCAAACGGCACCACACCATATAAAAGCAATACGCCATGCAAAGTAAAACCCAAACCAGGTGTTATAAATATGGGATGTTACAAATAACACATTACTAACACAACTGTTGACAAACCGCATTGATAGTCAAATTGCGGGGTTGGGATTATTTTCCACTGATATACGTTGCAATGGGGGAAAAAGTAACAATTTCAAAACAAAGTAAAACACATTTATTACATTTCTAAGGATGACAGATTGGGATATCTCAGTGAAAGAATAATCATAATAGATAAATGTTGATAACTAACTTCGAACACAAAAATAAATAACAGTGACATTGATGACGTCAACACAATGTTCATGACGTCAACGTCATCCGCAGATAACGTTCAATAAAGCGAATAGTTTAAATTATAATCACACATAAAAGAAATATAAAAAGATCGGACAGGGAAAGTAGCATTCAAGGAGGACAGTAAACCACAAAACACAGAAACAGACACGCAAACAGACAAACAAGAAGGCAAAAGCAATAATAAATGCAAACGACATCACAAACACAAAATGGGTTGACAATAGGGCTACCGCCTTGGAACGGTCAGTGGCAAAGTAGGCCACTGGGGGTTTAAACCGGTTCTAGGGTGCACCAAACCTCACACTTACCCTACTGTCATCCCATTAAAACAGGACAGTGTAAATAAAGAAATCCCCGCCATGATCTAATCTCTAACCAACAAGGCAGCATCAATAGACAATATAAGTAAAACACAAATATGCTCGTGTAAATATAATACAAAAAAAACAATAGCCTAGAAAGCCACAATGAAGGTACTCAATGACTTTGCAGAAGCCCGAGCAGTAAGAGAATAAACCATTAAGGGCACGACAAGAAAGATCATGGACAAACATCAAACGCCACCGTCCCAATGGGCTTTAGGTAGGCGTCATCATAGGGTCCACAGCCTGTCTGGTCATCGTACAATTAAAGAGGAAAGCATAGTGGGGAACTGTAAAAGGGTCCACCACCAAGCATGCAGTACGTTGCAAAATGAGACACATATACCCCATAAGAAGTTGCTCGGGGAACATCCCCATCCAAGTGAGGATAATTAACAATGTCAAAATTAAAATCATCTCTCTTGTCATAGATTTTGCTAATTATTTTACCATTTTTAATCGAGAGATCTAAATCACGAAAAGAAGCGTTATTATCAGATATATTAGCTTTGTTAAGCTGAAGTTCTTTAGGATAAATATAATTAACCATAGTTGGAAAGAAAGGGTTGTCAATGTTCAATATGTCATCCAGATACCGAGAGGTATCATTAAAGGCTTCAATAACATCTGCCTGGGTATCTGGTGAAAGACTCAACATGAAATCCCTTTCATAGCAAAATAAGAACAAATCTGCGACAAGTGGTGCACAGTTCGTACCCATAGGGATACCAACAATTTGTCTATAAACGGTGGTTCCATACCTGACGAAAATATTATCTAATAGGAAGATGAGTGCTTCACAAACTTCATAGCAAGTCCACATAGTATAATTGTCAAAACTGCCGTTAGTAAAAAACGCTTTTATATTATTACATGCCAAAAATGTAGTATTTTCTCTAGCAAATGTTGTTTGAATAAGAGAAATTAGCTTGTCTTTAATAAGGTGATGTGGTAAGGTTGTATATAGTGTAGAGAAGTCATAAGTGCTTATTGATGAAACTTGACCTTTCTTGAACATTTTATCAAGAACGTCTCCTGAATTTTTTATAGACCAAAACTGATTTAAAATGTAATAAATGGATTATTTAACTGCTGTGTTTGATTATAGTGAAATCCTTCAAAAATTGGTAGGCGTGTTTTTTAAATCACTCGCATACGCTTATGTTCGAGAAACGAACCACACGCCTACCATCTCGTGAAGGATTTCCATATAATCGATCTTTGCAAGTTATTTAAGACTCAGTAAGAATAATTTAATCTCTACCAGTTAAACTGTTTGACTTCTTCCTGACGTCGTTTGTAGCTACTCGTGTGCTGACACTGCTTCCAGAGTTCTCGTATAGTACAGTTGACGAGTTTAGTTCCATAAGGTGTCGTGTCACCGTCCTTGTATAGATTTATCTCTCTTATCTGAAAACAACAACACGTACCAATTGACAGAATCCACATGACATGGTATTAGCGATACGATTAGACCGCAGCGATGTTGTAATGGTCAAGTATCCGCCCCGCATACGGGAGGTCGTGGGTTCAATCCCCGTCCGGGCCATACCAATGACTAAATAAAAATGATACTTGTAACTCCCTTGCGACGTTAAGCATACATATACATATAAAGGGTAGTTCAAGGATGTGTTGGCTCGGTGTCAGTATAATGTGACTGGGTGGGGTATCATGGCATGTTACTTAGGCGTGGTATTCCGTAAGGTTGTCTTGAGCATAGAGCTCACTGCTACATGTAGATACCGTCGTGATATGACTGAACGATTGTTAATTATGACTGAACGATTGTTAATTATGACTGAACGATTGTTAATTATGAATGAACGATGCAAATTATGACTGAACGATTGATAAAAGCGATTTAAACCCATTACATTCATAGTGATATGAATAGAGAAAATACATAGAGACAATGTACTAATGTATTTAAACATAATGAGGGGGTTACCTCGGTATACTACTGAATCATAAGATATTGGTAGTTCTAAATTTTCGGTCAATAAGCTTGACATTATACATTTTCTTTAACTAATAAAGGAGCTGGTCATGCACGTATTGTTAGTATAATGATTTGATTCATCTATATTGTTAATGAAGATATAACCATGCTAAGATATAAAGCTATGATTCGTGTGTGTGGTTTTACGGTCTAATACGTAATTTCAGTACGTACTACGTAATTTCAGTACGTACTGGACCGTAAAACCAACAACATACCATCCCGGATTGAACATCTTAACATGGTTATCTCAGTTCTAATACTTTTCCATTTCAATGCCTGAAATATAAAACAAACACAATCATATACATGGTTGTTTCTACAATGAAAACTCAAATTTATGGGTGCCAGCATTTTGTTGACATCATCCAATGACATCATTTGTTACATCGTTATTTGACGTCACGTACTTACTAGACAGTAATTGGTCGTTTTACAGTTGCATGTTTGAGACGTCAGACAATGTAATGAGTTACATTATAGTTGCATTAAAACGTACGTTTACAGAAAGTAATGGTGTATGACATCATCTATAAAAACAAGACACACCTCTTCCTGAGATTTCGTGAGGGAACATGCTATGTTGAAAATGATTTCTTCCGTCATCAGATGCCCTTGCACAGCCCCAAATCCCCTGAATGCGGTGTTGGAAGGGATGTTTGTTTTGCACACGTATCCCTCCACCATTACATTTGGGATCTTATATCCACTCTCAAACGCTGACAAAGCGTAATGCATTACCTACAATAACAGTAAACGTGGGTTAATAAGAACATTATGTCCACTTCATAGTCGCTGTATGCAATATAAATACAATATGTGGAACAAAGTGGTTCACAAAACTATCGGACATGTGTTTTGGTTTTGTTAAAAATATATATAACATGAACCAATCATTGTGAATTGTTGAGAATTGTTGCGATTTCCGTTAACATACACATACATGTACTCCATTGTTGCATTTATTATGTTTAAGTGTTATGCGTTTTTAAGTCGTTGTCATGTGAAAATAGTATTTTGCCATTCTGAAAGACTAAAGGATTACAATTTCATGTGTTTAAGCTGAATTTTTAGTGCCACATACTAATACATCTGCTTACGTGTTAATCTATGGAGATAATATACACTAAAAGAGCAATATATCTAACACGGAATACCTATATGTTTATAAATAATAGCATAAAAGCCCCTGATTGGAATCATTATTAAATGAGTTAGATAAGTAAACAGTTGAACATATTTTAAATCAACTTTCCATTCTAATTTCCATTGTACCATTGCAGAGTTTAAAACAAACGTTTAATCAGTTATCATCAAGAAAGTACTACTAAATAATGAATATATAGGTTGATAGTGTATTATGATCGTTTATCAAATAACTTGCGACGTGGGAGTATAATAAAACATGGCCTAAATATCATAATACACTAGTGTAACAAACAAGCAAATGACAGCGAAATCATCGGTTGGTATTTTCCATCATCAAGGTTTGCAATCGGAATTGACTCGTCGATTTTCGGAAACGTTTAAAATACCAAATCACGAAAATCTACGATGCGGACTCTTTGTTCGGTATCGTACGGAGAAAACCGAAGTAACTTAAGAAGTCATCAAACTAAACATACGACATCCTCATATGACAACAATATTAATGTCAAGCTACGTTAATGTGGCACTTTTGCAATGACAGGAAAAACAAAATCTCTCATTCATGCCGATTTAATGTTGAATTTATTAAATAAATTCGTTGGATGAAATTGATATGGTTCTCGGCACAGCCTCACATCATATTATTTTATCAAGCGAGTTTAATAACTCCATATTAAACAGGCACGCATATCATTTCCTCTACATACTCCAACTCTTTAAAGTACACGCTGTAGTTGTGGTAGTGTCCTGATGAAGACGTGAATAAATGCATTCGTATTAAATTATCGTAGCACTGTTCGTGTGACGTCGTATTTTACCTACCATGCCAGAATAATCCAAGCTGTGACCACCATTGCTATACAGTTTCATGTCTAAGGCTTTTATTGATCCATCGTTCATGAAACCAACCTAAAGCATAAAACGTATATTAGTAAATTATGAATATGTTATATCTCTCAAATTAGTTTTTTGTTTATAAAGTTCCGATCGGATCTTACCGAATAGTTTTGAGGGTCTCCCAGAGGTATTTTGGGAAAAAGGGAACATAGCCATTTATTTGTGGGGAACAAGGGAACATTCTCTCTTATACTGAGGGATTAGGGGAACATTGGCTTAATTTTAGGGAACTGGGGAATATGAGTTTCCAGGAAATAAAAATATAATAACTAGTTTTAATGTTAAAAAAAACCCTTAAACTTTCAAAGTGTTACGTGATGACAGTGTTTTCTTAATAGCTTGCTGTTACTGCATGAAGATGGAATAAAATGCATCAAATCTTCGGTAATGTGTGTAACTCAAGATTCAGAATCAAGAAATGCTGCAGCTCAAAAGCAATTACTGACAGAAAAAAGGAAGGGAAAAACCTACATTTAAGCACAGTTCCAGCTGTACCTGATGCGGTGCATGTTGCTAAGAGAAAAAGACAAACTGGTTTCTCTGGGTTGATGATTTCAGAACAAATTTGATGCAATTAAGACAGTTACGAAATGACCCAGGTTTGCATTCCTGTCTGTCAAGAAATATTCCTTAGGGCGCTGTTAGAAACAGGGAAAGACAAAATGTTGACTCCAATCTTCAAATTGCTGATGCAGCAGTTACAACAATCATACAGGAATATATATGTATTTTGGGGGTTCTGCTGTAATTGTTTTTTAGCCTCTTCGAAATATGAAATGGTACCTACTTACTCAAGTTTGATTTTTTTAAATCTGAAAAACAAGTATGTACAAGAAATAAAAAACCTCAAATATGAAAATTCAAAATGGTACCTATTTACTTAAGTTTGATTTTTTAAAATCTGAAAAACAAGTATGTACAAGAAATAAAAAAACTCAAATATGAAAATTCAAAATGGTAGATACTTACTCAAGTTTGATTTTTTAAAATCTAAAAAAACAAGTATGTACAAGAAATAAAAAACCTCAGATATAAAAATTTAAAATGGTAGATACTTACTCAAGTTTGTTTTTTGAATTTCTGAATTCCTAGTTTTACCGAAAATAGAAAAACCTTGCTCAAAATATTGAAAGATAGAGGATCATAAAGGAAGACTGCAAACGAAAACGATAAAAGTAGAGAAAATAAAAAGAAACAAGCAGCTGGTATGTCTTTTTTACACCTGCTACAAGTGTAGTATAAAATGCTCATCTACCAAAGATATTTTTATCTACATGAAAGAATAAGCCTTAAAAGCATGGAACTCAAAAATAACCCATGAATCTATTTCCTTAGCATACTGATAACCAAACAATTTTTTATCATGATTATCATACAGAATTGCTACAAGCAATGCTACAAGCAAAATAAGTCCCATATAGCCCCAAAATACACACAGACGATGTTAAACGATTACAAAACATGCCAAAATATATACAGACTATACTCAAACGATACTCAGACGATGTCAAAATACATACAGACGATTCCAAACAGTCTTTAACTACACACAGAAGATTCCAAACAATCTTCAACTACACACGTATGATGCCAAACAGTCTTTAACTGTATACAGACAATATCAAATGGTACTCAAATAATACTCAGGCGATGTCAAACAATGTCAAACTATATCTAGACGGTGTCAAAATATATACAGACTGTATCAAACAGTTTTCGACTGCATATAAACGATACTAAAATTGGTTGTGTTCTAATATTATTTTAAAATAATATTGAAATATATCATTATATAAAAACATGGAAAACAAAAGAGGATACTTGACACAAGAACAAATAGAAGAACTTCGTGGACTACGTGGACAAATATCTGCGAACCAAGCGATGAAGAGATATAGAATTGGAAATGACAAACTAAGGCAGATATGGAACCCTCGTATTACAAGGGAGGCCATTACAAGAGAGGATGAAAAACCATATACGGCAGACGAACTTATACCACATGACAACATAGAACGTAAACTATTAAAAGAGATACCTACACCAGAAGATGTGGTGTATAATCTGGAAACCATAGCAGAAGAAAGTCGCAAACAGACGCAACGTCCTCTCGTCTGTTGGAAAAACAAGGAGAAAAAAAAGATGACATAGATTTGTTGCTGGAACAGCAGAAATATGTTTTGGAAGACGAACAAGAAAAAGAAAAGAAACAAACATATTCCATGCAAGAGATAAGAAAAACGGTAGATGGTTTTAAAAATGTTGCATACATATATATGGGTATAATGACAGCTATATCAGTTTTGGGGTTAACATGGAAAAATGTAAAGATACCTAAACTACAGGCAACAGCTCCAGTAGAGACACCTAGGCCAAGTTTGTTTAAGAAAGCAGATCCATTTGATTGTTTTTAATACAACTCAACCTTTTATAACACTACTGGTGTTCGTACGTAAAACACTAGGTTATTTTTGAGTTCCATGCTTTTAAGGCTTATTCTTTCATGTAGATAAAAATATCTTTGGTAGATGAGCATTTTATACTACACTTGTGGCAGGTGTAAAAAAGACATACCAGCTGCTTGTTTCTTTTTATTTTCTCTACTTTTATCGTTTTCGTTTGCAGTCTTCCTTTATGATCCTTTATTTTTCAATATTTTGAGCAAGGTTTTTCTACTTTCTGTACAACTAGGATTTCAGAAATTCAAAAAACACACTTGAGTAAATATCTACCATTTTAAATTTTCATATTTGAGGTTTTTTATTACTTGTACATACTTGTTTTTTAGATTTTAAAAAATCGAACTTGAGTAAGTATCTACCATTTTGAATTTTCATATTTGAGGTTTTTTATTTCTTGTACATACTTGTTTTTCAGATTTTAAAAAATCAAACTTGAGTAAGTAGGTACCATTTTGAATTTTCATATTTGAGGTTTTTTATTTCTTGCACATACTTGTTTTTCAGATTTAAAAAAATCAAACTTGAGTAAGTAGGTACCATTTCATATTTCGAAGAGGCTAAAAATAAATTTACAGCAAAACCCCCAAAATACATATATATCAGGAAAATGTCAAATTAGTGCCACATACCGTTTTTCCACAAAACAATAGACTCACATAGGATAATAAAAAGGATTTAAAAAGTCCAATTGGTGTTGCTATGGGACTTCTTGGGAATGTTTCATTTCTGATATTGCAACATGTAAGGTAAAAGAAGTTCGAGCTGATCATTACCCAGCTAGTGTTATGTACAGCTGAAATGGAATCATTAGATTGTCCTATAGGAGTGGCAGTGAATCATGGTGTTTTAAATGTTGCAGAGTCAAAGAAGAATGCAATCTTGAAAAAGAACTTGAACAATTATAGAAGTTGAGAGATTAAATGTTAAACATCTACAAGAAAAGTTAAGATAACGGCGACAGGAACAAAATCGAAGAAATTGCTTCAAGACAAGTTAAAACAACTACGGAGCAAACAAGGAACACAAAGTGTGAGGCTAGAAAAAAGCAAATTCTGTATAGACAATAATATTTCTAGCCGTTTGCATTGATTAATTTAGCAATTGACAGTAGTAACAATTTGTTTGTTTCCACAATGGGGGGAGAAATTCACATGACTGAAATTCACTCAAACCTTGTACAGTTAAAGGGACACTGTTCAAAAAGCTAGAAATAAAATAGTGTTTGTTGTTTGGACTAGCTTTCATATTCATATGGACTAGACTCCCTGTATGTTGATATCAAAGGTCAAGTATGGTGATCTGCCCAAAATGTAATCTCCTAAATCTGTGCATCTAACCAAAGAGCAGAAACAAGAGATGAGAGACTGAAGAGCAACATATGTGCAAAGAATTTTACGAAAAACGGTGAGAAGTATGAGTGTGAAAGACAATCCAAAAACTGTGCCAATTAATGTGTTTGAGGCTTGAACAAGGGTTGAATACAGTCTTGACAACAGTCGGGAAACTGTCGAACTCCGAACACTATTTTCATTATCAAAAGAAAGCTCGAAACAGATGGTTAGTCAATGAGTGGAGCTAAACGAGTTCTTTGTTCTTTTAACATAACATTCGATCTTAGCCTGCGCTCAACATTCAAACCCAGCCCTGTATTCAACATTCGATCCCAGTTCTGTTTTCAACACACCACCTTAGCCCTACGTTCAAGATTCAACCTTCGAACCCAGTCCTGAGACCAACATTCTAACCCAGTCTTGCATTCAACATTCGATCTCAGCCAAGTATTCAAATGACCTAGCCCTGCGTTCAACATTAGAACCCAGATCTGTATTGAACATTCAAACTCAGCAACCAGCACCTGGTAGTCTCAGTCTCCTCAAGAATGCACGACCGATTGTAGAAACGCTCGTTGCATGTGTAAAGCGAAGATTGGATTGATTTCCCATGGGTGTGAATGAATAGGAGCTGATTCAATTATGTTTCCAATATATATGTATTTTGGGGTTTCTGTTGTAATTTTCGTCTCACTCCGTTTCGCCTCAAATTACAACAGAAACGCCCAAAATACATATATATAATAAATCACCATGAAATGGTGATTTTACTTGATTTATTAAAACTTTTTTAAAATAGGGGTAGTGAAGATTGCAAGTTTATTTTTTTTAAATGAATCGTCACCTATTTTAACAAAGTTTTAATATGAACACTCCATTATCTGCAACCACTAACTGTCCTCCACCGGTGCCCAACATTGCGTAATGTAAATTATCTGATTTTGGCATTTCAGGCATATCATCCAGATATTCCTCGGAAACTTAATCCCAATTCTCATAAGCAGTACGTAAATTCATATAATCAAATATTAAATCGAATTGCTTTGAAGTCGATGCGTGATTTTTATCCCACTCATTTTTCGATACTGTAAATTTTTTTAATAATTTATTATACTGTTCTTCCTCTTTGCATATTTTTGACATTTTTATTTACACGTTTATTTTTTTTTATAAATACAAATTCATTTGATGTTTCTTTAATACAAAACAAATTTGTTGATTTGTTATCAAAATTACATTTAAATTAATAATTTTCTGACCTTGAATACAAAGGTGGTGGATCGTACTCGTACACATTACTAAAACAATTTATCACACACTTTTTAGACTTTTTTGTAAGGTTGCCATTGCTTCTTTTCTTCCCTGCTCCACTAGTTCTTTTTTTTGAACTTCACTTATTTCAGCCTTTTTTTGTTTGGTGTCTTCTTTTAAACTATAATATTTATTCAACTCATCTAAAATCATCTTAAACTCTTGATCAGATATTTGTGCATCACTCAACGCTTTTGATATTAACTGCTTTATACTATTTAACTTTGCCTCTGCCAAAGTTTTTATTTCATGATGTTTTTGAGCTTTTGCATTAAGCTTTCGTCTGATAAAATTAACACAAACACCTGTAGCTCCACATACTATTGCTGCTATTTCTAAAGGTAGCAAAACTGGAATAACAAATCCAATCCCAGCCATAATAACACTTGCAGATATTAAGGTAGTGTCAATTCCATCTGTAATATTAATACCACGTTTATATTTTTTATAAAGAGACTGACGTATATCTCGTTCTGTAATTAACTTTTTTTCAATCTCTGAAATCTTTTGTAATCTATAATTTTGTCCGTTTTCCACTGAATTTTCTACTGACAAATCAGGATATAAACTTGGTGCTGTCGGTTGCTTCATTTTTTATTAATAAATAAAAAAATAAATTAATTCAATTAATAATGATGCCACCGTATTTACAGCTGTAGCGTTGGCAACCTTGCATACAAAGTTAACAACAGAACCAGCACCAATCTCTAAAGGTTTATCAAAGTTATCATGATTGCGTGGGATGATGTGAAGCGTTATACCATAATTTGGTTGTTCAACACCATTGACAGAAACTATTACAGTTACGTCACCAACTAATCGTTCACATGCTAAACCTATTCCCATAATCCGTCCACGGCGTGTCATTACATGCCCCACATTTTTTTCTGCTCCACCATTACCAAATGAGAGTATTCTGTTTGACACAAGTGGGCCCTTAGCCTCTACAAATATTGTTATAATTCCATATTTAAGATTATCAACTCTATTTTTCAAATGATTAAACTGGTCAACAAAAGGCATAATTCGCCTATATAAATTTTGAACATCATTTATCAAAGCCTCTAAGTCTTCTGTTTTTTTAGGTCTTGGTGGTCCAAATATACTCATTTTTTTTTTTTTATAAAAATATATTTTTTAAATAATTTCTAAAACACAACTCATAGGCAAACCGCTATTAAATATCTTGTTACCATACTCATCTCTGACTTCTATTGTGAATTCAGAAATTGCCCCATTCATAAGACTATATCTCCGAACTTCTTATTTACTACAGGCACAACACCTATAATAGTGCTTGGTGCACCATTGAAATAATTACTACTCGTATTAACTTGTTTCAGATGAACATATAGCTGTTTGTAAGGAGCTAAATCCATTGGGTAATTTCCTATATTAGTACCTGTTAACCATTTTCTGTCCTTGTATCCCAGCATTTTTGAAAGACCGCTTGACATTCGTGTCTCTATTGGCGTATGTATAATGCTGAAGCCAATTTGCTCAATACTGTCCAGGATAATCTTTTCATTTAGCTTTTTAAAATCTTTTACCAAGTCTTGAAAGTTATAGAGTCCAGGTGGTAAATGTTTTATTTTATCTGGGTTTCTTGTCTTTATGGTTTCATTAATAATATTATACCAACCGATAGTGTATGTAAAACTTTTTAATCCAACGCGCTTAGTTCCATCTCTATTATCGATATACTGTTGTAAATTAATAGAGTTGTCTATGTTTGAAATTGTATGAAACATTATTTTTTTAATATATATATATAAAAACACAAATAAAAATTATTTCTGAAGAATTCAAATATAACCCAGATGCTCACTATTCAAATACTTTTAGCAAGAAAGTGATAGATATAATAAATCAAAACATAGTTATTACATCAAACGGTAAAGACTTTAAAGCATCATTTCTAAATGTCTTTGAAAAATACAGACTCTCATACGTCAAATCAGATGCTATAGTCCAACGCTGGGTAACAGATTGGATGTTATTTTGGCAGAATCAGTTAAACTTTGCTATTTGGTGTGCGACAACTGGATGTGGTATTGATTTCAACAACCATCTAAAAGCTGATACTCTGGTTGGTTCGTTATTTCGATTTCATGTCTATTACCAAGTCAGAAGAATATTATTTGAGATGAGTGTATCATTACCGCAAGACTCAAATTGGAATGCTTTTAATAACACATATAACCGAAACGCATACGAGAGAATATGCAAGGAGTTTAATGTTGACTTAAATTCAGACTGGAGACAAAAACAAAGCTATAATAATGGTCTAGGAACAATTTATAATTACTGGACAAATATTGGTTATCATCCTTTGATAAATACTGTATACGACAACAAAACGATGAGTTTTACAGTCTATGAGAGTGATAAAACATATCACATTGATTACATTGCACAAGGATTTGAAGCTGACAATAGTTGGTCTACTTTTATACTAGATTGTTCATCTGGATTTACAAGAGCTGGAGTAGAAAGAATCAATGACAGCATAAGAACATACTGCTGGGCAATTCTTGGTTCACAATCACAAACAAGAACTGATATACTTGGAACTGGAACAGCATTTGATGCACAAAAACAATTTTTAGCAAATGTAGAGGACGCAATAAATAGCCCCATCGACTTGCCCAGTCAAATTTCAAGATATGAAAACACTCTAAAATATGCAAGAAGTAAAGTAAATTTTGTCTATGGAAGTGGATTGTATATGTCTCCGAGTGACATGGAATTAAAAATTGGAATAATACAAGACTACAATAATGAAATTGTAATAGCAACCGATGCACAAGCATTAGGATTGAATAATGATGTAAATGTAAAACCAGTGCCACCAAAAATTATTCAACCTTTTCAAGGCACCACAACAAAGAAATTTTTACCGGAACATTTTGATAAATCGATACATAAAACTTTGGAACATAACCCACCAGAAATACAAAAAATAGCGATTGAACACGAAGATAACAAAACAACTATAATTGTTGGTACTATAGTAATAGGTCTTGCTGCATTACTTATTTACGAGATTTACTGAACCACTCTTTGGCTGCCACATACAACAACCCGGAAACAAACACAAGCAAAGCCCATAGATTGTTACCAAGCCAATTAATAACTTTACCTGTTGCAGATAAAAGCCATGATACTATTGCACCAATAACTCCTGGAAGTGCTGCAGCAGCTTTACCAGCTAGGTTGGCAAGAAGTTTACCAAGATTAAATAGTTGTTTTTTTATCCAGTCTTTTACACTTGATGGATCAGGCTTTGGAGTTGGAGTTGGTGCAGTCCCTTCTCCCGTTGTTGGAATAATGGTCTCAACTAATACCCCAATAATCATACCAAAGGCAGTCAAAATACTAACAATAGTAATACCTTGCTCCCTAAACAAGGTTTTGATTCTCTCACCCAATGTTGTGTCTTTTTTTAACACCTTATTTATAGTTTCTTTTATCCTGTTTTTTTGACTGCGTAATGCTTCTTTGTTTTCACTCGCCACTTCAAGTCGCGCACTTCTTTCATCTTCTATTTTTTTTATTCTGTCACGTATGCGCTCTTGTTGAAACTCATCCTCCTGCCCGGGGGTGCTAACTTGTTCTAATTTTTGTTTTTCTTTTGTTATGTCTTTATCAAGCTCAGTGAGCTTTGAGAGATTATTGGTAAGTTCTCCACGAAAGCTTTGCAATACCTTATCTAAACCTCGTATCTCTCGCATTGTTAGACCTTCTGTTTGTGTTTGAACAGCAGTTTTAGAATGAGTTTCATCTATTATATTACTCAAATTACTCTCAATTGTATTTACGGCATCTACTGTATTTTGTACATCTTCAGTTGTTGAAAAAGTTTGCATTTGTATATCTTCTCCTGCTTTTGTGAGGGTATTTTTTGTTTTTGTCAAGTCTGCTAATTCTGCTAATTCTGCCCTGCCCCGAGCAATTCTTTCACTTGGAACTAATAAATCATAATCTTTTAAAATATTTCTGGTAAAATCAATACCATGTTTTTTAATTAAAGTGTCCAGCTTATAAAACTTGATTGGTTCGTTTGGATTATTTCCCTTATAATAGGTAAGTGGAACATCATCCGTCCCAACTGCATATAACATTGTTCTACCGATTTCGTCATCAGCCACTCTAAAATCATTTTTATAATCAATTCCGCTGATTTCAGCATTAACTTCAGTAAAAAATTGATCTACTAACAACCTTTTTTGTGTAAGCTGTTCTTCTGTTTTATCTTCCCCTTGAAGCTGATCAATATAGTTATTTTCATTTACAATTTGTCTCTGAAATTCTGAGCCAGGTTGTATAAATTCGTCTTCAAGTGCTCTATCCGCTATATCCCAGTCTTCTTCAGTCATATCATCAATATCGAACGCAGGATTTTCAAATCCTCCTTCAGCAGACATTGTTTATTTTATTTAATTTTAAAAAATATATTTAAAAATAAAAACAATGTCGGCTTACGGAAACAAACTTAACCCTCATAGAAAACTAAGAGAACCTCATGGTGCCAAAGGCATCCGCACAAGTGTAGTAATAACTAATAATCCCTCAACAATAGACCAAAACCAGCAACTGCTTGTAAGATTTCCCAACCTAAGTACTAATGATGTGATAGTTCCAAGTACTGCTCGTCTTGCCTTTGAAATAGAACTTAAAAGTAGAACAGACGCCAACGCTACTCTATTTCAAAATCTGGGTAGAACAATTGTGAAAAAAATGACAATAAGAATAAGTGGCAACGAAGTCATGTCAATAGATGACAGTGATATATATCATTGTTATGTAGATTTATGGAAAAGCCCTAGCGAACGACAAAACATAGCTTACCAAGGTATTGGTAAACCAAACATGTTAAAACATAGAGTTAGCGCGGGAGATGCTTCATCAGACACTAAAGATGAAGCTATAGCAGCAGCTTATGGAAATAGATTTTGTATTCCACTGGACTTTGAAATGTTAGAAAGTCATATGCCATTTTATCAAGCGGGGCTTGGTGATAGGTTAGAATATGAATTAACGTTTAACGATTATAACAAAGTTATCAAAAGCAGTGATGCTGATGCATCTTATGTAATAAAAAATATCTGCTTGGAATTTGATACGGTTAGTGATGTTGAATTATCCAGACAAATAAGACAGCAAATCAATGGTAAGATGTCATTTATGTATGATCGTATCTTGCGGCATAGAAAAATAATAGCAAACAAATCTGATACTCTTTGGAACATCAACATTAATGTACCAGCACGGAGCATGAAAGGTATTTTAATGCTGTTTGAAGACCCAGAAAGAATAGACACGGAATTCTTTTACAACCCAAAGATTGAAAAGGTTGAAATGACAATAGAGGGAGTACCAAATCAGTTGTATAGTCAGGGCATGAAGGCATATCAACATTGGGATGAAATCAACAAATATTTTGCTTTAACATCAAAAAGAAACAAAGAGACAGAAATAGTAGCGAGGGACTTAAACTTTACCAATGTTTCTCTTGAGACTTATTTGACAAAATCATATGCTTTGTGGCTTGACCTTAGAACATGTAATGACAATTTATTACACGGCAGTGGAAGAAGAATAGAAAACGGCAGTGAAGGCATAACGATATTAATAAATAAAAAAGCAGATGCAGATCAAACTTTAAATATTTACATATATATAATACAAGATGCGCAAATCAATTTCGAAGATGGAAGATTCAAAGAAGCAGGATACTAGTTTGCAACAAAAATATCCTAAATATCCACACAGTGCCATTATCTGTGGTCAGACAGGCTGCGGCAAAACAGAGTTTGTTCTTGACATACTTGAACAAGAGTATGTTGGAGTTTTTAAACATATATAATTATATTGTGTCCAACCATAGATTGGAACGAAGCTTATAAAAATTGATCCTGGATAGGAGATGTGAAAAACCCTAAAGATAAAAAATAATAATTGTCAATCCCGTGAGCAATGGTAAAGAAATGTTACAAGAACTGTTGCGTTTCTTTTTCAAACAATATGCTGGCCAGCCCACATTATACATTATTGACGATTGCTCAGCCACAAAAGAATTAACAAAGAAAAAAGATATGTTATCAGAGTTGGCATTCTCTGGTCGTCACGCTAAACAATCAGTTTGGGTCATTTCACAGAGATATAATTCTGTATTGAAAGATTTGAGGGATCAAGTAAAATGGTTGTGTATGTTTTACACCAAGGACAGAGATAGTTATGAAAATTGTTTGAGAGAAAATGATGTTATTCCAACGTTGGAGGAGAGAACCAGAATAAATTTTTTTTTAGCTAAGACTAAATATTCCAAGTTGATATTGAGGACTGACCAACCAACTGGTTATTGGGTTGAATCATTTCTACCAGCAATTCTTTTTTTCTAACAGCATTGCTTTGTTGCTAATAGTAATACTAACAGCAAAGTAGCAATGTTAATAGCAATACTGACATGAAAATATAATGAAAATATCAGAAAATATAGTATTGCTAATAGCATTGCTCATAGCAAAGTAGCAATGTTAATAGCAATGCTTGCAGCAAATTAACAATGTTAATAGAAAAAATAGCAATGTTAATAACAATGCTATTAACAATACTAACAATTACTAGTTGCATGAATATCGCAGCTAGTTGTTTTGTATTTTATATTTATTTCAAGATAAAAAATAAGATTAATAATATAAAAATGAATGCGGAAGAACTATTACAAAATATATCGGAACAGACGGAACCAGGTGAATCAAAGCAACAAGAAACAAAAAAAGAAAGATTATCAGCCATAGTGGCTGGCGGTGGTAGTCGTCAATATTTGGGTAAAGACATACAACTCACAAACATAGATGGCATGCCACCAGATGAAATTAACAAACTTTACTGCAGATATGAAGCAAGGCTTGGGGCAAGCATGACTAAAACTTTAGGCAATTCTTTTATTAACTTGTATGTGATTGGAGTATCAAAATATTTTAATGTAACCGATCCACCAAAGCTGATAGAAGATTTGGAAGAAGACCCATTTATTAATCATGCTTTGACAAGTGCTTGTTGTGAGTTGTATTACAGGTATGGAATGTGCTTAGCACCATTTACAGCAATACTGACAACTGTTAGACATATTGATTTTAATAAAAATAAAATTATAGATAATATAAATGGAGAACCAAGAGAGTGAAGTTATACCTGTTGAGGTTGAACAACAAAAAGTAAAAAATCCAAAACGGGTAGAAGCTGGAAAAAAAGGAGCAGCGGCAAAAAAGGCAAAGCGTTTGCTTCAAGATGTTACAAATCAAAATGCTGCAAATCAAGATACTGCAAATCAAATAACAAAAATAACAACAGATGAAGAAAAACCAGAAAAAAACAAAATAAACGTATACAAAAATTATATTCCACCGTGTCTGGTTTTATTAGGTATTGCTGGGTTGGGTTTGTATATTTATAACAAGAAATCTGCTACGCAACCTGTAGCTGTGCAACCTGTTCATGTTGCACCAAAAGACCCGTTTGATTTTTAATAATTTATTTTAAAAAAATAATCATATAAAAAAAAATGGCAGCAAGTATTGACGAAAAACAAATTGTAAATATGATGTATCATGCAGGAGTGGAAACACTTCTAACTGTTGGATATTCTGAAATTGGCAGAAAAATACTAAAAAGACCAGCCCCTAAAGTAGATTTTAATATGACAGATGTTATGATGCTGTCTATAGATATAATGTTAGCAATGGCTACAAAGGATATGATGATTAAGCAAGGTATGATTCCTCCGGATATTATGCAGTTAAAAAATTAGCAAAAGAGGCTGGTGTCAGTGAAAAAAAGGCATTAGAATTTTTAAAGAAACAAGCTGTGTGGCAGATTTATTTACCTGCACCAAAGAAAATAATTAGACCCAGGTTTGATGTTTCTACTAAGAATGGAGTGCATCAAGCCGATTTGTTATTTTTACCACATGATACTTTTGGTGTTGGCCGTGGCCGCAAGACATATAAATATGCATTGACTGTTGTTGATATTGCAAGTAGATACAAAGAAGCAGAGCCACTAACTTCCAAGGATAGTAAAGAAGTTGCTAAAGCATTTGAAAAAATATACAGTCGGCATTTGAAATATCCAAAGTTATTACAAGTGGATCCAGGCAGAGAATTTATGGGTGCAGTATCACAGTTGATGGTAAAACACAAAGTAAATATCAGACGAGGTAGAACAGAAATACACAGAGACCAAGCTTTAGTGGAAAGATTTAACAGAACATTAGCTGAAAGATTGTTTGGCTATCAGTATGCTAAGGAAATAGATTCCCAAAAACGTAATAGAGAATGGGTAAAGAGATTACCAGAAGTTGTTAAAGCCATAAATTCGGAGACAAAAAAGCCTCCTCCTGTTGAAACAAAAATATTAAAAGATGATCCTATCTGTATGAATGCAAGTGTAAGATATTTATATCAACCCGGGGAACAAGAAGGTGGAAGACGCAGAGCAACTGATCCAATGTGGAGTGTAGATATTCACAAGATTAAAAGTTATATGGTGACGCAAGGTATAAGAGTTTATTATTTGAAAGCACCAGCGCCACAAAGAGGATTTGTCAAAGAAGAATTACTTATTGTTCCGGCTGATACCAAAATTCATAAGTTTTTATAGAAACCATGTGCATCAGTTGTAATTCCATCTTCTCGGATGTATCTTTTTGAGTAAAATGGTGATAATGTAACTTTGTTTACTGTTATGCCATATATTTGATGCTTCATTGATCGCATCATATTCATTTCATGGGTGTATTTTTTCTTGTTAAATAGTGCATCCTTGTAGTTTTCAAAATTTATATGTTTTTTAACTACATATTCTTTTACACCCTTTGCTTTTTTAATAATCTGCTCATCCGCTCTCAAAATAGAATATAGCTTGGGTCTTATTCCAACATACTCAGCTATAGCAACTCCAGCACATTCGTCTTTCATTTTACCCAATACTTTTTTGTTTGTATCATCATGCATTGGGTGATTTTTAGGATAATCACTTAGATCATACTCATCTTTCATTTCAGCCATGTCTTTGTATGCATCATCTGTTTTGATGTCTACAAGCAAGCTGTCAGTATCTGTGTATAATAAAGTACAGTTATCTCTATACCTTTTTTTCAAAGTATTATAATACCAATCATACATAATATACTTTGATAAATCCAATACTGCCATTCCAACATAAATTGGTTTGTTTAATGTTAATTTTGTTTTGTTTACATGTACTGCTGATAATTCATCTGAAAATTTTATACGCCTGTTAAAGTTGGGTTTGGCTATTATTTTTCTTATCTTTTCATTTTCGGAGCCGTCAGTTCTGACTAGTTTTATATCAGTCCGCTTGCGTAGATTTTCCATTGTTTTGCCAAACACAGAGTTGTTCATAAGTTTGTAAAAATCTGTTTCAAATTTTGATTTAGCTTTTTTCCTAAGTTCTGTGTTTAAATTTATGTATGATGCCATCCATGGTTTTTCATTAAATTCTAATACTCTGTGTACTTTCTTTAGTTTCATGCCTAAAGATAAATACAGTTGCAGGTTTTTGTAATGTATCACATATTTTTCTTTGTCCCTAAGATTGGGAACTAGTTGTTCTGTATTTATCATGCCATTATTTTCTAACAGATCTGTTTGGTATTCAGACAACCATTCTTTTTTCACTGCTAATCTTTCCGGTGCAAGCGGATAGTCATTATGAAATTCATGAAGATTTTTAGGATATTCCAAATCAACTTCAAGCATTTGTCCTTTGCCAGGTTTTGGTTTAGAAAATCTCCCACTCTTGTTTTTGATTTTCCAAACAAAGCCAGAATATGGAAGTGGCTGACTCATTGCCCATCCATAAAGATTATTTGCATCAAAATACATTAAAAAGTTGTTTTCCTCGTTAGGGTTATAATCAGCTACATGTAAATTGTTTGCTTTGGCATATCGTTTTGATACCATACTAATTCCACCACGCATACCTTTTTCTATAAATAAGTGTTTGTCAATGTCTGTCAAAAGTTCTAATTCTATTTTTGAATGTTTAAGTAAAGCATCCCAAGATAATCCAGGTGCTGTATAATAATGCAAAGGATCAAGTTTATATGCATCCATACATGTTTTTCTAAAAGTTTGAAACACATCTGCTAATAAAAGTACATCCGTTTTCAAATATAAATCATGATAATCACCAAGAGTTTTACATTTGAATTCTTTCCATGCTTTTTTAGCAAATTTATAATCTTCGGGGCTTATACTTTCATCTTTAAGACTGTTGTAAAAATTTTCTATAGGCGGTAATTCTGTTTCATCAAATCTTTCCATGCTGTCCATATATTCATACGGATAAATACCTTTTCGTAAAAGTAAATCTGCTTGTTTGCCAAAATGATTTTTAGTAATTTTAAAATCAGATTTATCTGTTGCAGCAACTAAATCTTCCAAAGCTTTACTCATGAATTGGAAACTGTCTAAAAATCTAAACTGTCCAGCACTAAATGAAATATACTTTTCAGCGTTGTTTGGAATGCATGTTATATTACCTTTCATTTTATGTATTTTTTGCATAATCAAATGACTATCATATCCTTTGAGGTTGTGAAATATAACAGGAATGATTGTTTTACCTGGTTTTATTTTTAGTTTTAGGTTGCAGTTTTTATGTGCTGCACCTCTGTATTCACCTGTAAAATGACAGTGGTCTCTTACTTTACAGTTTTTACCACATTTCCTACCTATTTCATTTTCGCATATCCAGCAGTGTGTTGCTTTTTCATAATCTATTTCATTCTGCTGTGTCATGATTAATGGTTTCGGGTGAGCAAATATATTATTGATCTTGCTCTTTTCACATTCCAAATGATTTAAAAACTTTTCAACAGCATCTTCACCTCTGTAAATAACAGGTTCTTCTGCTTTGCCATCATATCTGACAACCTGGTATCCAAAACCACAAGCTTCGTGCACACTTGTGATTTCAGATTTCTTTCCAAATTTAATTGATTGTGGTTTGACTACACTTTCAAAATCAGGATATATTGTATAAGGCACAAACATTTGATTTTGATGATTTTTAAATTTTATAGTATTTTTACCTTCTTGAGGCATTTCTATTCTGCAAGAATTTTTGTTAATACCATCACAGTCTTCTTTGTGTTTTGTAAGTAGTCCTTGTCCAGAATAGCCGTGAAGACAACGATCGCAGAAGTAAGTTTGACCATGGTGTTTGTTTTGGTCCCAGAGTAGTCTATTCAGATTTTTAATCCAGCAATAGTGATATTTTGTTGTTAATGTTTTTGATTCTTTGGAATAATCATCAGGGTTATAGTTGTCATCTATAATTCCTTCTTCATTATTTGGATCGTCTTCGTTCTCTGATTCAACTTCAGTGTCTTCAGATATTAAGATCAAATTAATTCGTTCAATATCTTTTGGTTGTTCTGATATTTTATATGGAAAAACAGATACCTTTTTATTTTTTCCTGTTATGGTATATCCATAAACGTTGATAGCAAGATTATTTTGTTTTTCTACTTTGATTATTTGAGAAATAGGAGTGGGAAAATCAATACCATCCATATTCAACTTACCCATGTGTTTGTTATAACTAGATATCCTAGTTGGATTATTTTTATTAGGCCACAAAGCAGAAACCAATGCCACTTCCAAGCACTTATTATCTTCATTATTGACATTAATTATTGCTTTTTTATCAGATACTACTTTAGGCAAAGGAATATATGAAGAACCTTTTAATGGTTCATACTTTGCAAAATTTAAGTAAAACGTAACACAGTGATCAATCTCCAATCCAGATGCTGTGTTTGTAAATCTTTCAAGGCTCTCTTGTATATAAGCAGATGATTCATCGTAAAACTCATTTATTTTTTCAGAGGTTAAAATTGCATTTTGTTCACTGTGTAATACTGCTGTAGTGTATTTTTTGGTATCACCATCATCTTTGAATAAATTTACAGTAAGACCTAATTGAAACTTTAATCCATCCATCTTTGTCAGCTCTTTGCTTATTTGTTTTGTAATAATGGATTTTTTATCACGAAATAGTTTTTGAGGGTCTTTGTATTTCTCGGCAGATATTTCGTATGCTTTAAAATAGCCACACATTGGTTTGTCAACCAGTTTTAATTCTTCTTTAGATGTTCTATCATTAAGCTCTTTCAGTTCATTTATAACATTGTCTCGTAATTTAGCATATTTCTGCTTTTGTTCATCTTGCAATTTATCATATTTCTGCTTTTCTCGTTTACGTTGTTTTTTAGCACGTCGTCTTTTGAGTAAATTTTCTAATGTTTGAGATTTAACCTCTTTTGGAGTTTCCTTTGGAACTTCTTTAAGAGCATCTACCATCTTTCTAAGCTGATCATTATTAATTACTCCTTCCCGGTGTAATTGTAAAATGTAGTGAACGTCTTCGGTACTCATTTTTGTAATATATATCATATTAATTTTTTTTCTTTAAAATAAAAAAATATTTATTATAACAAGAAAAAGAAAATGGAAAACACTGAGAAAATTAAAAACATTTGCCAATTTCTCAAAGTTGGAGATCACGAACCTTGTAAAAATAAACCAACAAAAGATTCAAACTACTGCAGTTTGCATAAATTCAGAATAAAGCAAAGTAAAGTTGTACCATGTCTAAAATGTGGAAAAGGTACAAGTGCAAAATATCAAATTTGTGTTGGTTGTGGTGCTCATATAGTTAGATTAAGACATAGATACTGGGAAGTAGTAAAGCCGTATATTGTTGAATGTATTAGGCTGAGACATATAGAAATTTGATTTTCTAGTAAAAAATTATATTTTATTATATTCATGTTTATTCGTTGATTTGGGTGTTATTTTGATAACAAATCAACAAATTTGTTTTGTATTAAAGAAACATTTTATAATTTTGATAACTTATAAAAAAAAATTAAACTTGCAATCTTCACTACCCCTATTTTAAAAAAGTTTTAATAAATCAAGTAAAATCACCATTTCATGGTGATTTATTATATATATGTATTTTGGGCGTTTCTGTTGTAATTTGAGGCGAAACGGAGTGAGACGAAAATTACAACAGAAACCCCAAAATACATATATATTTCCAAAAAAAAGCGTAAGTGCGCGATGAAAGCGATTGAAAGTACAGACAATGTCTTATCCATGGAACTTGGGTGACAGCGGCCATTTTTTTTCTAGTAATAAATGCCCAATGTCTATAAGCAGCATATTTATTTGCTATATATTACCCTCGGTATCCGGATAAAACCACGTCGGATCGATGCGACGAACGCGGATCATCCGCCAGTGAAAATATGTCTAAAAAGTAATTTTTGTGGACAGTTAAACGTATTTTCCGATCGGACTTTTGAGCGATATTTATTTGTTAATATTTACACTCAAAAAATAAAAAATGTATGGAGTTTGGTCTATTGTTAGTTGTAAAATTGCGACTGTCTGTTGATAAAGTTCTTCTAAATTGCAGAAAACAGTTTCTTTCTTTGTTTATTACCGATTGTTAATATCTGTTTTAACGGATTTACACCCTTCCTTTCCATAGATAACAACATTTTTGCGTTAAAACACTCGAGCATAAATGAAGTATTGCGTGATCTATGTGTAGTGTCACAATTTAAGGGTACGGTTGACGACGGATAAAAAAATTGTTGATACAGACGAAGTCGGAATTCGGATAAATCGAGCAGTGGTGATTATTATAGCATTAGGATTTCATTATTATTGTCATATTACATAGGCGTAGGATCCGGGGTGGATGGGGGCAGTGGAGCCGCCTCCCCCCACCCCAACCCAATGTTCAGAGTGGGCGCTGAGTATGCTTTGACCGCGCCAACCCCCTCACCCCCACTTTCAATAATTTAATTGAAAAAATGGTTAGGTTTCCGAAAAGTGCCCCCTCCCCCTATTTGAAAGACACCTGTTTGTGTGTTTTTTGACTTGTCATTTACTTTTAATTTGCCACCCCCTCACACACGCCCTCCCCAATAATTGAAACGTACTACCACTATGTATTGATATCTACTAGGTTGTATTCTATGTGTTCATTGACGATGGATAAAGCAAATACGAATATGGAATTAAGCATCCATATCCTCCTTTTCAAATCTCAGCTAGGATTCCTACTTATCCAATGCATTCCCGAAATGCGCAGGGACACTTGGTATATTTCACCCCTTGGGAAATTCCGAAATAGTCCTACGCAATACCTGCGTGTATCAGTTTTTAAATCGTTCATTGGCTTACACTGCAAAGAAAAGTATTTTCTTACAGTAGTCAAACGTCGTATGTACAGTCAACGGTTGTTGCGAATACTGAATAGATGGGGAAAACGGAAATGTGTGTTCCTTATTATTTTGAAGAAAAAAAAGGTAACTTGGTAGTTCTTTTGCAGAAATCCAAAAATAAAAGATGAAACTAAGTGTTGTTAACCAGCACATAAAAACTATGTATACTTACATTACGTGTTTTCCCTTAGCACGTTAAACAACCATAGGAATGTATTCCATGGTAGGAATATGACGAGCAAATTAAAACGACGACGTCATCGCGCCTTTTTAACATATATGGCATATTCACAAAATGTCTTTTAAAGCAAAGACAATCACTGTAAATGAACAATAAGCATACAATTTATACATTTTGCAACTGTCTATTTATGCAGTGATATTCTTTGCTTTAAAATGTATTTTGTCAAAATGCCGTATATGGTAAAAAGGCGTGATGACGTCATGATTTCAAGATGACCGCTTCCATTTATATGTTTTACAAATTTTCAATAGGTCATATCTCCTTTATTGTTCATGGCATTTTGATAATTCTTTCAGCTTTTTTTCAAATTTTTCAGAACCCTTTTAAATAAATCGTGTTTGAAAACAGTGCATCAACCCCTTTAAATCGTTTAGTTTTATTGGCGTCGTTAGGTGCATGTAGGGACTACTAATTGAATATTCAACTGAAACACATGACGATTGTTTCGCTGTTTCACTGTTGTTTTCGGTTTTGGATTGACGACACCCATTTTTTTTCCCTGATCGCCTACAGTGCCTTTAACACCGTCATTAGCATTACTGTAAACTTCCTATGTTGTTTTTGATATGAAAAAATGCACTTCTGGCATATTTATTTACTGGTAGTTGATGTTTGCCAACAATATAATGTTTTATTAATGCTTTAAATGGCATTGTTTAGTAAAACAAGGGCGAAGTCTTTATCATGCTAACAAGGCAAAGATTAACGACCTGCGAACGGACGGACGGAAAACGGACAACTCGTCATTCCATAAACTCGGCTGGCCTTTATTTTCCTTACATTTTCCCCTGTGTTTTTATTTAAACAAGCTGTACGTGGTTTAGATCTGTCGATTGAAAATGGTGAAATAATTAGCAAAATCTATGACAAAAGAGATGATTTTAATATTCGTAATCTTTGTATAACTAAAAAGCTACTCAATCAGGTTCGTAAAACCTTTAAAAAATGTTATTATCGAAACCCTGATATTCCGTCCAAATATAAAAGTAACTTAAGGACTCTTCTGCGACAAGGACTATCACAACCTGACTTCTATGGTGATGTGATTTATAAACTTCGTAAGATTCTTGGTCATGATCACTTTCATACTATCTTTGTTAAACTTGTTAAAACGTTTATCGAAAGAGGTTATGACTTTATCAGTTTGCAACGTACTGCATGCATGGTGGTGGACCCTTTTCAGTTCGTTACTATGCTTTCCTCTTTAATTGTACGATGACCGGACAGGCTGTGGACCCTATGATGACGCCTACCTAAAGCCCATCGGGACGGTGGCTTTTGGCGTTTGTTTATGATCTTTCTTGTCGTGCCCTTAATGGTTTATTCTCTTGTTGCTCTGACTTCTTCCAAGTCATTGGGTAGTGGCTCTCTAGGCTATTGTTTTTTTGTTTTATATTGACACGAGAATATTTGTGTATTACTTATATTGCCTATTGATGCTGCCTTGTTGGTTAGAGATTAGATCAAGTCGGGGATTTCTTGATTTACACTGTCCTGTTTTAATGGGTTGACAGTAGGGTAAGTGTGTGGTTTGGTGCACCCTAGAACCGGTTGGCCTTTTTTGCCACTGACCGTTCCAAGGCGGTAGCCCTATTGTCAACCCTTTTGTGTGTGTGATGTCGTTTGCATTTTTTAATAATGTTGCCTTCTCGTTTGCCAGTTTGCGTGTTTGTTTTTGTGTTTTGTGGTTGACTATCGTCCTTGAATGCTGCTTTCCCTGTCCGATATTTTTATCTTTCTTTAAACTTTCAAATGCCCATTTGTCTTGCTAGTTAAACACAAAAACATGCTGATCAACATCGTTCTAGGAAGAAATAAGACTCGAGCTATCGAGTTACAGTGCTGCGGTACGACTGATATGATGTTTCAATACGACAGCATCACTTAATGAACGCCAAATTTATTTCTTATTTAAGTGTTGAACTATATAATTACTGCCAAAAAAATAGTGCTAAAATCTCCGAATGGAAAACACGTTTACATGTCCATAACAAAGACCTTTTAGAATCACCAAGCAAACAATTTCTCTGGCGGGTGATCCGCGTTCGTCTTATCGATCCGAAGAATTTGTATTAAAATACCGATGTATAAACGGCGTTCAGTTTTACGGCAAAAACGGCAGTATTAATAGTTGCCGACGATGTGTGCCGACGAATGTTACACGGGAGTTAATTTATTACACCCAATACATCGTCAGTGATCTTAATATGAGTATGTACTTCAAATTGCTTCGTTAGAATGCATACGACGTTGTTTTACTATTGATACATGCTGACTTTTCTATTGTAATTTTGGTTGGTGGTGTAATTCAACATGCGTTTTTGTCCAAATACATTGTTTAAACGACATTGATATGTATTCTGTGTTCAAATTGCACTAATTATGATAAATGAAATGCAATCTCCCATCAAACATGTCTTATTTTTCATACATATTACCATTATAAGTAAACTTAAATCTAGAAGGGTTTTACGAAGAACGAACAATTTCAAATGCATATTTTTAAGTGAAAGTTGTCTAATTTTGTCTAATTTTCAGTATGTTAAAGCTAATGTATAGACTTTTAGAAACTGTAAAAATATTTTCTGTTGCAATTAGTCCGCAGTTCATTTTAAATTTTATGGCACTACAGTTGGACAAAGTAACTTGTTCGGACATGTTGATTTTTTGTGTGTCTCATATTGTTATACGTTTTCCTTCAAAGGATACATGAAGGTCTGTTTATTTCATGTTTGCAATTGTTTTCTTTTTAGTGTGTCTAAGAGTTGAGGTAACTTTAATGTTTACAGTTTTCACTATTTTGAAAAAACTAACTGTAATTACACATTATAATTCAAGATAGTGGTATATTATTTAACACAAATTTAATAGTTACTTTAATAACCACAGCCCTGACAAATCTTTGCACAATATTTAACAGCGTTTTTAACTTGCAGAGTTGATAAACTGCACTGTGCGGCTGGTGAAGACTTGCTAAGATTATGACATTTAATTCCATAAATTGGTGGTAAGTCATTGTATAAATCTGTATCTGGTGAGGCGTGTTACAAGTTTGAAATGTAAAAAGAAAGGAAACAAAAGCAGCAAAAAAAAGATATAATTAACAAATTCATTTACATAAAATATTCATTTACAAAATACACAAATCCAGTTTTTCATAAATATCCAAATTTTTAATTAAATCCAAATTAAATTATCCAATGTTCCTTTAATTCACATTAGCAAGTGTCTCTTTAATCCCAAACATTAAGTGTCTCTTTAATTTAAATGTTAATTGTCCTTTCAGTCCAAATCAATTTCCAATATTTCCAGTTTAGTCCAAATATCCAATTTCATTGTTATTATGAATGAGCACAATAATAAGTAAATCATCTCACAAATATATTAGATATTTTTAAAAGCATCATTAAATTTTTACCGAATACTAATCTTCTGATCTGAACTGCTGAACTGCTCCCAGAGTATGTTTGTATTTTGCCAAAGATTGTTCCAAAAGCTTCCCAACTAAAACAGTCCAATAAGAACAGTCCAAATCATCATCAATGAATTTGCATAAATAATTTCCATAAAAGGTGAACATGTTTACATCTTTCTAATTTTAGCTGTTCTTCAAGGCCAAATCAATAATAAACATGCAATGCAAAATGTAAACTTTGAGATATATGTAACGGGTGTGTTGCATCAATTTATAGGCACAGCTAGTTTATGTGTTTATTGTTCTTTAATATAATTATTATCTACAGCAGGTCACTAGACACATAAAGACGTTTATATAATCTGCATAATTAAACATATGGAATGCATTCTTTGTTATAGATACTTGTACTTGATTATATATGTATTTGTTACGTGACCACTTAGTATGCTTTATTATGCATTTCAGAGTGTTTCTTCCATATCTACCATATAATGGACAATTACGTAATAATATAGAGAATCAGAACAGACTCTGTTTTATAGTTTTATATCCAGAACCACATAACACGCAGTACCATATAGATAACACTCATAAAGGCTTGAAATCTATAAATGACTTTACTCTGGGGTAAAACACTACGAGTATTACATAAGGATTGTGTCCCCTGGAACAAAAGAAGGATTCAAAGTTGAATATCTCAAACACTTCTACATATTTTTACATGAAACTTGCTGTACCTTATCATATTATCCTAGTTAGAAAGAAAAAAACTGATTTTAAAACTAAATTATATAATTAAAGTGGTTTTAATAGAGCACTTGAAAGTTAATCCAAGAGGTCATAGTATAAATCTAATTTTTCAATAAAGCTTGCAATATGTTACATGCATATGTTGTTCACATAGCCGGTAACTACCTGTACAAATTATATTTATATATTATGCTACTCACACTATTTGATTTCAATACAGGTAATTTAAGCAAAGGTTACATAAAACAACGTTAAAACCATTTTGTTTATTTCGCTCTTCGGGGCATAGTTAGATACATACGCCGCTGGACATGGACGAAGAACATTTCTCTATGTCTACCGCCATATGCATGCCATCTTCGGGATGGTTAAAATTATGTACTATTAAATTTATGAATATTGAGTTCTGATCAACGCGGGGCTAGAGGGCGCGAGCGGTAGCTAGCATATTTCACAACCGTTCATAAACCGTCTCAATCAAACGGAGACTGCAATATTTCGTATGTGTCGTATTCGGCCGTTTCCAAAGGTCCACTCTCATACTCTTTTTTATACATATTATTTTACCTTTTACTGGCAGGCACAACCTAGACAAGGATATCTATTGCAAGTTATGTGTAAAAAAGATCTGATATCGATGAATTCTAATTTCTGGTAGATTATCTGTATAGTGTACTGCTTAAGAACGTCTTCATTAAATAATGTTATAGTGTTTTAGCTTTTATATGACGTTTACGACAATTATGTGATATATTGTAAGCTTGTTGTAAAAATATTCAGTTGTTTTTACTTATCCTACTTTTAACTTTGCTATTTAGTGAGAGTAAATTCCCCTTAACAAATAAAACCCACAATAAAACTCAATAAAGTTGCAACAGCATACTTGGAACGAGGCGACATTCGATAAAGGTAATGATGATAATTTAAGAAAGACTATACTTCGATATTATTAAACATCATAGAGAACTCCGCTTTGAATATTTGTATTATATCTTTTATGAACTTTTGTCTCCAACCAAATGTTGTTAGAATACATTAACCATTTGTAGAGCTGTACATTGTATCGTATATGTTATGAAAATGTTGTAAGAAGGCATAAACCAATTTTAAAACTGTACATTGTAGCATATGTTCATTCAAACCATAAACCACTTTTAAAATTGTACATTGCATCATATATTTTGTGAAAATGTTGTAAGAAGACATAAACCACTTTTAAAGCTGTACATTGTATTATATATTTTATGCAAATGTTGTAAGGAAACAATAAACCACTTTTTAACTGTACATTGTATCCCATATTTATGGAAATGTTGTAAAAAGAACATAAACCACGTTTAAAAATGTACATTGTATCATATATTTATGGAAATGTTGTAAATAAGTTAAAAAATCGAACAGAAAATGCAGCTTTCACAGAATACAGTAAACCCAAACATATGATGTCACAAACACAAAAAAGGGTTGATAATAGGGCCACTTTTAAAGCTGTACCTTATATTTAGCTAGGAACGGATGCCGCTTTCCCGTAATTTCTATGTCGACCTCTCGTGGCAGCACACAGCGCACGGGTCGTTTGACTCTGCAATCAAATTATGCATTCTGCAAGTTTGTCGTTATTAAAATACTAGTAAACGTCGCAGATACAATTTATGTACCACTATATAATACATTAATATGCATCAAACTGTAATGTGGACCAATGTCGTGACAATCTGATGATGGTATACACATTTAAATAAGGCAGAAGTATTTTATGGATCAGCCAAACACAATACAGAACTTCAACTCAACAAAGCTAACATTTCTGATACTGTCGCTTCTTTTCTTGATTGACATCATTCTATTGAAAATGACGAGATAATTAGTAAAATCTATGATAAGAGAGGTGATTTTAATTTTGATATTGTTAATTATCCACATTTAGAACTTGTAGTCGTGTTAAGGACTTTAATATTCGTAATATTTGTATAACTGAAACGCTACTCCAGCAGGGCTACCGTTACCATAAACTTCGAAAAATCTGTGCAAAATTTTATTATCTTAACCCTGATCTACTTTTTTTCGCGGTAAGGACCATCACAACCTGACTTTTATGGTGATGTGATTTACAAACTTCATAAGATTGGTCATAATTACGATCATACAATCCTAATTAAACTTGTTAAAACTTTATCAAAAGAGGTTATGACCCAAACATTTTGCAACGAACTGCATGTTTAGTGGTTGACCGATTTACAGTTCGTCACTATGCGTTATTCTTTGTTTGTGCAGCCGGACAGACTGTGGACCCTATGATGACGTCTACCTAAATCCCTATAGGACGGTATAGTTTGATGTTTGTCTTTACTCTTGTCTTGTCTTACCCTGAACGGTTTGTTCTCTTGTTATTCTGGCCATTTCACTGAGTGCTTACTTTGTGGCTTTCCAGGCTTTTGTTTTTTTATATTATACATACATGATCATTGATGTATTTTAATTAAATTGACTATTAATGCGGCTTTGTCTGTTAGAGATTATAACCTGGCAAGTATATCTTTATTTACACAGTCCCGTTTAACGGGATGACAATAAGGAAATAGTGAGTTTTGGTGCACCCTAGAATCTGGTTTCAACACCCAGCGGCTTTTTTGCCACTGACCGTTCTAAGACGGTAGCCCTATTGTCAACCCTTTGTGTTTGTGATGTTTTATCTTGCCTTTTATTCATCTTTAAAGTCGTTCTTTGTTTCCGTGTATGTTTGTGCTTGACATTTGTCCTTGAATGCTACTTTTCTTATTCGATTTTTATATCTACCTTTTATGACAAACGCACTGTAATCATAATTAAAACTATTTACCATAAACGGACAACCGAACAGACAGATTAAAGTGAAATAACAAGCAGATATATCGAGTAAATATATATATAGAGAGCATATTTATTGTTTTGGAGCGAATAACATATTTTATTTCATCGAGAAGTGAGAACTTCGCAGTAGTATAGATATGAGGGGTACCAGCACAGTTTTCCCTCGCTGGGAACGAGAAAATCACTAAAATATGTAGGGGGGGGGGGAGACGTTTTTAAACACAAAAAAAGAGGAAGGGGGGACCTTACTCGATTTTCTCATTTGTAATACAGACGTTTTGAAAGAAAAGAATGGAAGGGGGGACCCTACCCGATTTTCTCATTTGTTATACAGACGTTTTGAAAGAAAAAAAGAGTGGAATGGGGACCCTTGCATATTGTAGCAGTTTTTTCATACTACTGTTTGAAAATACTATACTGATTCCCTCATATCTATACTACTCAACCATCAACAACCTGTCAAAAAAAAAGTATTTGGCCGTCAAACAAAGTCTGACGGAACAAGATAGTCGTCATCACGATTCAAAACGGCATCAGCTCCGGGTCTAGTCTCGGCAGTTAAACAAAATCAGAAGGAGCAAAGCAATCATTCTCACCATCACTATACAAGTTTCCCTCCCGCGGGGCACGAGAAAAACTAATGAAATATGCCAGTGGGGACTCAGGCGTAACTCTCATTCACATCACCAAGATCTAAATGTAAGTCGCGCCTAAATCAACACCAGCATATTCCATTAGTTTTCTCAAGCACCCCGCGGGGGAAACTCGCCTGGTACCCCCACTATATATACTACTAATCAATCCGGTTGTCAATTCGATAATAATATCGTGTCTATACTATAGGTTAGATTATATTAATCTACCCTCTCCTTTTGTAAATCTCTACATATGTTTCGGTAGAGATATATCAAAATGGGGTTCTGGTAATGTTTGTGGAGCCACATGTTGAAATATTACCCAGTCAGAGATATCACAGAATCAAGAAACTGGAAAAGCATCCAATCAAGAATACGGAGATATCACAGAATCAAGAATACTGGGATATCACAGAATCAAGAATACTGGAAAAGCATCAAATCAAGAATTCTGAGATATCACAGAATCAAGAATACTGAGATATCATCAAATCAAGAATATCGATATATCACAGTAACAAGAATACGGAGAAATCATCAAATCAAGAATACTGAGATATCACAGAATCAAGAATATTGGAACAGCATCAAATCAAGAATACCGAGATATCACAGAATCAAGAATAATGAACTTGCAGCAAACCGAAACAGCATCACATCAAGAATACTGAGATATCACAGAATCAAGAATACTGAAACAGCATCAAATGAAGAATACTGAAATATCACAGAATCATGAATACTGGAAAAGCATCACATCAAGAATACTGAGATATCACAGAATCAAGAATACTGAAATAGCTTCAAATCAAGAATACTGAGATATCACAGAATCAAGAATACTGGAAAAGGATCACATCAAGAATACTGAGACATCACAGAATCAAGAATACTGAGATATCACAGAATCAAGAATACAGAGATATCACAGAATCAAGAATATTTAACTTGCAGCAAACCAGAGATACTCAAACAGCATCAAATCAAGAATACTGAGCCATCACAGAATCAAGAATACTGAAACAGCATCAAATCAAGAATACTGAGACATCACAGAATTAAAAATACTGAAACAGCATCAAATCAAGAATACCGGGACATTACAAGCATCGAATAAAGAATACTGAGATATCATAGAATCAAGAAAACTGGAACAGCATCAAATCAAGAATACTGAGATATCACAGAATCAAGAATACTGAGATATCACAGAATCAAGAATACTGAGATACCACATAATCAAGAAAACTAGATAGCATCAAATCAAGAATACTGAACTTGCAGCAAATCAAGAATACTGATATATCACTGAATCAAGAAAACCGAAACAGTATCAAATTAAAAATACTGACATATCACAGAATCAAGAATACTGAGATATCACAGAATCAAGAATACTGAGAAATCACCAAATCAAGAATACTAAACTTTCAGCAAACCAGAGATATTGAGATATCATCAAATCAAGAATACTGAGATATTATAGAATCAAGAATACTGAGATATCACAGAATCAAGAATACTGAAACAGCATCAAATCAGATATACTGAGATATCATCAAATCAGAGATACTGAGATATCATCAAATCAGAGATCTCGAGATATCATCAAATCAGAAATATTGAGATATCATCAAATCAAGAATACTAAGATATCATCAAATAAGAGATCTCGAGATATCATCAAATCAGAGATATCGAGATATCATCAAATCGAGAATACTGGGATATCATCAAATCAGAGATCTCGAGATACCATCAAATCAGAGATCTCGTGATATCATCAAATCAGAAATATTGAAATATCATCAAATGAAGAATACTGAGATACCATCAAATCAGAGATCTCGAGATATCATCAAATCAGAGATACTGAGATATCATCAAATCAGAGATCTCGGAATATCATCAAATCAGAAATATTGAGATATCATCAAATCAGAGATATATGATATCATCAAATCAGAGATCTGGAGATATCATCAAATCAGATATCTCGAGATATCATCAGATCAGAAATATTGAGATATCATCAAATCAAAAATATTGAGATATCATCAAATCAGAGATATTGACATATCATCAAATCGAGAATACTGAGATATCATCAAATCAGAGATCTCGCAATTAGCACAGACATGTTAGTGAAAAGAAGCAAAGATAAGTTAAGATAAGTTAAGATAAGTTATGATAAGTTATCTTATTTTCACTAGCATGTTTGTGCTAATTCCGTAGCATTGTGGAAGCATGCATGAAGAAAAAAAGAGCAAACATTTTTGTCGTTTGTATGATATGGTTAGATTATGCATGTGTATTCTTGCTGTATGTTTCATGCATGTTGTAATCCAAGATGGAATTAGCTTGCTTACCTGGCTCAACTTATCTCCGTCTGGATGGTATTCTAGTTTCATCAAATCAGAGATCTCGAGATATCATCAAATCAGAGATACGGAGATATCGTCAAATCAGAGATCTCGAGATATCATCAAATCAGAGATCTCGAGATATCATCAAATCAGAGATACTGAGATATCATCAAATCAGAGATCTCGGGTTATCACCAAATCAGAAATATTGAGATATCATCAAATCAGAGATATTGGGATATCATCAAATCAGATATCTGGAGATATCATCAAATCAGATATCTCGAGATATCATCAAATCAGAAATATTGAGATATAATCAAATCAGAGATATTGACATATCATCAAATCGAGAATACTGAGATATCATCAAATAAGAGATCTCGAGATACCATCAAATCAGAGATCTCGAGATATCTCATTATTCTCGATTTGATGATATGTCTATATCTCTGATTTGCTGCTATCTCAATATTTCTGATTTGATGATATCTTCAGATCTCTGATTTGATGATATCTCACTATTTCTGATTTGATGATATGTCGAGATCTCTCATTTGATGATATCTCGAGATTTCTGATTTGATGATATCCCAATATCCCTGATTTGATGATATCTCAATATTTCTGATTTGATGATATCTCGATATATCTGATTTGATGATATCTCGAGATATATGATTTGGTGATATCACAGATTTGATGATATCTCGAGATCTCTGATTTGATGATATCGCCATATCTTTGATTTGATGATATCTCCGTATCTCTGATTTGATGATATCGCCATATCTTTGATTTGATGATATCTCCGTATCTCTGATTTGATGATATCTCGAGATCTTTGATTTGATGATATCTCGAGATCTCTGATTTGATGATATCTCAATATCTCTGATTTGATGATATCTCAATATTTCTGATTTGCTGATATCTCGAGATCTCTGATTTGATGATATCTCGAGATCTCTGATTTGATGATATCTCAGTATTCTTGATTTGATGATATCTCAATATTTGTGATTTGATGATATCTCAATATTTCTGATTTGATGATATCTTCAGATCTCTGATTTGATGATATCTCACTATTTCTGATTTGATGATATGTCGAGATCTCTCATTTGATGATATCTCGAGATTTCTGATTTGATGATATCCCAATATCCCTGATTTGATGATATCTCAATATTTATGATTTGATGATATCTCGATATATCTGATTTGATGATATCTCGAGATATCTGATTTGGTGATATCACAGATTTGATGATATCTCGAGATCTCTGATTTGATGATATCGCCATATCTTTGATTTGATGATATCTCCGTATCTCTGATTTGATGATATCGCCATATCTTTGATTTGATGATATCTCCGTATCTCTGATTTGATGATATCTCGAGATCTTTGATTTGATGATATCTCGAGATCTCTGATTTGATGATATCTCAATATCTCTGATTTGATGATATCTCAATATTTCTGATTTGCTGATATCTCGAGATCTCTGATTTGATGATATCTCGAGATCTCTGATTTGATGATATCTCAGTATTCTTGATTTGATGATATCTCAATATTTGTGATTTGATGATATCTCGAGATCTCTGATTTGATGATATCTCAATATTTCTGATTTGATGATATCCCGAGATCTATGATTTGATGATATGTCAGTATCTCTGATTTGATGATATCTCTGTATCTCTGATTTGATGATATCTCCGTATCTCTGATTTGATTACATCTCGAGATCTCTGATTAAATGATATCTCGAGATCTCTGATTTGCTGATATCTTGAGATCTCTGATTTGCTGCTATCTCTATATTTCAAATTTGATGATATCTCAAGATCTCTGATTTGATGATATCTCGAGATCTCTGATTTGATGGTATCTCGAGATCTCTGATTTGATGATATTTCAGTATTTCTGATTTGATGATATCTCGAGATCTCTGATTTGATGATATCTCGAGATCTCCGATTTGATGATATCTCGAGATCTCTGATTTGATGATATCTCGAGATCTCTGATTTGACGATATCTCAGTATTCCTGATTTGATGATATCTCAATAATTCTGATTTGATGATATCTCGAGATCTCTGATTTGATGATATCTCGAGATCTCTGATTTGACGATATCTCAGTATTCCTGATTTGATTGTATCTCGAGATCTCTGATTTGATGATATCTCGAGATCTCTGATTTGATGATATCTCAGTATTCTCGATTTGATGATATCTCAATTATTCTGAATTGATGATATCTCGAGATCTCTGATTTGATGATATCTCAGAATTCTTGATTTGATGATATCTCAATATTTCGGATTTGTTGCTATCTCAATATTTCTGATTTTCTGCCTCAGTATTCTGACCTGATGATGTTCCAGTATTCTTGATTCTGTGATATCTCAATATTCTTGATTCTATGAAATCTCAGTATTCTTGATTCTCGATTCTGACATATCTCAGTATTCTTGATCCGATGCTGTTTCAATAGTCTTGATTCGATGCTATTTCAGTAGCCTTGATTCTGTGATGGATTCCGTGCTATCTCAATATCTCTGATTTGATGATATCTCAGTATCTCTGAGTTGCTGCTATTTCAGTATTCATGATTTGATGATATCTCAGTATCTCTGATTTGATGATATCTCAGTATTCATGGTTTTCTGCTATTTCAGTATCCCTGATTTGATGATATCTCAGTATCTCTGATTTGATGATATCCCAGTATCTCTGATTTGCTGCTGTTTCAGTATTTTTGATTCTGTGTTATCTCAGTATTCTTGATTCTGTGATATTTTAGTATTCTTGATTTAATGATATCTCAATATCTCTTGTTTGCAGCAATTTCAGTATTTTTGATTTGATGATATCTCAGTATTCTTGATTCTGTGGTATCTCAGTATTCTTGATTCTGTGATATCTCCGTATTCTTGATTTGATGCTGTTCCAGTGTTCTCGATTATGTGATATGTCAGTATTCTTGATTCGATGCTTGTAATGTCCCGGTATTCTTGATTTGATGCTGTTTCTGTATTCTTGATTTGATGATTTCCAAGTATCTCTGATTTGATGATATCTCAGTTTTCTTGATTTGCTGCAGTTTCAGTATTTTTGATTCTATGATATCTCAGTATTCTTGATTCTGTGGTATTTCAGTATTCTTGATTCTATGATATCTCAGTATTCTTGATTCTGTGATATCTCAGTATTCTTGATTTGATGCTGTTCCAGTGTTCTCGATTCTGTGATATCTCAGTATTCTTGATTTGATGCTTGTAATGTCCCGGTATTCTTGATTTGATGCTGTTTCTGTATTCTTGATTTGATGATTTCCAAGTATATCTGATTTGATGAAATATCAGTATTCTTGATTTGCTGCAGTTTCAATATTCTTGATTCTATGATATCTCAGTATTCTTGATTCTATGATATCTCAGTATTCTTGATTCTGTGATATCTCAGTATTATTGATTCTGTGATATCTCAGTATTCTTGATGATATGATATCTCAGTATTCTTTATTCTGTGAAATCTCAGTATTCCTGATTCGATGCTGTTTCAGTATTCTTGATTCTGTGATGTCTCAGTATTCTTGATTTGCAGCTGTCTCAGTATTCTGGATTTGGTGCTGTTCCAGTATTCCTGATTCTGTGATATCTCAGTATTCTTGATTCTGTGATATCTCAGTATTCTTGATTTGATGATGTTCCAGTATTCTTGATTCTGTGATATCTCAGCATGCTTGATTCTATGATATCTCTGTATTCTTGATTTGATGCTATGTCAACAGTCTTGAATCGATGCTATTTCAGTATTCTTGATTCTGTGATGTCTCAGTATTCTTGATTTGCAGCTGTCTCAGTATTCTGGATTTGGTGCTGTTCCAGTATTCCTGATTCTGTGATATCTCAGTATTCTTGATTCTGTGATATCTCAGTATTCTTGATTTGATGATGTTCCAGTATTCTTGATTCTGTGATATCTCAGCATGCTTGATTCTATGATATCTCTGTATTCTTGATTTGATGCTATGTCAACAGTCTTGAATCGATGCTATTTCAGTATTCTTGATTCTGTGATATCTCAGTATTCATGATTTGATGATGTTCCAGTATTCTTGATTCTGTGATATCTGTTCCGTGATATCTCAATACTCTGATTTGATTATATCTCAGTATTCTTGATTTGCTGCTATTTCAGTCTTCATGATTTGATAATATATCGAGATCACTGATTTGCTAGTATTTCAGTATTCGTGATTTGCTACTATCTCAGTATTCTTGATTTGATGATTTCTCAATATCTCTGATTGCTACTATTCAGTATTCTTGATTTGATGATGTCTCGGTATTCTTGATTTGATGACATCTCAGTATTCTTGATTTGATGCTGTTTCAGTATTCTTGATTCTGTGATATATCAGCATGCTTGATTCGATGCTGTTTCAGTATTCTTGATTCTGTGATATCTCAGTATGCTTGATTTGGTACTGTTCTGGTATTCTTGATTCTGTGATATCTCAGCATGCTTGATTCTATGATATCTCAGTATTCTTGATTTTCTTGATTTGTTGCTTTTCTAGTATTATTGATTTGGTGATATCTCAGTACTATTGATCCTGTGATATTCCAGTATTCTTGATTCTGTGATATCTCAGAATGCTTGATTTGATGCAGTTTCAGTATTCTTGATTCTGTGATGTCTCAATTTTCTTGATTTGATGCTTTTTCAGTATTCTTGATTCTGTGATGTCTCAGTATTCTTAATTTGATGCTGTTTGAGTATCTCTGGTTTGCTGCAAGTTCAGTATTCTTGATTCTGTGATATCTCAGTATTCTTGATTTGATGCTGTTCCATTATTCTTGATTCTGTGATATCTCAGTATTCTTGATTCTGTGATATCCCAGTGTTCTTGATTCTGTGATATCTCAGTATTCTTGATTTGATGCTTTTCCTGTATTCTTGATTCTGTGATATCTCAATAATCTTGATTTGATGTTATTTCAGTATTCTTGATTCTGTGATGTCTCAGTATTCTTGATGTGATGCTTTTCCAGTTTTCTTGATTCTGTGATATCTCAGTATTCTTGATTTGAAGCTGTTTCAGTATTCTTGATTCTGTGATTTCTCAGTATTCTTGATGTGATGCTTTTCCAGTATTCTTGATTCTGTAATATCTCAGTATTCTTCATTTGATGCTGTCTCAGTATTCTTGATTCTGTGATGTCTCAGTATTCTTGATGTGATGCTGTTTCGGTTTGCTGCAAGTTCAGTATTCTTGATTCTGTGATATCTCAGTATTCTTGATTTGATGCTGTTCCAGTAGTCTTGATTCTGTGATATCAGTATTCTTGATTTGATGATTTCTCCGTATTCTTGATACTGTGATATATCGATATTCTTGATTTGATGATATCTCAGTATTCTTGATTCTGAGATATCTGAGTATTCTTGATCTGATGCTTTTCCAGTATTCTTGATTCTGTGATATCCCAGTATTCTTGATTCCGTGATATCTCCGTATTCTTGATTGGATGCTTTTCCAGTATTCTTGATTCTGTGATATCTCTGATTGGGTAATATTTCAACATGTGGCTCCACAAACATTACCAGAACCCCATTTTGATATATCTCTACCGAAAAATATGTAGAGATTTACAAAAGGAGAGGGTAGATTAATATAATCTAACCTATAGTATAGACACGATATTATTATCGAATTGACATCCGGATTGATTAGTAGTATAGATAGTGGAGGGGGGGGGGGGGGGGGTATCAGGCGTGTTTCCCCCGCGGGGTGCTTGAGAAAACTAATGAAATATGTTGGTGTTGATTTTGGCGCGACTTACATTTAGATCTTGGTGATGTGAATGAGAGTTACGTCCCCACTGGCATATTTCATTAGTTTTTCTCGTGCCCCGCGGGAGGAGATGATGAGAATGATTGCTTTGCTCCTTCTGATTTTGTTTAACTGCCGAGACTAGACCCGGAGCTGATGCCGTTTTGAATCGTGATGACGACTTGTTCCGTCAGACTTTGTTTGACGGCAAAATACTTTTTTTTTGACAGGTTGTTTATGATTGAGTAGTATAGATAGTGAGGGTATCAGTATAGTTTTTTTCAAAAAAGTAAGAAAACAACTGCTACAATATGCAAGGGTCACCCCTTCCACTCTTTTATCTTTCCAAACGTCTGTATTACAAATGAGTAAATTGGGTAGGGTCCTCCTACCACTCTTTTTTTTCAAAACGTCTATATTACAAATGAGAAAATCGGGTAAAACGTCTCTTTTTGATCAAATTATGATAGATTCCCCCCTTACATATTTTAGTGATTTTCTCGTTCCCCGTGAGGGAAAACTGTGCTGGTATCCCTCATATCTATACTACTTTTCGCATTCGTGATCATATAAAAGTTTTCTCACTTCGATATGATTTGAGATTATAAACGTTTTCTCACTTCGCGATGATTAAAAATATGTTACTCACGGCAAAACAACACACTATCTTTTTATTTTATGATTTTACCATTTTTGTTTTAGAGAATATGCAACAACAATTTCAATAACTAAGCGGCTTTACACATGTTTTGTCCGACTCCAAAAAACATCCAAAGATATCTTATTTATATCCATATAGAAAATTTGTATATTTATATTGGCAATCATTCCCTTTTAACTTTTGAAATCCATTTCAAATCTTTGTTTGAATAGAATGTACAATTCGCAGTGTTTTCTTTCGGTATGTTTACATTTGTGTAGGAATTTCTTGTAAGTCTTTATTGTGCATCTGTGTTAGTTGTACATTAAAAAAGTAGGCCCGGCGGCTACTGTGAAATAAAACGCTATATTCCACAGTGTGGAATAACACTTTTATTTCACTGATAAAATACAGTCTTTTATTGGTAATCATAAAATAAATAAATATATATACATGTAGATCTATATATATATAGAAACAGAATATTTTAAGTATAAACAAAACCTACTTATACGCAGCTATGGATACAGGATATGCAATCATTAAACCTCTCACACTTTTTCCTCCAAAAGAACCCCCTATTAAAATAAATAGCATATATATATATGTATATTATTGTAAGTGACAAACACGAACCAGTATACATTATATAGAGAATAATCATTGTTATTGAATAAAGAACCAATTTTACTGAAATCAAATAGGTTATTACACAATGTTCTAGTTTTTCGGAATAATTGTCATTTCAAAAGTCGGCGTGTCGCAGCCTGGAATTAAACCACGGACCTCTTGCTTTACGGGCAAGTATGCCTATCATTACACCACCACGTCATCCGATATTTAAATGACAATTATGAAGTTATATTATGAGAAAAATCTAACGCTGGAACTCAGCAGGTTTAAAGAGCTACGTCATAATATAATATACGTCATATGACTCCTATGACCGATTTGTTTGATTAAATTATGATTCATTTAGAAATAAATACATTCTACCAATAACTGGACATAAACAAGAAGCAGTCGCAGACAGAAGTTTTTGCATCACCGCTTAAAATTTGACTGCGTTAACATTCGTTTAACATTTTACGACTGTGACCTTAAAAGTGACCTTGATATTTTAATATGTGTACAACAAGCTGTTGTCGACGACTATACATAAGTTTGATGAATACATACGAAGAAAAACAAAAACATTTACATGGAAAGTTAAGTTTTTCGAATTTAGTTTTTGGTTAAAATATTACTACAATGAAAGTAACATTGCCCTTTGGTGATGGTATGGTAATTGGTTGAGGTCAATGACTTACATAAAACAAGATATTATTAAGCCAGTTACCTAATCGTCTCAGTTTGCAAGTGACCTTGTTCTTCGGAACATTTATTGTCTCGCTTATTGTCGCCTGAAAAGATGTATTAAAACGTTAAACATATATTGAAACGTAATTAAGATCTTATTATTAAAATTCTGCAGTCAATAAGGTGAGTTAAAAAGGTGTGTACACCATTAAACATAAATAAGTTTTCGTCATAATGTGACATTTTCATGTGATCATTCAAACAATGTTATGGCGCCTGTTATGTGCAGTAGCTTTTGCATAATATAAGACGATGTATACCTGCGCAAAGTCAAGGGTTTGCAAGGATCCGTATATCTCCATCTCGTTACACTCCATCCTGGGTATGGCCAGGGCCGCTTGCGGCTCCATGTACAAATGCTCTTGGTGGCCTGTGTAGTATTCTCCTGAAATACCAACATAACAATACCTCAGCTGCAAATCAATCCAAAACTAGGAGAGAACTAAATAAATATTTATCAACGAGTTCGATTCCAAGAATCAGACTATTAGACTTTTATCCAGAATCGAGGTAATTATTTGTTTATATGTAAAATCCGTCGGATGGGGGGCATTAATCGCATCGGATTCTATCCTCCGAGAACGTTAAAGAACCATATGAATTCATTCAATCGTAGGAATAGAGCAGGTTTCCGCATTCCTATATATTTTACCAGTTTCCGGGGCAGATCAAAATAGCATACAATGTGTTGATCAGCCGTTTATCAACATTCACTTATCTAAAATCGGAGTTCACTTCAACATCAACAAATAATCAACTCAGCTGTATCGACATGTTTGCTGCAAGCACAGACTCATTTATTTGAATGTAAGCTCGAGTTCGAAATTTTAGTCAGAATTCGAAATTGTATCGATGAATTGTTGTATAGGATTTTAAAAAAGAGAAGCGTCATACTGAGACAGGTAACATATCTTCCAATGGTATATATCCACTAACAATCGTAAGACAGCTCTCTATGGAATATATCCAATTTGTTACGGACACCCTACGCATTAGGCAACCCAGCTGTAAACAAGTTGGTGTTTGTTTCTAAACACGTATATACACTTATATTACATACTTGTCTCTGATTTGTATAGGAAATACTGGGAATAGAAAAGCTATATCTACTCGTTTGCTCTACTGGGAAATAAACATTGCTCGGCCTTTTCCGTCCGTGGCGGAAATGCCAAATGACGTTCCGATTGTTTTACGGACGTCTTCGTCAGATTCCGTCACTAGGAAATAACGATTACGGAAATTAACGAAGAGTTCCGGTTCCACTTGTTTTGTTTGTATGACGTAACGTCGTCTTGGATGACGTAACGTCGTCTTGGCGTTCTCTCGCAAACTGGTGTAAAAAGGCGTGAATCATTGGAAATATTAATACAATATCATTTTAAATTATGTAAAATATAGTTTAATAACCAGTGTTTTTGAGATACTAAAATCATCTCCCGAGGTAGAGAAATGACCCCCATATAAGAACTCGTGCTCCGCACCAGTTCTTATATCGGGGCCATTTCTCCGCACTCGTTTTTATATCGGGGCCATTTCTCCGCACTCGTTCTTATATCGGGGCCTTTTCTCTACCTCGGGAGATATTTCCCGTTATATATCAACGGAGTTATCTTTGTTTACAACTGGAATGATGATATAGCCAAATAGTGTGTGTGTGTTTGTGTGTGTGGGTGGTGGGTGGGTGTGTGTTGTTAACCTGTTAACATGTGATCACATTCCAAAAAGGCCTGGTCCAGGTCTCCATCAGATAGTGTTACAACGTCACCCATGAACGACTTTGCCTCAATCGCTTCCTTTAATAAAAATAGCAAATGTTACATTTTAAAATGAATTTTGTTTTTTACTATGCATCTTTTACATTTCCTGAAGGCCATTAGCACCAATATCTAAAAAAGGAAATACTTTGTTTCCTTTAAGCCTACCGACACACCGTTTTAAATCACTATCGTGGTAAACTGTTTGAGGTTCAGTGCGGACCTACAATGTCATATCTGTAAATTGGAACCATTTTTATCATCAGAGGGCTCATAGGTTTTTACCTTTTATAGTTGTTGTTTGTTTCTCTGTGTGGTTTTGGTTGACTATCGTCGTTGAATGCTAAATTTCATGTTCGATTTTTATATCTGCTTTTACATGTTGTAACAGATACCTGTGGCATAGTATGTGTGTTGAACAAATGATATGTACCTCAATTGTTAGTATCGGCGTAAGGTCCTCATATTCAACTTGGACAAGAAACGATGCTTTTCTGGCTTGTTCGCGTGTCTCTGCCAAAATTCCACCAATTGGTTGGCCAACGTAGACTACCTGAAAATTACCAAAATGTTATAATTGTATGTTGTCTGATAAAAAAGAACTGAATATTGTATGTACAGTGGTAAAGTCACGGCTTACACTAACACAAAAATAAATAAACGATCTTTAAACATTTATAAAAACAAATCAAGTCAAAGTGAGAATCGGTTGAGTTGAGTCTGATTATAACGAGTAACACATAATACAACGCTATACAAGTCACAAAACGCCACCTCAAATGTATATCTACCCTCTACTACAGAATAATAAATAATATGAGTATTTACCGTTAAATGTATGAAAAGATAGGACTGAAGACGAATATCAAATGTGACTGTCTTTTTCATTATTTAGGTGACGTCATCATAAAATTCAATTACATTTCGCAGGACATGATACATTCTATGGAAATAATAAATTTATAATATCAGCCCTGCTCATGAAATCAAAATCAAATGTCAATAAAGTACTTATCTGAGGGAGAGAAATACAATTTAGACAACTTTACACTTTCAGAAGCATGAAACAAAGAATTTAAATGTATAATTAGACGAACATATAGGTTTAAATATTTTATTTCGAGTATATAGTACATTCTAAATCAATGTAAATGAGTGGTTTACTCCAAATTCAAAGTAAAAACGCCATCAAAATATTTGTAACAATGAATGCGTGAACTGCATTAGCTCATTTGGGCTCCACCCGCTCGAGGCAGAAGTACATTACAAATATTGAAGGATTAATATAGTGATATTTTTTATAAATTTCTCCATAGTGAAATAATTATCAATTTTATGTCTACGTTACCTTTTTGGACGCGAATATTTCCTCGTCTTGTACAAAAAAGCCCCAAAGGTTTCTCCCTGGTATGTCTCGATGGTCTATGTAACTATGTACCCCGTCAAGCTTCAACGCTTCAATTGGGTCAACCCTAATTATACGGGCATGCGCCCGGTGACTTAACACTAAGCACATAAACAGTTCTCCTGTAAATTGAAAGTGCCATAATTACTTCAGAATAATATAAAACATCTAGAGTACATACAGGGTTATGATTGATATAAAATAGTAATCTTATAATGATAATCTCATCAATGTTTTTAAAAGGTATCTTTCAGAGATTCAAGAACAATGTTTCTATACATGCATAACAGTATTAGCATATATCCCGCTGTGCTTATGAACAAATTAAACCATCCATACTAAATCTGTAACTTTTCTCTGTTCAATTGAATTTAGACATTTTTTTTTTTCGATACTGCTCTCTTTAGCATTCACGTTTGTCTTACCGTCAACTTTCGGCATGTCATCAATGTATACAGCTTCTCCAGAAACAACAGCTTCCGATGAAACGTTCGGCACTGGTCGTCCGAGGGCGTCGTCTTCACTTTGATCAGGCTCTGTACAAGGATCGTAATACTGACTGCTAGACGCTGGAATTAACGCTATGGGCGACAACTGGTTGGTATCTGTGATACCGGACTGAAATGGAGGTATTTAACATCAACAATGGACTGTTGCATTAACCAGTAACATCAACATACTAACATAGTGTTGAATTCACTATATAAAGAAATATTAAAAGATCGAACAGGGAAAGTAGCATTCAAGGAGGTCAGTCAGCAACTGCTGTACAAAATATAATATACCAAATATTCGTTCGTACCATTTCCTGCTTTACTTTTGTGTAGAACTTGAAGAAGAAGGCCGAAGCAACTGCAGCCTTGCAGATACCGGTAGGTTTGTCGCTTTCTACAGCTAAATCCTCTGCGAGTACATGGATTATGTCATTAAGTAACTTTTCGTCCCATAACCTACATTTGTTAAATAAATATTTATGTAATTAGTATGGCTCTTTCCTGTGCATATATTGTATAACAATACAGCATGAATAACATATATTACATCAACAAAAGATTGCGTACTTTATGATGATCTTGTAAACATAAAGGTAAGATACATTGTATTTAAACCTTAACCCGCTACATACATATATAATGGACTGTTCTTTCTTTGAACTAGGACCATTCCATTTATGTGACAAAGGGGTGATTTGGGGGAAATGACTGTCCAGCAGCCAGACATTGTAATTCCTGATCAGCCTGTGAGTAATGATCTGGGTTTACAATTGACGCAAAGGTTATTATAATCGTGATTAGCGGGTTAAGGGTTAATAAAAACAACTGGGTATTAACCCCAGTGAACGCCCAATTTTTCGTGTGATAAGTTCTTACAAAACGACCAGGCAAGTTATAAAAGGCCAAAATGCAAACGTAATTACTGTTTTTTCGTGGCATGCAACATGTTCAACACGGTAAGAGTTGTCGTATATTGTGTTTTTTTTTGTTTGTTTGTATATAAGAAATGAAAAGTAAAACTATTTAATGTATAGGTACAAGTTTACCAGTTGTTCTGCACTGACCGTAAATACAAAAGGTAGGCTTCCATGAATGATTTGTCAGGAAATGAAACATGGATATCTCGACGGTAAAGGATCTTGAACGAAAATCAATGACTACACTTCGATGAAGAGTTTATATGTGATAAATACAAAAATAAATAAACAAAACGTGAGTACTCAATATGTTTATAAAAACAAGCAACCTAAACGAGCAAATAAGAACTCGGTAATAGTTGTAACATCTTCATAAATCTTATCAATTAATTTTAATATAAAAATTCAATGCTGTCTCTCATATACTTGATGGATTTTTGGTCGATGGACCTTACAATACTTACTGCTCAGTTGCAATTGAGACGGCCTTCGTTGCAGAAATGATCCTTCTTTCTACACCACCAAAACACAGCCTAAATCAAAAGCAAATTAGTGAATGAAAAAGATATCCTATAGAAATCACAGCACTCGTAACGCAATGCCGCCGTAGTTCCGCGCTGTGCCACAAACTCAATCAAATGATTAGCTGGTTAGCTAACTCGACAACATCGCCGTTTCCAGTCTTCAGCGCCCAAATTGACAATACAATGTATTAAAATAAAAGCACATCCAATAAAAAAGGAAATCGCTATAATAAATATGTTATGTGTTCTCACACGCCGAATTTATTTGGGAATGCAACAATTTATCGTTTGTTAGATCAACTAAAATAATATAAGACTAACCACACATCACAAGTTATTCCGTCTTAGTGTCACGAAGAGTACACGTGACTATAACACTGACGTATTTCGTGTAATTGGATTCGCATGGATAATAGCGCCATTTTGTTTGATATATTCAATACGGAATAAATTGCAAAATAAGTATAAATTTAGAAGTAGAAAACATTAAATGCTTCACTTTTCGAAATTCTTTACACGAAAAAGTACGCTTCTATTGAAAGTACTATTCAGTTAACAAAGCAAAAATACTGATCGTTTAAAAATGTCACCAATAACTGATCTTAACTGTGCTCTGTGCGGCACATGCGAACATTTCAACGACCATAATGATGGCTTAAGTCTTTTACTCGGGTTAGTGATAAACACGTGTCAACTAGAATGCACATTATCAACCATTACATAGACAACTACCTGATTGGCTACATCCCGTTATTTTAGACGCCACAAAAAGAACAATTAATAGATTACTAAATGGACTTTAGTTCCCATATTTCCTAGTGTGTCTTGTATAGTCGTAGATTGACGGTTTCAAGTCGGTAACGCTGTCTTCACCACTCTTTATGTTAGGTATTGTCCTTTCATTGACTTTATAGATCAGCTCATTTGATTTACTGCGTTTAACAGTGTTGACCATGCATTTTAGTGGTCTGGTTTCTACAAGACCATATTCCTAATGTTTCCACAAAATACTGTTGAAATGAAGATATGTTCTTAACAAACACGCATACTTATGTTGAAAATGAAAAAAACATGAGCTCTTTAAAGCTCTTCACAGCTGATTATTGCACAAGTTACGAGACCGTCTAAGAGCGTGTTGTCAATGAATTCACAGGGTACAAGACGTCCGAGTATGTTTAAAGCTGTTATGTTTTGTTCGACTTTAGGTTCTACTTTCAGTAGATAATCAAAAACAAATCAAATGCCCAAAACAGAAATGAAATCGAACTGTTCTATTTCTATTAATAACTATCGACGTACCTTATTTGTTCCACTCTGTTGGTTTGGGATAGTTGCACGGACATGCCGCTATTGATTATAGCCAATGAAAATGACTGCCGTTGGGCTTGCTTGAAGAAACCATAGTAACACCTCTGAAAAAGTAGATATAAAAATCAAACAGGAAAAGTAGCATTCAAGGACGAATCACCCACAAACACACACAGAAACAAAGAACAACTATAAAGATGAATAAAAGGCAAGATAAGACATCACAAACACAAAAGAGTTGACAATATGGCTACCGTCTTGGAACTGTCAGTGGCTTAAAAGGCCGCTGGGTGTTGAAACCAGCATCTAGGGTGCAAACCCCACTTACCCTATTGTCATCCCAATAAACGGGACAGTATAAATAAAGATATCCCTGCCAGGTTATAATCTCTAACAAACAAATCAGCATTAAAAGACAATATAAGTAAAACACGTAAATGATCATGCATATGTAATTTAAAAAAACAAATGACTAGAAAGCCACAAAGTAAATACACAGTGGCTTGACAGAAGGCAGAGCAACAAGATAACAAATCGTTAAAGGGTACGACAAGACAAGATTAAAGACTAACATCAAACACTAACGTCCTATTCATAACTTTCACATTACATCATCAAAACAATTTGACCAATGAGTGATCAATAAAATAAAAGACCTCCACATTTTGGTAGGGGGTAAACTCGGTGTTCATCGATGGTGCTCAACTGCCTTTAGCCCTTTATAAAACTAGTTTGTAGTGATAACTGTATTAAAAGCTTTGTTTTTTGTGAGCATCTATGTGTCTTCCTTTGGTGTTGTCTGATTTTAAAACACCAATATGGATACGTTTAGTTTAAATCATGGTCTAATATTTTCATTTTTCATATAGAGATTGAGGATAAAGTCCGAGTAAACCACTTTATTTTCACCTACCGAATGTCTCGACCTACCAGAAGTTGAATGGATGTGAAAGTTAGGAATAAGGATTAGGTAGACGGCATCATAGGGTTCCACAATCTGTCCGGTCAGCCCACAATCGAAGAGGAAATATAGATATAAAAATCGAACTGGAAAAGCAACATTCAAGGACTATAGTAAACCACAAACACACACAGAAACAAAGAACAATGTTAAAGATGAATAAAAAAAACACCAAATAAGACATCACAAACACAAAAGGGTTGACAATAGGGCTACCGCCTTGGAACGGTCAGTGGCAAAAAAAGCCGCTGGGGGTTTAAACCAGGTTCTAGGGTGCACCAAACCTCACACTTGCCCTACTGTCAATCCAATAAAACAGGACAGTGTAAATAAAGAAATCCTCGCCATAAACTACTCTCTAACCAACAAGGCAGCATTAATAGGTAATATAAGTAAAACACAAAGATGCTGGTGTATATATAAATACAAAAACACAATAGCCTAGAGAGCCACAAAGAAGGTACTCAGTGACTTGGCAGAAGATAGCAACAACAGAATAAACCATTGAGGGCACGACAAAACAAAACTGCAGACAAACATCAAACGTCATCATCCTTTTGGGCTTAAGGTAGACGTCATCACAGGGTCCATATCCTGTCCGGTCATCGCACAATCAAAGTGGAAAGCATAATGGCGAACTGTAAATAGGTCCACCACCAAGCATGCTGTACGTTGCAAAATGATAGGGTCATCACTCTTTTGCTAAACCTTTTAACACGTTTAACAAAGAAAGTGATCATGACCAAGGATCTTAGGCTTACGAAGTTTGTAAATCACGTCATCATAGAAGTCAGGTTGTGATAGTCCTCGTCGCAAAAGAGTTCTTAAATTACTTTTATATTTAGAAAGAAGATCACGATTACAATAGTAACATTTTGCAAAGGTTTTACGAAGTTTATGGTAACGGTAAACCTGATGGGGAGCTTTTGAGTTATATAAAGATTACGAATATTAAAGTCCTCAACTCTAGTACAAGCTCTAGAAAAACGAATAAGTTGAGACACATAGACCCCATAAGAAGTTGCTTGGGGAGTATCCGAATCTAAATTGGGGATAATTAACAATACCAAAATTAAAATCATCTCTTTTGTCATATATTTTGCTAATCTTTCACCATTTTTGATGGAGAGATGTAAATCAAGAAAAATATCCTTAGTATTGGAAATATTAGCTTTGTTAAGTTGAAGTTCTTTAGGGTATATATTATTAAGGATAGTAGAGAATAAAGAGTTGTCAATGGTTAATATGTCATCCAGATACCGAGAGGTGTCATTCAAGGCATCAATAACATATTCCTTGGTATCTGGTGAAAGACTTAACTTGAAATCTATTTCATAGCAATACAAAATTAAATCTGCGACAAGTGGTGCATATTTCGTACCCATAGCGATACCAACAATTTGTCTATAAATGGTCGTTCCTTACCTGACGGAAATATTATCTAATAGGAAGATGAGTGCTTCACAAACTTCTTGGCTAGTCCACATAGTGTAATTGTCTAAACTGCCGTCAGTAAAAAGCGATTTAATATAATTATTACAGGCCAAAAATGTAGTATTTTTCCCTAGCGAATGCTTTTTTGGATACTAGCAATAAACTTGTCTTTGACTTTTTTTGGATACTAGCAATAAACTTGTCTTTGATAAGGTGATGTGGTAAGGTTGTATATTATAGTGTAGACCAGTCATAAGCGCTAATAAATGAAACTTGACGTTTATTGAAAATGTTATCAAGAACGTCTCCTGAATTTTTGATAGGCCAAAACAAATTAAATCCAAGAGTTTTTCATAAGTTGTATCACAATACTGTTTAACGTGATCTTTAACGGCAGTAAATATGAGATATAGGGTCCTATAGAAACCACAGCGTCCGAACGCAATGGCACGCGTAGGTCCGCACTGTACTGCAAAGAAGGACTTGATAACTCAACGAAAGAGGCAAAACACAACAGAAAGAGGTGGTGAAGACAGGGATACCGATTTGGAAAGCGGTCAGTAGGCAATAAGGGCCTACTGGTTAGCTTGACTCGATTTTTATATGCGCACGAATCTTCGCTATTATCCTTTCTTCAGCGCCCAAAATAGACAAGACAGTGTAAACAAAAACTACATCCCATCAAAAGGAATTCTCTTACAATAAAGTCCACATCCAGAGAAACTAACTTAAGAAACACATAGCAATATAATAATCATCTCAGCATGTATCAGCATGTATCTATCGTACTGAACAACCATAGTAGTTGCAGCTAAAGAGAAAACCAATCTAGGGTACGACCAGAAAACCCGAGGGACGAAAGCTCATGCACCCACCTCCCTTAGTTGGGGTTTAAGTAGGTATAATCATAGAGTTCCAAGAGGTAGTTCCAGTCATCTCACAAGCGAAAAGTGAAACGTAATGACTGACTGTAGAGGGGGTCAATCACTAAAACATGCAGTGCGTTGTAAAACCAAAGGCTTATTAACCAGGGTTTGACACTAACTTTTTTCCCCCAAAGTAGTCCGCAGGACTACCAACTTTCAAAATCAAGTAGTCCTGCACAGATTTTGGTAGTCCGGCTAGTTTTCAAAACATAAACCTCAGAATAAAGGGATTTAAACTAAACAAAATATACGTAACGAAAGGAAACAGTAGACATAAACGAAAAACACTCCAAACAGACCGATTCTATCTCAGTATTGAATAATTTCATAAGTCGCACATCTGTTCGCCTTACTCTGTAAGGTCTGGAAGTCTTTTAAAGTCAGATAAAACTGGGATTCATTCCAAACAGCCCGTAAAAAACTTAAAAATGCTCATTAGACACACCATAGTCCTTACATGTTATTTTATCTTTTTCATCATTATACATGGATGAGCCATTAAATTGAAACACCATTTTTCTTTACGTGAAATACAGTAACCACTATTGTTTTTGGGGGCGTCTGATTGGTTGAAAATAGGAAAGGGTGGTTGAAAAATGTATAAGGGTCTATTAGGGCATATAGTCAGATTGTAAGATCGATTTCTGATTAGAATAAATTACCAAAATCATAACAAATCCCCCATAAAACATTAGAATATTAAATTAATTTTCAGCATACAACAGGTTCATTTAGGACATTTTGATTGAAATTTGCAATTTTATTGATAAAACTGTACCGAGTCTATATTTACAAAAAGTAAAAAAAAAAAATACAATTTATTTACTGCCATTCTAGGGGTGACACTTTCAGTGAAGTATTGGAAAGCTGAAAGCATTACATTATTTCCAATTTGCTGATAATTTTTGAGTGTATTTAAGATAGCTCTTTAAGAAAAGTTAGGTTTTTTTTTCAGCCAATCTTATTTAGAAACAGGGATTGAAGGCCAAAAGGCTTTAATGTAGGTCTATGCGAAATGCAATAATGATATATGACCATTCCAGTCGAAAGATTCGTCCCGTCTTTATTATTTTCAAAGGGCAACTGCCCTGCCCGAACCTCACTTGCCCCAAATTTAAGTCCGCTTGGTCTTATTTTTGAATATTTATGCAGTAGCGTAAGGCCTGTACATGTATGTATATCAATGAAATATATTCAGAACTAAACAAATATATTTTCGGTCCTATCTTTTCTTGCGAGTTGCGTTCTTTTTGGAATCGTGAAAACCGGTGACATATGAAAAAAGAAGCATATCGCTAAGTTTTGCAACGCATTTTGGGAAAGATGCACATCCATGTACATCCATGTACGTTAATTTCATAATTATCAATGAAATACACTGAATACCTCATGAAATCGAGTTAATAAACGAGTGCTTCGAGTGTATTAAAAATGTTCTCATTTTTCTTGCAAAACAATCCAGGGCCGCGCATTGTTATGATTTACGGTTGTCGTAAAAAATGGGTAGCAGTTATGAGGAAGCGCTTGGACTCGCCTTTGTAGATTTACATTCATACCGGAAACCAGTTATGTCTGTGAAAAGCGTTTTGTCACAAATACTTTGCGTTTTCGAAGTGAAAAGAACTTTGGATAGGAGATTTAACAAACTTCGTGAAAAATTATAATAAAGTTATTTTATTTGTTATGTTTTATTACTAAGTTTACAATTATGTCTATTTGTTTTTGTCAAAAGTAGGTAGTCCACGTGACTACTCAGCTTGGAGGTCTAGGTAGTCCGAGGCAAATTCTGGTGGTCTCGGACTACCGTTAGTGTCGAACTCTGGAATGTATATCCTTTTCTGACGAACGTCCTGATTAAATTTGTAAAGCGGTCAGGAAACTCGTCGGACCACATCTCCATAAAATGAGTGTTGTGATATGCATAGTCGCAGAAGTGTTTTAAAGTTGTTGTTGTACTTTTCCAGCAGGCCCTCGTTGTGGCGGTAGCATTTAGAGGCATTATGAGAAAGATCTACGTTGTTGGTGATAACGAAAACCCTGCTGAAGAATTCTCTAACAATAAAGTCCACATCCAGAGAAACTATCTTAAGAAACACATACAAAATAATAATCATCTCAGGATGTATCCAGAATCGTACTGAACAACCATAGTAGTTGCAGCTAAAGAAAAAACCAATCTAGGGTACGACCAGAAAACCCGATAGACGAAAGCTCATGCACCCATCTCCCTTAGTTGGGGTTTCATTAGGTAAAATCATAGAGTTCCAAGACATAGTCCAGTCATCGCACAAGTGAAAATGAAACGTAATGATTGACTGTAAAGGGGTCAATCACTAAACATGCAGTGCGTTGTAAAACCAAAGGGTTATATCCTTTTCTGACGAACTTCCTGATTAAATGTGTAAAGTGGTCATGAAACCCGTCAGACCCCTTTAACTTTCGAAGTTTATAGACAACATCTCCAGAAAATGAGGGTTATGCCTTGTCGCAGAAGTGTTTTAAGGTTGGTGTTGTACTTTTCCAGCAGGCCCTCGTTGTGGCGGTAGTATTTAGAGAAAGATTTACGTAGTTTGTGATAACGAAAACCCTGCTGAAGAAGTTTACTTGTAATAACTTGATTTCGATCATTGAAGTCTATAACATCATTACACGCTCTAGCAAATCAAATATACACGTGAGGTAGTACGAGATACATCTCCATCCAGGTGTGGATAGTTAACGATGTTAAAATTGAAATCATATCTCTTACCATATATTTTAGTATGAATACAATCATTTGAAATCGAGAGATGAAGATCGAGAAATGCTGCTACTGTAGTCGAACTGTTGGCTTTATTCAACGTGAGCTCTGGTGGATAAATGTTATTAACCATATGAGCAAAGAACGGATTATCAATATTGAGTATGTCATCAAGATACCGAGAAGTATTATTAAAGGCATCACTAATGTCACCCTGGCTAGCAGGTGACAAACTCAACATAAAATCTCTTTCATAGCAGTACAAAAACAAATCTGCAACAAATGGCGCACAGTTAGTACCCATAGGAATACCAACAACCTGGCGGTAAATAGTTTTACCATATCTTATAAAGATGTTATCCAGTAGAAAAGATAAAGCTCTACAAACATCAGTACAAGTCCACAAATTACACTTATCAATGGGGGCGTTAGTAAAGAAAGCCCTGACATTATTACAAGCTAGAAAAGTTGTACCTTATCTAGCAAATGTTTTCTGAATAAGCTGAAGCAATTTTTCTTTGATAAGATTATGTGGTAGTGTAAAGACAAGAAGTTAAAAGTTTGGAGATGTTTGTGGTGGTGCAGGCACTAGAATTCGAAATAAAGCGGGCCTTATACGGATTTGTATGTAATTTAGAAATCCAGTACATAGTTTTCGTCTATCCCAGCCTTGAAAGTAGTGCACCGAGTGATATGTGTGGAAACAACATCATCCTCAGTAGAATGAACTGGAGTATACGAATTAGTGCTATCGAGTTCCAGAGATAAAATATTGACGTAATGTAGGCGTCAAACAATAATTACATTATTAGCTGCTTTATCAGCAGTAACTAAAACAAATTTATTATGAAATTCTTGAATTCCCGATTTTAAATTACGAAAGGAAAACCTAAGTCTCGGAGGAAATAAAGAGGGATTAGCATGCTCTCTACGACATCATTTTATACTAAAATCCTCAATGGATTGGGCGATCTGAGCACGACAGGCATTATAATCGATTATTGCGATAGTTGAATGTACTCTATACTTAGGACATTTCGAAAACAGAAGCCAAATACGTTTATCAACAATATCAAAAATACCAGTAACGACATGACCCGCTGAAGCATAGCAAAGTTTTGATGTGTTACATTCAAATTCCTTAGGAGTGTTATTTACTATATAAAGGTCATATAAAGGAACCTATTTGGTTGTAGTTGAACAGTATATTTCCAATATGTTTTTTGTACTAATTACAAATTACAGGACTTTCTGAAAAGAATAATTCTTGGGATAGAATCAACTAGATGATTATCTCGAAAAATACTAGGCATGTCAATGAAATCAATACCTTTATTAAGATGTGGTATTTTTAGAAATGGCCTGACGTCAGATTCCTTGTCAATTTGGGGTTGGAGAATTTGCTGTGTGTAGCTTTGAATTATGGAAGCAGTGTTATACAAGGGATCTGTACGAATGAATATTTTGTCAACTTCCTCGTCGATCAACTTAAGTGAAGAAATGGACAGAGAGGTAATCCGTGAAAGCATAGAGAGCTTTCCAGACTGTCTAAAAATAGTATGTAAATCAGCGAATGAAATAATTACACGCGATTTACGTTGATGTTACCATTACGCCTACGATCATGAGATATAGAGTTACGCGTTCGAATAGAAAATATAGAAAAAATATCAATATTAGGATATTTTGAAATATTTCCTTGTTGAGGAAAGTCGAGCATATGGTTTGCATAGTACATTAAATGACCAAGCAATGTTGATGCCAAAGAGATCAGACTGTATTAAAGTAAATTTAGTGTAGTTATGGGACTGGTGTTTATATAAGCATGGTAATGGGACTGCTTTTTATATCTATATACACATATCTTTCCATACCTCATTACTGTGTGGAATGGCGACAGAACTGATGACGTCATTGTCTTCCATGTTAATATTGCATAATGGTACCGTCCTTGTGCTGTTCACTTTGTCATACAATAAAAACAAATCATTTAAGTCTGACATACATTAAAAGTAGCTATCCCGAAAACAACAGCCACAATTTATATATATATATATACAACTTACATGTTTTGAGAATTCAAACTATATAGACGCAGTATAAACCATTTTACGGCCAGACCAAATCCTAAACCTCTAGCGTCGAATTAAGACTTACCAACTCATAATTCATTTCACGCATATTCAATCGCAGGTATTTTATGAACCGGTGATTAAACCTTTACTTGTAATCGACACTATACAGTATTATATAACCTGAACACTTGCACAGAAAGAAATATAAAAAGATCGGACAAGGAAAGTAGCATTCAAGAAGGACAGTCAACCACAAAACACAGAAACAAACACGCAAACAGACAAACAAGAAAGCAAAAGTACTAATTGTATTTTTGGAGAGTAATACCATTCTGTGAAAAGCAAAATAAGGGCCAATAGTAATTATATGAGATACGAAATAGAATCGTATCAAAGATCCATAAGAAATAATATTAGTAAACTTACGGACTGTTAAAAGAGGTCCAAAACTCGACGTCAGTGTCTAATACAAGATAATGAGGAAAGTTAAGGAAAACCCTAATAAAGTGGGCCAAAATGTCGATGAGCACAAAACCTTCAACGCGGTATATGAAACACACGTGTTTAAGGAAAAACTTGATCAATGAATGTCATACAATCCCTGTAGGATGTAAAAATAACAATATTGATTGGATATACGGGGAGACTTTTTACGGTCGCCACACGGCACAAACAACACTATAATTTTAATAAACGGTTTTGTAGTATGACCTGAACACCTGAACAGAGTTTTAATAAACGGTTTTAATAACCCTTTTGTGTTTGTAATGTCGTTTGCATTTATTATTGCTTTTGCCTTCTTGTTTGTCTGCTTGCGTGTTTGTTCCTGTGTTTTGTGGTTGACTGTCCTCCTTGAATGCTACTTTCCCTGTCCGGTCTTTTTATATATTTTTTAGTACAATTGTGTCATCATTTGGCGGGTTAGTTTCTGATTTGTTTTTTACTAGGAAGCTGTCCAGTTGCCTTGCACGACACATTCAAAAGAATACTACGTGACAGAACGACATTAACATAATTCTTAAACTATCATTGTTATTTTAGTTAAATGTACATAGATAATGCTAACGATACTGTTATTGCTTGTACATGAGCATGTTAGAGTTGAAAACAATGATCACAATAATGTATTGTACTTACTTCGGGTATAGTCAGTGGTTATACATGTCACAATATAAGAAAATAAACAAACTAGATCCTCGTTTATCCGCAGCGACCTTACTGCCACTGACAATTCCAACGCTGTATACCTGTTGCCAACCCCTTTATGTTTGTGGTGCCGCATGTTTTGTTTATCCAAGTAATTGTTGATTGTTTTGAAGACGTGCTTTTGGTGGTCTAGGTTCTGTGAAGCTGAATTTCCTGTTGAACTTTTGTATCAGCTTGTAACCCTTAGCCCACTATGAATGTATAATGGACTGTCCTTTCTTTAAATTTAGTCTATTCCATTTATGTTACGAAATTACTCGCAGGCTTATCTGGGTTTACAATGGACGCAAAAGGCCATTGTAGTCGCCCTTAGCAGGCTAAGGGTTAAATATTACCTGAGGTTATGGTGACCGACGCGTCCAATGCCGTCATAAGAGTGATAAGGTCCGAGTTTGACATCCCTGATAGAATGCTACCACTTAAGGTCTGAAATAGTAGAGCATATAAACATGACCAGATGTAGTTTTAATTGTTTGGATAATTGAGATTAGTTTGTCATGTATCTAAACTTAAATAGATTGCTTGTACTTACACATATATAAATTGCTGTTTAATAAATAATGCTGTGCTGTTTTTTGATTGATGGGTTGTGATGTATATATGTATACTAACTATATTGTCCTTTAATTAGGAACACGGTTATAATTTGATTTTAGACACTAATATAAACAAACATGCATTAGTGTGTCATAATAATACACTTTATGATATAAAATATATAAAAGTTATAAACTGGATGCCTTATTAAAAGTAACATTAAATGCATGGTCAGTTGTTGTCATAAATGTAATGTCCGGTTGGATATCAAATGGTTGATTTTAATGGTATTTTACGTCATTTTTAGTAAGTGTTAGGCCATATATGACGGGCGAATATTTTTGTGGAAGAGGCAGATGACTCTATTTTTTTCTGGGTAGAACCAGTATTGTATACCTCCCTCCATCCGTGAAACTCGACACTTTCTCACTTGACAAATCGAGCTCTGGTGGGATTCGAACCCGCAGCGGTGAGAGACAATTTACTATCCCAGCCAAGGAGGTAATTATATATATAAAATGTGATAATAGTTAAATATGTCTATTGAAACCATTTCAGAAACACAGTTGTATTTACCCTTAACCAGCTAAGCACGCCCATATTAGCATTTGTGTCCGTTGTAACCCAGATCAGCCTGTGAGTAACGCGCAACTCGTATGCTGATCAGGGTTTACAATGTCCGGCTGCTGACAGTCCATTATATATGTAGCGGGTTAAGTAATAGAAATAACTTACATCACTTATATGCGCTTATATACATATCAAATGGTACCCTTGTAATAATAGTTAAATATGTCTATAGAAGCCATTTCGGAAACTCAATTTAAGCAATAGGAATAACTTACAGCAACATTCCTTATTTGATCAGCGCCGTATCTCTTGACCATTTCCAATATGCAATTGAAATGTCTTCTTTTATTTTCTGAAAATAATACATATCTTTGCATAATATAAAGTAGAAAGTAGAAAAACACATATGTTATCTTTCAAATGTACTAACGTAAAATCACACATTTATATTAAAACACATTTCCAAACGTTTAAAGCATGTCCATAAGCTAAGTGGGTAGATATGCTATACGGTATATTATGGTATACTGAACATGATCATAATGTAAACCAGATTAAACGTAACAAACATATTTATAGTGACTTAAAGGCATTAAATTGGTTTATAAATCGGTCGTTCTTAAATATTTCGGTTTTCTCTCAAAGACAATACTTCTAGGGGAGAATGTTACAAAAGGTAATGGCTGTATAATTACGATTACTTACAATATTTTTTCTCGGAAATATAATGCAGTCAAAGTGATTTTCTATAATAAATATGTATTACCATCTATGTGTCCCGTGAATGCTTGTATATGTTCCGCCATCTCTGACACTGTGACAGCAGCTCCAAACTCCACGCCCGTGTCCGTGATGGTCGCTTCCTTTAAGGCCGGTATACCTCCGCCATATAATAGTACAGACGATGCGTTAAACTTTCCCAGCTTGATATGAAGAGCTGCGATATATAATGTTCATATAACATAGCTGCGACACATACATACATACCGAAAATGGAGTCCCTTGACAGAAACAAACACGAGAGAAAAGTAGCAGATTCTATATAACTATATATAAGGCGCAACACCACTCATGCCCGTAGCACTGGCTTTATTTACACTGTCCTGTTTTGTTGGTATGACGGTAGGGTAAGAGTGAGTGAGGGTTGGTGTACCCTAGAATCTGGTTAAAAAATCCAGCGGCCTTTCTTGCCACTGACCTTTCCAAGGCGGAAGCCCTATTGGCAACTCTTTTATGTTTGTGATGACATATCTTGTCTTATTAATATGTTAATGTGTTGCTTGTTTCTGTACGTGCTTCTGGGTGACTGTAGTCCTTGAATGCTGCATTTCCTATTATTTCCTATATCCACTTTAAGTGATATTTGTAAACGTAGGCATAAACGTATAGCAGGAAGTGTAGCAGTCACAGGACACAGTCCACCACAAACAGGCATTCAAACTAAACAACAATTACTGTGTGTAGAGGTAGATAGAGTGCAACAGTGCTGCAATAGTTAACAATGCGTGTGCGAAACATTTCAGAAAGTATTATCACAAGCAATTGTGTTACCGATAATCACAGTTTATTCTTCAGGGTCAGAACTTTACTTTTAAGTAGAGGTAAATCTGATGCAACCGTGCACTGTTTTACCCATAATAAGAGGGGCATGTATGTGCCTACTCTTCAGGATAATGAATTAAGACAGAAGCACATTAAAACTATTTTTGGCGAAGGCCAAATATTCCTAAATTCATCGAATTGTTAACATCTGAAAACGAAAACATTGCCAAGAACCTGGCAACATATATGTTTAATAGTTTCAAAATTCGAAACGAACTTAACTATATTAATTAATGTCTGTTCTCCCATATTTTTAACAAACCATATTGTCAAATATTAATTTGATGCATGTGGGTGTTTATTCTTCAAGATAAGAACTTTACTTTTATGTAGAAGTAAATATGATGTAACCGTGCACTATTTTACATTGTGCGTGCAAAACCGATAGCATTCTCATCAGCAGTTGTGTAAACCACCAATCACAGGGGCATGTGGGTGTTTATTCTTCAAGATAAGAACTTTACTTTTATTTAGAAGTAAATATGATGCAACCGTGCACTATTTTACAATGTGCGTGCAAAACCGATAGCATTCTCACCAGCAGTTGTGTTAACCATAATCACAGGGACATGTGGGGGTTAGTACTTCAGGATAAGAACTTTATGTAGAGGTAAATATGATGCAACCGTGCACTATTTTACAATGTGCGTACAAAACCGATAGAATTCTCACCAGCAGTTGTGTTACCCATAATCACAGGGGCATGTGGGTGTTTATTCTTCAGCACAAGTAATTCTGGTAAACTGGTAGGACGAATCCATGTCCACTTGTCTCCTTGGAACTCTACCGACTTAGTGCGATAATTTTCGTTTAGCTAAATATATGAAACAATTATAATTAACATATTTTACATAAAATATAGTTTGCATAGTTGAACAGTTGCCAGTTAGCCAGAATAACAAATAAAAAGTAATACACGTACCATTTACCATGTTTGCGGTGTTAACAGTGTAACGAATATGCTTTCGAAGCACAATAAAGTATTTGTATGCGTAGCCATACTGACACCTGATTGTGTGCAAGGTTCAAAATCAACTAATGACGGTGCACGTGGGAACGTGACTATAGTACAAATACTAAAATTCTAATTGCCCTTATAAGTGATCCCAAACAAGGAGTACCGTGTCTAAATATGTGTTTTACTTCTTTAATACCTCTTCCTTACATCTTAGTTTAAGCTCTATGTATTTATTTCAAGATATAATTGAATTCGTTTTTAAAGATATAGTCGACAGACTGTGTGGACACATGCACATGATGCATGTCATATACGTCTATTGGAGCATTACCTTCGTATGTTTGATTGTCTTTTGTAAGGCAGCTAGACATGCCAAACCTTACAATGGCATTATACGAGGAGCGTTCATTATAAAATGCAACTAGCAGTCGTATTCATGTTGTGTGAGGTTTAAAAATGAACTTATAGAATGAACCTATAGTGACACTTTCTGAAAATGTTATTAAAATCAGTGAAGATATGTCTATGACGACTGTTTGTTTGGGACATATTCATATACACTGCCTTAAAAAGCGGCAGAAAAGTTTAATGAATTTGCATAGGTCGTAATGTTGGATTCATAAAAAATGCAGTTTGCAGCAAAGTAATTTATTCAAACTTTTGTTTCTACTAGAAGTATGTGTAAATATTACGTAAACGATGTTTTCAATACAAAAAAATGATATAGTCCAAGGCAAGAAATGTCGTTTTCTTGGAAATATAAAACTCCTGAAAATATCAAATTCCATTAAAAATAATAGTCAAAATCAGTTTGAAGATATGACGGAAAATGGTTTTAAATACAATGGTAACGAATTTAAGGGATACTTTAAAGATTTAATATAAACTCAACAATTGTAGTTACCCCGCTCTAAAAATATTAAAGCCTGAAGTTGCTCTTCGCCTTTTCAGCATCAAATTTAACCTAAATTGTGTCGCACTAACAACCTTTAAGGAGCAATAAACCCAAAAATAAACACATTACAAATAAAAACTACTAAAATGTACATATGGAAGATATACAAGTTTGTGGTGTAAGCAAACGGAGTCCATATTGGCCGTCGAAATCATGTATTAGTCAAAATAGTTTTTTTTCGTTTTTGGCATGTTCAATATCATTTACATGTCTTAAAACAATGCCCTCAAAACACATTTTTTATTGGATGGAAGTATCTGAAACTTTATAAATTAATGGGGGAAAGTTAATGTTAACATAACCCGTATCAATAACTACAACAATGGACCATAATTAAATTTTAGGACCATAGTTGCATTATATAATGAATGCCCCTCGTATGTTTGTCGAAGGAGGTGTTTGTAGTTGGATGTAGGTTAAGCTTTGTTTTGGAATAAATTTGTTACATCTGTAATTTTGATTAACATCCTCTGGCGCAAATACGTTTACCTGGTTTAAATCCCCCAGCGGCCTTTTTGCCACTGACCGTTCCAAGGCGGTAGCCCTACTTTCAACCTTTTTGTGTGTGCGACGTCATATGCCTTTATTATTACTATTGCCTTTCTTGTATTTTTGCGTGTTTTGGGGTTTACTGTGTTCTGTGAAAGCTGCATTTCCTGTTCGACTTTTATACTTACTTTTATATTATGGTTTAACTTTATTAAACTTGTCAAAAAGGTATAGGATACAAAACAAGAAATAGCTTATTGAGTGAATACGTTCACGGTTAATCGCCATAGGATAAGCCACCATTGACTGTTATATTGCGAATGCGTACATGCCCGAGTAGCGCTTTTTAAATTGGTTATAAGTGTTGTACTAATACTTACCTGCAATTCTGGAGGGAAAATAGGAACTTGTGTGTTGTCATATTCTGTTCCCACAGCTGTAACGTGGGTGTCAGTTGCTTTCTGACAAAATAGTAAAACTAACTGCAATATCAACCAAGCTCACACGTTTTAGATTTTTAAACAAACAAGAACAAATAAAACGAAAGGTAAACCCAAAATAAAAACAGTATCTTCTTAGTTATATAAACATAACGTGTGGGATGCTAGGCTTTATATATTCCTTTATACATGATCATCTGTGTGTTCTACTTATATTGCCTATCAATGCCTATTATCGCTGCCTGGTTTGTTGGGGATATAGTCGGGATGAGGATTTACTTATTTACACTGCCCTGTTTAATTGGATAATCGAGTTCTCTGAATGCTATATTTATATCCATTTTTGTATAAACATTTTTCGACAAACTCATATACATCCTTGATTCAAAATCTTTTATTTGACTCGTCATAGGTTCAAATGTACATATTACATTTGTATTCCAATAAGTCTAAAAAGACCCTTGATCCAATCAATAAACGTTTGTATGTCGTAGTTGACAGTGTGACTATTGGTATATACATTTTAAATAAATAATAATAACATACAAATCTTCTAAAAATCTATATGCAAATTCACGTTTATGCGGTTTTAAAGTCGGAAGAAAATCGTAAATTCCATGAAGCGCGCTAGCATTATTTTCAGCCCGTTATACTACCAACAATAACGTAATTGGAGAATGAGAATGAAACAAACGTGCGAGAAAGAAGCTACCGTCAGTAGACAGTGTTATAGCCATTCTCTATTACGATGTTTTGGATACGTGGACATTAGCTCTGCCTCCTTGAAAAGTGAAGTTATTTATTTCAAAATTAGACAAATTTTTACAAGAGAAATTATGAAGTTAATGTAAATTTGATCAAATACTTTCACACAAAGCACCTATCATAATTATCAAATAGGTTTACTAACATATCAGACAACAGTAAAAACTTACCACTTCATTGTTTTTACAACACTGTTCTCCCATTGGACAACCTTCCTGGAAATGAAATATCAGAACTTGTGTAGGAAACCGTTGTTCCCTCTCATTTTTATCAGCGGGCACAATGACTTTTGCGGAAACTATGACCTCTTACAAGCGTGTGTCATGAACAACAAATAAACAAATTCAAGTCAAACTGGTTTGAAATGCAAACAGAAAGTATGCGAGTACATATATTACCTCCTGTCAATTAATTATGTTTTAAAAAATGGTTTATCAGTGCATTTAATCGGTTTTTAACCAGTTGTGTTAGAAAATCAAACAAAACAAGATGCAACAGATATCGTTCTTTGATACCTCAAATTTGGAATGTAACATTTTGTATAGTAACTTACCACTGTTAATGGTTTTAGAGCATCCAAAATCGGCCTGTAACCTGTACATCTGCACAGATTTCCTAAAATGGTGCAAACTTATATTAGTACGAGGGTTATTCAAGAAATAGATATTCCGTAAAATGATACAAACCAATATTTTTTAGTTTCGAAGTCATTCAAGAAGTTATGCAACTGGCGTAATAAATCATACACACCTAAATCAGTTCACTTTATATTTGCCAAATACACGAGTAACTTGTGATTTACGGGCAATGTTAAAGTAACAATTACACCAACAGCAGCCATATTTTGCAACATATGTCCACTGTTTCTAAACCGTCTGACTATGAGGTGAATATATATATATAATTTACCTATGTTGAGAATCCAAACTCCATAGACACAATATAAACTGTTTTAACCAGCTATGCCAGACCCCAAAACTGGAGCGTATAATTAAGAGTTACTAACTCATAATTCATTTTACGCATATTCAATCACGGGTATTGTAAGAACCCCATCAATAAGCCTATACTTTTTATCGGCACATATACATTATTATATGAGCTAAACACCTGGATAGAGTTTTGATAAACTGTTTTGCATAGTAAGTTTGCCGCTATTTCTTTAAACTAAATGGACACGGATATATATATATTTACTTTTTTTATGTTTCACGTGTTAGCTGTTCTATGAAAAGGCCCGATATTTTACAGTATTATATCTTAAATACCATATGTTATACTAGTACATTTAAAAACGTCTATTGCATACAAGTTTACGACGTTGCGTTGTAAACCTTCGCCTCTAACCGCTGTGGGTTCGAATCCCCCTGGGAGCTCGACTTGTAAGTGAGGAAGTGTCGATTCTCACGGATGGTGGGAGGTGTACAGTACTGGTTCTACCCAGGAAAAGTGGGTGGTCTGCCTACACCACAAAAAATCATATATAACCTTTAATTTGTTGAAAATTACGTAAAACACCATACAAAACAAACAAACAAAACTATTGAATACAATAAAATGGTTATTTCTCATTATCATATCATTTAATATTTAGTTGTACATGCAAGTATGTATGAAATAGGGAGACTATAGAGATAATGGTTTGTTAGTAAGCAATTGAAACCGAACTTTTAATAATTAGGTTACGGTCGATCAAGGTTGCTTACTTTTTATATCAGGGTCAACCAACATTTATGTTGACCTTGCTTTGAGAAAATGTTAAAGTACTTATTTTAATGTATCTGTGTTTGATTATCAATGACTTCGAAAAACAAACCTTATCCTGCAATAAAGTCAACCTGACCTTCTGTCTATGAAAAGGGATCTACGGATAAAGCTTATCTGGAAGCATTGAACACCTAAAAGTATGACATGCACGGTCATGGTGACCGATATATGTATCAGTTTGCGTATAAGTATGTATAAAGCCTGTGCGATAAATGAGCAATTCTAATATATTAGTGCCTCGAAATGTTAACCAGAAACGTATAACATATTCTCGTGTTATCACTATTCGCCATTTTTGCATCTTAAAGTATGTCTCAACTTGACTCGGGCTATGTCCTCTTAGCTAAGATGAGTTTTATCTAAACTTCACCCTTACCCCGGTACATATATATTATATATATAATGGACTGTTCTTTTTTGGGGATAAAATGACTTATCAGCAGCCGGACATTGTAAACCTTGACAGGCTGATCTGGGTTTACAATGGCCGCAAAGGCTATTATAGTCGTTTTTAGCGGGTTAAGGGTTAAATTATTTTGTATAAAGCATGTAATCTTAGATAAACGTTGTCTTAAAACTTTCCACGTACATTTTTCAAAGGTTGATGCCTTTTGTGTGTTTTATGAAATTACGTTTGCCCTTTGGAACAGGTTGCTAATTATACAATAGAGTCTTCATGAAAAAACAACAATTCTAACCAATTTAAAGCAACTAAAGTGTTTGTTTTTACGTTTCAAGACAGGGAACACATTTTAAATGCTACTGTCGATGGAATATAAACATTATAAACATGTTTAAAATGTTATTGATAAAGTACAGCGGCCTCGGTATGTCAGTGGGTAAAGCCTTTGGTACTGCCCTCTCTATGGCAGAGGCATGTCTGATGGAAAACGGCCACCTTCATCTCATCTGAGGTTGCTGTAGTATAACCTAGTATGATTTAATAACGCGACGTAAAATCCAATTTAATTTCATTGTATGTACCAAACAAGTCACATATTAAACATCTGGCAATGTCCCTCAAAATGGATGAATCGGCGTGTTACGCTAGGGCTGTTAACGACGGTAACTTTAAATCTACCTAAACTAAATTGTCAGTTATATGTAAACATTATATTACCTTCCAGAGCGCATTCCACTTCGTCTCGTGTCGGATGTGGGTTGTTCCTTAGAAGGGTAAACATGGACATGACAAAGCCTGGGGTACAAAATCCACATTGGAGACCATGAGATTCAATCAAACGTTTCTAAAATAGTCATGTAATAATGTGAAAGGAATATACAATAAAACTAGACAATCTGAATGGTATAATATAGAAGGAAACCGTACAGTATAAGTGATATAGTATGCCAATTGTACAAACCAGAAGACATAAAACAACAGGGATAGTAAATAGGGAAGGATGTTACAGTATTGACGGAATATACAATAAATATCAATACTTGTCTCACAACATATTAAATAATTCATAAACTGCAAAACAAATAACAGTTAAGTAAATACGACTGTGTAACGTGCACACCATATAAATGTTAAATATATTCCTAAGTATTGCTCTTAATGTGGGCTAGTCAATAATAAATGGTACCACAGATCATATATAAAAACATTTTTTGAAATATTTGTGTTTTCTTTGTAAGGTTATGTATGACGGTCGATTTTTTGTGGTGGACGCAGACCACCCACTTTTCCTGGGTAGAACCAGTACTGTAAACCTCCCGCTATCCGTAAGAATCGACACTTCGTCACTTTCAAGTCGAGTTTCCAGTGGGATTCGAACCCGCAGCGGTGAGAGGCGAGAAGGTTTACAACGCAAAGTCGTTAACCACTTGGACAAGGAGACGCTCCTCTCAATATTATTACTAGATTGTTTGCAAGATGTAAACACTTTCATAGTAATTATTACTAATTGATACTGTAACATTTGTACCACAGAACAAACACAATGTCATCAAAGCTAGCACGATAACAAAGTGGAAACATACCTGAACCTTATGTAGTCCCGTGTTTGGGTTACCGACACCCTCAACCGTGGTAATGGCCAGTCCATGGGCCGCACAGAGTGGGAACAGACATGCATTAACCGTGTAATGTATACAAAAGATCAGGAATACTAAATATATGTAATAATAGTATATCATTTACAAATAAAGTATCAATTTGAAAGAGAGTACATTGCATGATCTCAAGAGCGAAAAGTATTATATTTCAAAGAATGATTCCAATTAATTGATGATATGGATAGTGTAATATAAATAGTGTTCATAAACAGACACACGCAAAGCTAGTCTGCTGCTTTTCGTTGTGTTACACAATGCAGTATTTATACCAATTGAGTAAATATCTATGGGCGGTGATTATAGTATCTTTAAATGTATATCTACATGGTATATGTTTGATGTTTGGTTACATTATAAGGATACATTGTCCGTCTGGTGATGACGTCAAACTTGGAAACCATGACGGTGCATGCTCCACAACCTCCATGGCCACAACCTTCCTTCGTCCCTGGCAACAGTACTGATGACAGATGTCAAGGCGAATATATCTGGTGTAATACAATATAGTATACCATGGTTTTGCACGTTGGGTCGTTTTAAACAAACAATGCATATTGGAATAAGTAGTTTATTATTTGCTGGTCCTTTGGGATCATAGAGTCTAAATCGGTGCGAATTTAATGTAGGATATCTCTTTAGAAAAAATGAACATCTTGCGTCCAAAGATCCCCTTTTCTGTATGCATTCTTATTGTTCATTGTGATGCTGTTGATGGTGTTTGGTAAGGTAAATCAGTAGCCTTGGTGATTTAACGATAACGGCCAGTCAGTCTTGTTAACACTCGTTCAGAATGTAACAGAATGTAATACATGTGTATAGTTTTAGGAAATAAATATCCAGGATTGCAATTTATTGAAACTATACACACGATGTGTACAATAGAAGACGATATACACGATAGATGACGATATACTTTATATAGGTTATTAGATTAGTCCAGACAAACGTCTAGAACAGTCCTCCTGATGAAAGCTTGATTTTCTCCGATACACTGGCAGTGGCGTAGCTGCACTAAGGATTACATATTATTCTGGGAAATCCCGAAAATGTACCAGAATGCGCCAGAAAAACTCTATTTATCAAAAGAATTCTGGGACCCCACTAGAGGAGTGCTCAGAAATTAGGCAGGCCTGTAGCTTCAAAAATGCCAGCTACGCCCCTGACTGGTATCGTTTCTGATTGGCTGAGACAGGAAACACCTGATATCTAAGATATATAGAAAGGCAGAAAGACAATACATCCTTCAATTAAAAAAATAATAATAACGGTCACGTGCTTCCAGTTCCAAATGTGTTTATGCACAATCGATCAAGACGTTTGTATTTACAATCAAGCGTTGACGATGGTCAAATGACGATATACTTTATTTGCACAATATATGACGATATACTTTATTTGCACGATATATGTTATGGATTACACACATGGAAAGAACAAAAAGGATACATTTTCTTCTAAGGTACTGGAGTAAAGTTGACTCTGTATCAGGCTTGGTATCTGTTATCTGGAGAAATAAACACATTTTATTCACATATTTTTTCTAAAACATGAACTCAACATTTAAAAAGCACTAAAAACGCACTAAAAAAAAAGAAAAGACAACGGGAAAAAGAAGACATGCATAATTAGTTAATACTTTTTTCCAATTTAGTTACGTGATGTTGATTTAAGTAAAGATGTGCACAATTAGTGTATCGAACTTCGACTTATTAATGTTGTCAATTTATTTAAATGTAGTGCAACCATGTAAAATAGATAGAAAAGGTCGTATGTTTAAGCTAAATATGTTTTTACCAACATCATGGGTATTAAAATGACTGTAGACGAATTAGAATAATAATGGATGTCAATCCAAATACGACTAAAACTATCATGATGTGTTTCAGCTCATATTCAATGTACAATGAAAAACTCGCCATATCGGTTAGTTTCTGGTTCATAAACCATCAATATTATTTCATATATGCTTGAAGGCCATACTAAATGCTTGTTTTGTGATCTAAATACAATTGTTTTCAATAGCATGTACAACTGCTAGAAATATGAACTCTAGATGAATTAATATTCATGATACACCATCGTCGTGTTTTCCAGTCGAAACATGTTCATGAAAATAATTCAACCGAACTTAATATGTGGCTTATTTAATACAGGTACATACTTCATATGAAACTGAAGGACATTATGAGTGTTTTCTCTTGTACACATATTTGTATTGGCACCAAATACCCTTCCAGATCGACGGCCTTTGCGAATACTTTAAGTTAAGCTGTTTTTCAATCATTATTTAGACCTTTGGCGCTCCAATGGCACATTTCAACAGGTTAGCTAATGGAACACAATCAACCCATCACATCATTTGGATTGTAGCTCATAACAGCTTTTACTAAATTTGTTGTTTAAAGAAACTTACCCTCAAATAACGGCCAAATTACACGGGTTCTTAAACTACCAGTTTTGGGATTTGGCCTTGTTTGTTATATTGTATCTATAGAGTTTGGATTCTCAAAATATAAAAGTTATATATACACCTCGTCGTCAGTTGGTTTAGCGGAAACGGTGTACAGAAGTTGTAAAATTTGGCTGTTGGTAGCGTGATAGTATGTTGGTAGCGAGATAGTTTTAATGTATACTATTACGCTGACGCTGTAGGCCAATCTTTTATATACAACCAGGCAATGTTGTAAGACCGCACATGCTTGTATGACAGAAACTGAAGTTACTAACATCTCGTTTAATACTTTCTTTTTCCACACAGAGTTCACGATCCTAATTGCCTTTTAAGTTCTAGGACCTATTTTTCGAAAAAAGGAGAGTAAGCTCAACACCTAAAAGTAGGTCGTTTATCTCTAGATGTCACTGATCTACAAAACCCTTAAATGGGTACACGGCAATATTAGCTTGTTCCTATACCCCACCAAATTCCTACCTTGACTGTGTTCCTATACCCCACCCACATCCTAGCTTGTGTCTATACTCCATTCACAGCCTAGCTTCTGCCTATACTCCACCCACATCCTAGCTTCTGCCCATTCCCCACCCACAGCTGTTCCCAGAATTTGGGCATATCTTTATCGGCGAATCTTTCTCGATTTAAATACACTTTGAAAATGTATACATGTGTCGAGAGTTAAATATAGCTTAGCTAGTTTCTATACCCCACCCACAGCCTAGCGTCTGCTTATTCCCCATCCACATCATAGCTTCTGCCTATACCCCACCCACAACCTAGTTTCTGCCTATACCCCAGCCACAGCCTAGCTTCTGCCTATACCCCACCCACAGCCTAGCGTCTGCCTATTCCCCATCCACATCCTAGCTTTTGCCTATACCCCACCCACAGCCTAGCTTCTGCCTATACCCCACCCACAGCCTAGCTTCTGCCTATTCCCTACCCACAGCCTAACTTCTGTCTATACCCCACCCACAGCTCTGCGGGTCTATTCCGATTACACCCTCCCCACCACATCCTCTCTTGTAATGCAGCATCCATACTGTAGGGGATAGGGATGGTACCCTAACGTTTCAATGTAGAAAGAAAATAAATGAAGAACACCGTACCTGTTTTCCATTTATGAAGAAAACTAAAATGTCCTTGTTCTTAGTTCCTTCTATAGTGTTTCTTCAGACATAAAGTACACCGTGTGTATGCACTTGAGTGAGTGTAGTAAATGTGTCTGCGGTTAAAGTGTGTCGTTTAATATGTTAAATAGGTACACAAGATAACATACATATCTTAATTTACATTCACTGTTGTGAACTAGCTACCGTATTGATTTATCGAAATTATTCGTTGACTCCACTCACGGTCTAATAATCGGACTCCCCTCAAAGCCAGGGTCGGTACGCAATTGATGGAAGGAGCAGAGTCCAATATATATCAGGAGTGTACATACATAAATGTATAGATTATAAACACTGGATATGTAAAGTTGTATATCACCTGACTCTGAGGAGAGTCCGATATATACCAGGAGTATATATATATATCCAGTTATGCCTGCATAACGTGTTTTACGAACAAGTCTGGGGGGGTCATTATTGATAACGTCAATATTAGATGATCAGCATCTCATTATCACGCGCAGGAACATGAGTTCAGTGTATGCTCCATGCTGATTGGCTATTTTATGGGCGCGCCCATGAGAAGTTGGGCGTCTGGCACACCAGTCATTCAGTTTATATTTATCAATGGATAGAGAGAGAACGCAATTTGTATTCCGGAATTTATTAAAAAGTCTAAAAAATCTTCTTGCACCTTACATACCTTGCAGTCATTGATTGGTTTTCTTAATTTCGCATGTTCAGTTGTTATACCGGGTCGCACTTTCCTTCGCAGACTCATCAATCTCACTATCGGGGTTAAGCAGCAACACCATCATGTCAAAATTAATCAACAGGTTAAACAGGACTTAGATATGTGGTTACAGTTTTTGGAAGGCTATAACGGAAAATCGTTTTTTTCTGAATGACACTAGGTTAAATAGTGACACACTCAATCTATTCACTGATGCGTCGGGTTCTGTGGGTTATGGTGCGTTATATAGCCCCATCTTACGATCTGCGTCTTCCGATTCCAGTTAGCATTTTAAACCTATTGGTGGCGTGTTTGGATAAAGTAACCGTGTCTTCTTTTCATCAAAGTTTATTTCAGGCCATGTTTCTCTTTGCTTTCAGTGCTTTTGCACGCTGTGGAGAAATAACGGTTTCTAATTCTAAAAATGTATCTTCATTAATATAGTTCCACGATATTATATTCCTGGATTCCCAACAAAAACCCAGTGCTGTTCAGGTGACTTTTAGAAACTTCAAACATAATTATGGCAAACCTCACACAATCAGTTTTTCTCACGGTCACACTGCGATTTCACCGGTTCACGCTCTGGAGAAGTATTTTACATTGCGAGGTTTACAACAGGGTCCTATATTTTTATTGAGCTCGGGTCGCCCTGTCCCCCGGGGAATGTTTGACAAACAATTGGCCACTTGTTTACGGTTTTGTGGTTTCGACAGTTCTAGGTACAAGTCCCACAGCTTTCGCATAGGCAGAGCCACAGACTGTGCCCAAAGGGGGGTTTCAGATGCATGTATTCGTTCGTTAGGCAGGTGGAACAGCAATGCATTTAAAAAAATTATAAGAATATCCGAGGAGTCTTGATGTATGCATTTTGTGTCGAAACTGTATGTGTAACGCATCTTACTGCTGTCTGCTTGGGCTTACAGTTAGTGGGTCTTACTCTTAAGTAGTTTCAGAACACACTGTCTGCTTGGGCTTACAATAAGTTCTGAGAGTACTGTATTATGTCAGTCTATATTTTCAAACAATTTGAATTATCCTCAACCTCCCCACTATCTCAGAGCTAGCTGGAGTCCTGCGTATATTTCTATATATATTGTATATGTATTCCTATTTTATGTAAAAACATAATGTCTTTTTATCTTGACCATTTTATACACAGGCGTATACCAAAGTAACATGTTATAATTTGCGGATAATAACATTCGTTGTATGAAGGGAGCTGTTGCTAATTTATTTGTATGTACATGGTTTATCATTGCGATGTCATTTCATTTAAGGTCCCTCATCTAGACGTTCGCCTATTCCCATCGGAAACGTTAGGGGAATGCAGATTTGCTCCTAGAACGTAGCATATCTGCCTTTGTGGCGTATTCTTACGAACCCCTTACACATTTCCGGTCGTTTACGGGACCATTGTTATTTTTAATTTTGAAATTGTGTTTTGTATATGCATTATGATTATATATCTTGTTGTATAGTAAGAACAAAAGGTTGTATGAGAGTGTGCTTGGTTTAATCATTAAACATTTATATTGTGTTTCATTATATGATACTGTTTGTTTTAGAAAACATATGACTAAAACAAAATTATATTGGGTCATGCAACGCATGACCCCTTTCAATTGCATACACGGATTTTTGTCTTCTTTTACCCCGGACTGAGGATCATAAATTAATATATTGATTATTGACGAGATGTTAGGTTTTATATAACCTGACTCTAAGTACTACGGAGCCCCGCAGGTGACATGCAGAACAAATAATTTAAAGCGTTTGCACGCTCTACTACTCTGTAATACAGCGTGCCAATGCTCTAGCTACAGCGTGCGAACGCTCTAGTAGAGCGTGCGAACGCTGACGCTGTAGTATAGCTTGCAAACGCTCTAGCTACAGCGTGCGAACGCTGTAGTAGAGCCGCTGTAGTAGAGCGTACGAACGCTCTAGCTACAGCGTGCGTAGCGAACACTGTAGTAGAACGTACGCACGCTGTAGTAGAGCGTTCGCACGATCTAGTAGAGCGTTCGCACCCTGTAGTTAGAGCATTCGCACACTGTAGTAGAGCGTTCGCACACTCTAGTAGAGCGTTCGCACGCTGTAGTAGAGCGTAGAGCGTGCGAACTCTGTAGCTAGAGCCTGCGACAGAAAGATTGTAACATAATTACAAAGATCATGGTATTAAAGAAACTAACCTACCAATAACGGCAAAAGTACACTTCAAAACCGTTTACTAAAACTATCCAGGTGTTCAGGTTACATATTGAGGTATACTTACCGATTAAAAGTAAAGATTCATACAATGGTTCTTAAAATACCAGTTCTGGGGTTTATTCTGTCTGGTTAATATAGAGTTAAAGATTCTCAAAATATGTAAGGTATATATAGAGGTTCTTAAATGAGTACTCATCCATTATTGAATTCATTAAATGATATAATGCGAGGCTCTTCTTGCCGAGCATTATATCATTTTTGCTAACGAGTTTAATCAATTCAATAACGAATGAGAACAAGAATGTTACATAACTTATAACGTCACACTACGTTAGAAAAACGTACATTAATGTGACGTCAATGACGTCATTAACGTTATGTTATACCAGTAGTGGAATATCGAACATATTGAATGTTATGTATACACGCCTTGGTCATTAGGGTGGGAAACGGTGTACATCTGTTGTAAAATGTGCCTGTTGATACTAGAGCGTGCGAACGCTCTATTACAGCGTTCACACGATGTAGCTAGAACATTCGCATGCTGTACTACAGCGTTCGCACGCTCTACTAAGGCGTTCGTTCGCACGCTGTAGTAGAGCGTGCTAATGCTTTAAGTTTGTTTTTTTGCATATTTTGAGAATCTTTAACTCTATATTAACTAGACAGAATAAACCCCAAAACTGGAGCGTCGAATTACGAGTACTCATAATTAATTTTACGCATATGTAATCACGAGTATTTTAAGAACCCTTGAATGAATCTAATCACCTGGATAGTTTTGGTTTATGGTTTTGTAGTGTACTTTTGCCGTTACTGGCGGGCTAGTTTCTTTCATACCATGATCTTTTTAATTATGTCACTATATTTCTGTCTCTACTACAGCGTGCGAACGCTCTAGCTACAGCGCTCTAGTACAGTGTGCGAACGCTCTAGCTACAGCGTGCTAACGCTCTACTACAGCATGCGAACGCTCTACTACAGCGTGCGAACGCTCTACTACAGCTACTTGCTTGAAAGTGTAACATATTCTTTCCAGTGGAGTTGAAAGTTTTGAAATTGATCTATGAATAGTATTTTGAATGCGGTTTATTTGTTTAAAATTGAAAATCCTTGGATAAGATTATGCTGAAATTGCATAAAAAAGTGTTTTCTTTTTCCTCAGTCACATATAGCTCGACGTATATCGATAAGAACCTTTGAAATTTGCTTCAGAACGGGAACATTTGTATATGTTATGCCGTGAGTTTAAATTTAATCTGGTACCCTTCCCCAACTGTACTCGTTACTCTCTACTCTCTCTTCGAGCGATCGCAGTAGGGGAAGAGTACCAGACTAGAATTTCTCATTTTAATTCGTATAGTCTTTGGTAAGGTCACTAACGTACAGTCGGTAGGATATTTTTACCGTCTGGTCTGATTTGTTCTATAAATAAATTTGAGAATGAATCAATTCAATAAATTTAAATAAGGTGTGATTTTAAGTTGTAAGTTGTGTCATTTAATTTATATGTATTCTATCTGTATTGCTTAATAACTTATTCGTTACGTCAAATCTCTTTAAACATAGCATATAGGAAATGTTCTTAACATAAAAGTTTAATTTGTAGGTCACAATTTAAGTTCAGATGTGTTGAAGTACTGATTAGGAGTTTAATGGAAAGTATTGCCTGTCACATTTGTTCTGTGATAGATCTTATTTTTTCTTTTTAACTACGCAAACGAAATATGTACAGAGCTAAATTTGTTGTTTTTTTGTTGTTTTTTTGGGGTGGTGGGAAGGGGGAGGGTAGTTTTTTTGTTTGTTGTTTTAGTGATGTTGTTTTGTTTGTTTTGGTGCTTGTTTTTGTTTACTTTGTTCATACTATTAATTTAGTATAATAATAAAATAGAAAACATACTTTCTGTCCACAGCAGCCGTTCTGTCTTAGCACGGAAGCGGACATAGATCGCTCCCAGATCGGAGTGATTTTTTCCAGTTGAAAAGAAATTAACATAAGAAAAATTGAAGCAACTATTTGTTTGTTATTTAGCGAAATAGACTGTATTACGTGTGGACCCATCTGAAGATATGATATGCTGAAAGGAATGTATCGTAATACGTGTCAAGTGTATCTCGTGATTGTAGTTTGTTGAATTGTAGCAGAAAGGCGACTAGAGTGGAATCGCCTAATAATTAATACATTGATGAACAAAAGAAATAATATTTTTTGAATAATGAAATAAAGAATGAATAAAGCAATGCATGTTTCAATACATGCAAGGTCATATTAAGTTGAATATAAGAAGACGAAACATTTGGGTTTGAGTCAAATAGACATGCAATAGAATGAAATTATGAGTTTTCAGATACATGCATTACATGAGTGATCATAAGCATCCATTCGATTTGGGAGTTAATAAGCCGCCGAAAAATAGAACTATTTAATTAAGTTATATTGTATAACTATTGAACAAGATGAAGAGGATTTTACATGTATTTGTGTCTGTCTACTTCGGAGATTTTCATCATATGAAGGACATACCTTAACAAGATATTTAAAGGCACATTGTTTATATTATTGAAGTGAGTGAAGGACTGCTGGCATACATTATTAGGGCTAAAAGTACCAAAGTTACAATCTTGCACGTGGTTTCACATCTAATAACCCAACAGGTGTTGCATTTTAAAAAGTTAAAGTTCATGTAAGTTTTCCTTTGATACTGTGTATTTAGAAAAAAATGTCCCATCTCAGGTGTGAATTTATTTCACAGTTATTCATAACTCAGCAATGTTTACATTTATATAAGCGTGTGTAAAAACAGAAATATTACAACTCTTTGGGTGAAAAAGTTGATGGCCTTTTATATTACACTTTTGTTACTACTTGACAAAAACAGGGTTCAAATTTACCACTTACATGTATTATCTTGCTAAATGCAAGTAGAATTTTGCAGACTGCAAGTAGAAAATATTAGCAATTGCTAAATATTTCAAGCAGTAAAAGAAACCCATTATGTCTCAGTCTGCATTTATTCACTGGACATTTTTATCTAATTTAGTTAAATAGCTGAATATATACGTAGGTATAATTATATACATTATTACATTCCTGCATCTAGCTGAGTGCGAAAATGTCATTATTTACCAGTATAGTAATCGTTCTAAAATAAATGGTTTTAAATTATTAATGCAAGTACCTTGATTAAAATACCAAGTGGAAAACCTTCGCTCTTGCAAGTGACGCAAACATTAAACTTGATCCCTGAAGAATATGTTTACGTGAGCTACAGACTAAATTGTTGATAAATGTTACTTGTTTTTGGTTTTTGAGGTAATTGACACGTATAATGCATGTATTATTATTTCAAATAAATCTTACGCGTACATATCAAAAATACTAGTGGACTTTTCAATGGTGGGCGCTGATTTTCTGTTGCTGTTTTCAAACGGTTTCAAATAAATAAAAGACGTTATCACATAACTTACGGTGTGGGAGTATTATAAAGCCGTGGTGTATTTATCAAATTACACTAGTGAAATAAAATATGCAAATGAAGGCTGAACATTCGTTCGGTCCTTTCCGTTCAGTTTAGTGTGCTTCGGAATAGCCTCGTCTCGCCACCGTTTAAGATATTAGATTAAGCAATAGAAAAATTGTGTGTCGGGCAACGGTCTCAAAATGTCTAGGTAGGTTGTTTTTTTTAAAAAAAGGAAATGTTGATACACTGAGGAATTCACTATTCATGAGCGCATTAAGGTCTAAGTACGTGCAAAGGTACTGACTTGCTAATGCTGATTTCACCAATATTGTCTAGGTGTTTTTATCTTTACACAGTTGAATAATCGTTTGCGTGTATCTGCTTATCAGTAGTCTCCCTTGCCACAACTATAATACGCTGACAAACTGAAATACGGACATCATCGGAACTCAATCGAACATAATTTGTTCATCATACAAACACACGATCTCATACAAAGCAGCTACCATAAAAATGTACCTTATGAAGCTTTTCTTGACTCCCACACCAAGCCACTCCCACCTTTAAAAACAGTTTACATTTTGTAAGGGCGCCCTCTTGTTGATTTCCGTAATCCAGTATTTTTAACAGTTACGGAAATTCACAAGACAATTGCGATGTAATCCCGGCTGAAGACCTAACGATGAATCGGTTTTCATTTTCATATTTATAACACCATTATAACATTATAAATAGATCATGGCTTTATGCTATGTGATAAAGCCAAATAAAAGCATTAATGTGTGGTTCCGGTTTCTTGACTAACCCCGTTTTAAGGGCAGACCCGAAACATTTTTCGGCAATTTCCTTTACAATAAACAATAATAAAACAAATAATAAAATGAATTCATTATCAACGTGTTTTTAGTACTATCTAAGCTCAATGTTTTCTGTACTTGATATCAACTAACATACATTCAAGTTAGCATGGTGTTCTATGGTATCACAGTTGAGAAAGCTATCCAGCTGGCTTGCGGAACGTCGATGGTTCTACCCAGGTGCCCACCCGTGAACGAAAATTGCGCGGAGGGCACCTGGGGTCTTCCTGTGGCACCAGTGGAAGCTGGAAAGTCGCCAAATGACCTTAGCTGTTGGTGCGACTATGCAAACCAATTCAATTCATTTCTATGGTATCACGGTACGTAAATGGTTTGACAAAACAAAAACATCTGTAAAAAATGTTTAAAGAAACAAGAAACTCAAATGCTTTCTGTATCCCTTCTACTTAATTGTCAGGATATAAAATGTAACCAATTTTACGTAAACACGTCAGAATTAGATTTGAAAAGGGGTACCCTCATTGAACTTATTATTTTAAAAGTTCTATGGTATCAAGGTATCCACATAATGTGTATCCTGTATTTGTTAGTAACTGGTTTAAGATTCAATGAGTGACCATTTCTAGAAACAATAATGTACAACAGACTCATCAGACTAAACATTAATGAATCATAAAATATTCAAGGTAATGGAAACTGCATTTATGGAGACCAGGGTTGATGAGTTTTAAAGAGCATAAGGATATTATCAACATGTATGCATTATTTTGAAATATCCTTTTATTTATGTTAAAGATACTTTTTGTTTAATATTTTATTATATGTATACCTTAAGTCATCACAACTATAAAATAATTATCATATATTAGCAGAGATGCATACTGTTTTTTAGATTGGACACTACCGTGATACCATAGAACCCTTGATATCATAGAAAGCTAGTATAACTAGGTTTTAAAAGTACTTAGAGTAAAAAAGATAGAAAACACATATATAAAACATTGTTAGCAAATAAAGTATAACACTATTGTTTTAGCATGTAATAGGAATAACACATATAATTTTATCTGGCCTCAAACTTTTATATCAAACAATCAAACATTTGTTTACCAAACCTGAAGCTGTAGGTCTCACAACACACTTCGATTTTACTGTGTTGGCCATAGGCAGTAAAGTCCAATTTTCCATTCTGAATCAAGCATTTACAGTCTAAAAGTATTTTTTTGGGAAAATACAGTTACTGCTGCTCATAAAAATCATAAGTGCATAATGCGACCTTCAAGGGGGGCTCATGTGTTTGCATGTCTTCAACATCATAACCGCAACAACTATAGATCACTAGATGTATCTACCAAAAAAATAATTTATAGATACTTTTGTCATAGATTACATGAGTTTACGGCTCAAAATGCAACACGCATCAGTTTGCTTCGTGCCATATTCATGGAGCGAAAAAATCAGGAATTTTAATCTGTATCAAGAGTAGAAAATATTCAGTTACTTTTGTATTCTAAGAGAATGTGTTCTTAAATTCTGTAGGCTTTGTTTTGGATATTTATATAATCTAAAAAAAAGTGTGATGTTTGTCTTTCAGGCAGTGTTTCTCAATTTATTAATTGTTCACCTATGCCCATCTATGAATTTTTTTTTATTTTTTTTTATTAAATGATGCATTCTGAAACAGAAGTAGTGGTTAGACTTATTTTCTAGTCAAAAATAGTTTATTATATTACCTGTCCTACAATGTCATTAAAGGCCATTCAAGTTGATGTCATCATAAGCATGGCTCCAATAAAACAAGCCCTCCCTTCAACTCTCAAATTGGCATCTTCTACCAGCTTCCTGTATAAAAAGATAAAATGGCCTTTACTTAGCACATGATTACAATATTGATAATAATGTCGCTAAATATTACTATTTGAAAACCTAGCCGTTGTACACAACAAAAAATAGAGAAAAAATCTGAAAATATACCCAACAGTGATTTAAAAGGGTAACAAATACATAAAACCAGCAGGGGAGTTAACTAGGAAACACTAAATGACACCACAACTTGCGAAAAGCAGAAAAACAACCGAAACCCACCGGCATGCAGATGAGTTTTCAAGAAATTATCAGAATACAGATAACGCTACCAAATGTACATGAACAGCGTTTAGCTTAAAAATCTATGAAATTATAACAATCGGTATATTTCATAAAATGTCTGTCAATTCCATGTTATATCGAAACTGTTTATTAATCGCATTGAAACGCATTGCATGCACTTATACATAGTTGTTGAATTCATCTCAAATTACAGTCAGTCAGGCAGTCAGTCACAAAACATTTTCCAAATGAAAATCAGTGATCAACTGCTTGCGACCGACTGCAGTGTTTCTCCAGACGACACTGTACACCTACTCAAAGCAGTGAAAATTGAATGCAGACCATTCCGATCAGAGCAAAAAAGATAGCAGCATAATACTATACGTAATGCAGCACAACACGTAACATGCAAAAAATAAATTCAGTACAGATATGCGAAAAACAATATCTCGGCGACACAGGCAATCTTTACCGTGAATAATGATAGAACCAGAATGTAATGTTTTATTATGACGCGAAATTCACTTGAATTGCAATGATGTAATTCGCGTACATTTTTTTTATTTAAACATATATTAGCACAGTTTTATTTCTTAGCGCAAAATAATATTTATAATCAGAATTCAGAACCGAAAACACTTAACGCCATTTTTTAATTTACGTAAAAGGAGTTTATGAAGAATGTAACAGTACATTAAAGTTTTGCCTGGACTTTTTTTCCTATATACAAACAGACACACAATATATTGGATGTTTTTTTATTTGACATGACGTGAAATTTGTATGAAATGCGCATGAAAAAATATCACGAGAGAACAAATTGCCTGCGTACAAAAGGAATACAATAAATGAGATGAATATGCTAAAAGCTGGAACGCCTCATTCAGCTAACACCAAGCATGAAACAATTTTTGTCTCGACAAATGTTCAACTGCAAATGACAAATCTTCCCAAAAGACACAGCGGTTCGAAAAAAGTTGTCACACAACTTCAAAGCAAACAAGGAAGAGCGACTAAGTTAATAAACACATGTGATGAACATTCTCGACAAATAAGACACATCGAACAGCGGTTTTGAAATTTGTTGCACTGCATAAGTGGGTCATATGAAGCTGCTTTCCGTGAACATATCCCTGGCATAGTGTCGGTACATTGTATCCATTTTAACCCAACCGAGACGAGAACTAAACTTCCAGAAACAAGTTATCGACTCGCAAGCAAAAACTTTTTTTGGCAAATACAATCGAATATCCATCTTTCGCGGATTAGTTGATACTGCATGTACATGTGTATGCACTGAAATATGCAATGAAAACATTTATATTGCGTTTCATCAGGATGTTTCATCGCCTGGAATCCATATCGACATTACGGAAGTGATTTGGGAGTTCACTACAAACAGCATACACAAAATAATCCATGTTGATCAAAGTATGGTCCATTTTCATGTGCAAAATCACTAATTATGGTCAAATCCAACTGAAGTTCATTGCAATTCATCACAAATTGTTCAATTCAACTTTTTCACACAGTTGAAAACATCAAACTCAGAAATATTGATCTGTGTCAATGAAAGCTGTACTGAAAGCGTCTGGCTGATTGTTTCTTTAAGGTCTCACAACACACTTCGATTTTACTGTGTTGGCCATAGACAGTAAAGTCCAATTTTCCATTCTGAATCAAGCATTTACAGTCTAAAAGTATTTTTTTGGGAAAATACAGTTACTGCTGCTAATAAAAATTCACAAAATCTGGTACATAGCCCAGTTTTTTTTTTTAATGTGAGTGGTGGCAGTCTACTCTTTTCGGCTTTCACTAAACAGTTTGCACCTAAATTCATACGCATTTTGAGCACCCACAAATGTGTAAAATTTTGCTGTCAGTGTCGACTACTCGCTGTTCATCCAATCTCACACTATTGTTTTCTCACCTGCAACAAGAAAATAAAATATCCATGGTTAATTATTAAAATATCTCAAACCGAAGAACACACCCCTACTTTTTATGGTTTAAGAATCATCCTACAGTCACACGCAAGGGAGCTAAGTGCATAGTGAGACGTCAAACACCATTCAAACAAAACAAATTATACAGGTAAAAACTTTAAAAGTCTTTTCTGAAACTACAAGAGCTAGACGTCTTAATACTTTGCATGGATCAAAAGCTGATGGTCCTCTACCAATCGTGTTTAAATGATGATCCCGGGGTTAAATGTTAGCATGCCCAGGTGTACCCATTTAAAATAGAGTTATATTGGAAAATCTTTAAAAAAAAACTTCTTCTGAACTTACCAGATCTTTTTCATTTGACCCACTTGTGTAACTGTTGCAAGTGTCTAAACTGGATAAAGGTCATCAGGTGAGCGATTCAGAGCGGTATAGGGACAACCCGGACCATGGGACATCCCGGACCAGACAACCCGGACCACATTTAGGACAACCCGGACCACGTTTTAGTACGAGCTGGACCACACTTTAAAACAACTTTTATAACGTAATAGTTATCTAATAAATAAGTTTATTTTGGTTTGTGATACTAATAGTCATACATTTATACTCATAAACTACGTTCATTTGTCAGATCGTTCTGTTTTTGTGTCTCAATTTTAACAAGAAATCATTAATATGCAAGTGCCGTATTCGCATGTTAGTATCGTCTATTTTCAAATGGATATCACAATTTATATTTTAAAATAAATGTTTGGTCAGTTTCATTCAGTTGCTTTATGACTAGAACATACTTATTGTGACTAGAAGATACTGGTAATGTGTTTCTTTTCTTCACTATACTCTGCAAAATGCAAAAAGGCTTACACTGGTGTCTAATATAGAAGTCATGTTTAATCGATTAATGATCGATCATCGGTCGGTTAAACATTCTGATGACCGTTAATAAATTTTCATCAGATTTCCAACACTAGCTTTATCTACGCATTATTAAAATACTGTCACATTGGACTAATTTAATAACAATGTACAAAAAAACACACTTAGTTAAACTACTTATTAAAATACTTTATGTATTGACTATTCAGCAGAATACTTCAACGAATCTCTTCTTTCCAAGAACCAGGGAGTAAGTATACGTGGAGGAGAAACGGATCGTTTTGCCGTTTTATGTTGTCCCGCGTGTGTTTCACTACTGCGTGAAAATGACTACTTCTGGTTGTTTCGCGCGTGTGTGAAAAACAGCAAATTCTTATAAATTATTACACTTAGAAACTCAATAAAGGTGTGAAATGTAAACATAATTATTATTTATTCACATTGTGTCGTCTGATACAGAGCGTGGATGTGTTTGCATTTTACCAGATGGTTCCGTGTAACAAGATGGCGCCACTCTGCGCCAAATAAAATATGGTGACAGTGAACAACTATTGCAAACGAGATACGAGACTACGGGTTATTTAGGCATTAATAATCACAAAAAGTGAATAGTAGACATATTTATCTTTGTCAAGAAGGTAATTTCAAGGTGGTGATTATAAGACAAAGCCTAAAACGAGGTGATGAAAATGTACCTTTTGAGATATCAGCTGAAATTTTTAGTTTTTCAAATTAAAAAAGGTGTGGAGCCATTGCAAACGAGATACAAAGTATGGGTTATATTAGGCATTAATAATAACAAAAAGTGAATAGTAGACATATTTATCTTTGTCAAGAAGGTAATTTCGTGATATGTTGATTATAACAGAAAGCCGTAAAAAAGAGGCTGTAAAAACTGCCTAATTTGAGATGTTGGCTGAAATTTTAAATTTTCACATGTAACACGCTTACGATCGATTTACCTGTATCGATAAAATAGTAAATGGCGGCGTTCTTGCGCGACAACATAAATCGATAAACTAGAGCGTTTATGAACCCGTTTCTCCTCCCCGTATACTTACTCCCTGCAAGAACGCAGACGAGGAAAGGTTTGTTAATTTTTTCTCATTAAATGTGTTTTCGTTTCTGTGAATAAAAGTGGTTACAGGTTACAGACGCCGGGCGAAAAGACGCCATGCGAAAAGACGAGAAAACGCCGGGCAAAATAACGCCACGCGAAACGACGCCGGTTGAAAAGACGCCAAGCGAATTAACGCTGGGCGAAATAACGCCACGCGAAAAGACGCCGGGCGAAAACATGCCATGCGAAAAGACGAAAAAAACGCCGAGCGAAACGACGCCGGGCGAAAAAACGCCGTGCGAAATAACGAAAAAACTTCACACGAAATAACAAAAATTTAAATGTATACAACGTCGTCTTTTCGCGTGCCGCTTTCTGGTCTTTTACTTTTTTTCGCCCGGCGTTTTGACTATTTGTCGTCTTTTCGCTCGGCGTTTTTTCGTCATTTCGCCACGCGTTTTTCGCTCGGCGTTATTTCGCGGCGAAATAACGAAAAGACGAGATGGCACATATCAGCCACCATACTCGGGCGCTACTTGTTGGGGGAAATATATGAAGTTGTCGTAATACTATGATGAATCAATCTTCTCTGTACAACACCAAACAACAGAACCAAGTCGTTGATTTCCGTATTGTATTTTAACAGTTACGGAAATGCACAAGACTATTGCGATGTAAGCCCGGCTGAAGACCTAACGATGAATCGGCTTGATTTTCATATTTACAACAATATTATAATATTATAAATAGATCATGGCGTTATGCTATGTGATAAGGCCAAATAAAATCATTAACGAGTGGTTCCGGTTTCTTGACTAACCCCGTTTTTAAGGGCAGACCCGAAACATTTTTCGGCAATTCTTTTACAATAAACAGTAATAAAACAAATAATAAAATGAATTCATAATCAACCGTGTTTTTAGTACTATCTAAGCTCAATGTTTTATGTACTTGATATCAACCGACATACATTCAAGTTAGCATAGTGTTCTATGGTATCATGGTACGTAAATGGTTTGACGAAAAAAAATTCTGTGTCCCTTCTACTAAATTGTTAGGATATAAAATGTAATCAATTTTACGCAAAAACGTCAGAATTAGATTTGAAAAGGGATAACCTCACTGAACTTATTATTTTAAACATTCTATGGTATCAAGGTATGCACATATTGTGTATCCTGTATTTGTAAGTAACTGGTATAAGATTCAATGAGTGACCATTTCTAGGAACAATAATGTACAACAGACTCATCAGACTAAAAATTAATGAATTTTATAATCTTCAAGGTAATGGAAACTGCATTTATGGAGACCACGGGTGATGAGTTTTAAAGAGCATAAGGAAATTGTCATCATGTATGCATTATATTGAAATATCCTTTTATTATGTTTAAGATACTTTTCAATTATTTTATTATATGTACCTAAAGTCATCACAACTATAAAATAATTATCATATTTTAGCAGAGATGCATACTGTTTTTAGATTGGACACTACCGTGATACCATAGAACCCTTGATATCAAAGGAAGCTAATACAACTAGGTTTCAAATGTACTGAGAGAAAAAAAGAAAGAAAACATATATATAAAATATTGTTAGACCATAAAATATAACACTATGTTTAAGATGTAATAGTAATCACACATATAATTGTATCTGCCCTAAACAATTTTTATCAAACACTCAAATAAGGTTTTACCAAACCTGAAGCTGTAATGAAAAATAAATCATTTTGTCATTATCTTTTAATATCAGTTAAAAAGTGTTTTAATATTTATAATAGTAATACCACCAACACCTATGTTGTGAAATAAAAGAAGATTTAAATAAAAAGCATTCAGACATTTTCTTTTATTTGTATGCATATTAATTAATATATATTATCATGAATAGGCAGATCCAATAAACACATATGTCAATTGTCCATATATATCATGTAAACCAGGCGGTCCCGTGTATCGGTCTATCCTCCGAGCACGTTAAAGAACCATAGGAATATATCCGATAATAGGAGTAGGGCAGGTTCCCGGATTCCTATGTATCCTTCCCCTCTCTCTGGGGCGGCTCTAAATAACCTATACTGTGTTGATGAGCCGTTAAACAAAATTCAATTCATATCATGTAGATCTAATACAATATTTGTTGTTCTCAATACTTGATTAATGCAGTTGGAAAACCTGTATTTTTTTTCTTCAAAAAGCACTAATTTATAAATTATCAATAACCACACTTAGTGATAAGGCCATTCTATGTGTACACATATCAACAGCCTATTCCACTTGCTGTGGAATACACAGGGTAATAAAGACTTCATATAGGACTTGTTAGGGTTTGGAAGTAAATAACAGGGTCATAAACCACAGTGATCACTCAGATGTGTAGTCACACTGGGAGACCTTATATATTGTTATCTCTGTTTCATAAAGGTATTATTCATATAGTATACCTGTGCTTGGTAAAACATGGTACATTGTGTCACTGAGAAAGGGAGAATATGCCCTTTCTGTACACATTACTGAATGAAAAACATTTCATATTTTATATCTTGAATAATTTTAATCTTGTCAAACTTGCATTGTTTTCCCTCATCATGCTCATGGTAAACACTTGTCTGCACCAGTCTTCCAATTAACCCAAAAGCCCGAAGCCCGTGGCTAGTAAACTGTCATTCGCGCTAGTGATTTTTTTTCAAATTTATCTAGTCGAGCTAAAGGAAAATGTATGAGTTTCCATTGAGTATATAAGAATTCGGGCTAGTGACACACACATTGTAATTCAAAGACTGGTTTGCGCTGAACTTTAGTCCTTACGGAATATATTAATTAGAGACTAGTAGTCTAAAAGCCATGCAATAAAAAAAATAGATAATGTGCACTCAATCCATACAGTCAGAAAACTTGCAGACACTATTTCCACTGGGCCTTAATGATACTATTTATCAACAAGGAAATATTTCAAAAGAGCCTTATATTGACATTTTTGCTATATTTTCCATTCGAAAGCGTAAATCTATATCTCATGTTTGTAGACGTAATGGTAACATCAAACGGAAATCACGTATTACTATATCATTCGCTGATTTACTTACTGTTTTTAAACAGTTTGGATTAACCCATATTATCTCGATGTAATGGAAATACATTATCATGTCTATGCTAGTGACTTAGTGGTTGGAATATTTCTTCTTGTCTCCATGTGGTTGTTTAATATCAGATCTCTGTACGGTTGAAATAACAGAATTATATTAAAATGTCTCTATATAGTTGGCTTATCACAGATCTGTATGTAGTTGGAACATATCTTGTCTATATGTGGTTCGAATATATCAGGCATCTATCTGTTCTCTTGTGGCACGACTATTACCTTTTGCTATCTTGCTGGAATTACTACATCATGTATCTAGTCTTAGTAGTCTATATGGTTGGAATACCACAATCTAATCTAGAGTTATGTGGCTGGAATAGCACATATCTATATTCAACATTGTTAGATCATCACAAGTCTCCAAATATTGAAACATCAAATCTATCTATGTGGTTGGAATATGTCAGGTCTCTACATGGTTGGACTATATCACATCTCCATGTGGTTATCTCACATCTCCTTCCCGTTAGAATATATAACGTCTCTGTTGCTAGAATATCAATCATTGCATATGTTTGTGTTTGAAATATCTCTGTAATAAGAATATCTTCATTATTAAGTATGTGGTTGGAATATCTTGTGTTCTTTTTTGTGGAATATATCTCATAAAATCTCTATAGCTGCATATCGTATTCGTCTATATGTGGTTGGAATACCTCATGTGTCCATGTGGTCGGAATATATTGATTCTGTAGATGTGTTGGAACTATTTATCTGTCACTGGAGAACATGAAGAAAACCTGAAATACAAGAAATTTATTACATTTTGAGTTCTTTGTAAATTGATCATATATTCATCATGTTCATGAACAGTCTGTAAGCAAGGCCGAACAGAAAATGTAGCATTCAAAGACCACAGTTTACCAAAACATGCACAGAAACAACCACTAATTACAAAGATGAACAAAAGGCGATGTATAACATCCCAAACGTTACTGAGATTGCAATATATTTTTATATGTATCATGTTTGGTAAATATGTTGTTGCTCGTTGTTTAATAAACAAAATGAGTGTTCCAGGGAACACATGTGTCGCCTGCCGTGTGGTTATTTCATCAGGTATAATCTTACTATAATGTCTGAAAACCGGGGGTGCCATCCTTCATGAATTATACAGCTTTTTTTTAAATTGTTATTTTGTTCATAAAAAGTGTCATAACGTCTCACTAGTGAATTAATCAACACGATATAATATATGTAGAAACGGTCACTTGTGGACCACTGCAAACATACTATAAAATGTCCATTGGTCTTTAAATCTCCCCTCAATCTGCAAACCTTTCTCTGAAGCTCAGAATATCCACAGAAAATCAAAAGTTGACCAGATTAATGTTTTTAAATTCCAGTCTTTTTCAGCACCCCTCAAAACTAGCTCCATTTCACTAATAATTCAACTGTATTCCTACTCATTTTCAAATTGTCATATCTTCCTCGAAAATCACCCAGTGGCATCCAAACTTGGCAGAAGTCAGGAACACTTCCAATCTTGTCACCTGAAGGCAGAAATAAGAGAATGATTGCACATTTCCAAGTTGAGAGCAAACCCATTAACACAGCCCTAGTTTCTTACGGTGTAGGAATCTTCCTACCGCCATGGCCAAGGGAGGTAATTCTATAGTGAGACCTAACTCTGCATGGGATAATTGATAAGGTGAAAATGTATAAAGTTTCATGACCACGGGGTAATATTTTGTCAAGTCATAAGGTAGGTTAGATTTCACGTTAAATTGTTATGAAAAGGGTCATCACTCTGCCTAAAATTAAAGTCAGGGTTATTGGACATGTGTAACATTTCTTTCGGTAAGATGAAGATGAGTGTGAAAATAAAAATAGAATAAAAGTCGAACAGGAAATGCAACTTTCACAGAACACAGTAAGCCCAAAAACACGCAGAAGGATAAACATGAATGGCAATGTTAACAATGAAAAACGGCATATGACGTCTCAAACACAAACAGGATTGACAACAGGGCTACCGTCTTGGAACGGTCAGTGGCATAAAAAGGCCGTTGTGGGTTTAAACCAGGTTCTAGTGTGCACCAAACCTCTCACTTACCCGACCTGAGATTTTGCTAGAATCATTTCGACATCAATAGAAAAATTTCTGTGAAGTTTCATGAAAATCTCGTAGAGTAGTTTCGGAAGAGTAATAAATCATGTTATAATATTTTCATTTTTCATATAGAGATTGAGGATAAAGTCCGAGTAAACCAATTTATTTTCACCTACCGAATATCTCAACACCTCTGAAATGTTTAGCTAATGACAGGATGTGAACGTTATGAATTTAGTGGGTAACATTTTTTTTATCGGTCGGAAGAATATAATTTTGTTACATCAATCAATGTATAGATTATTCAAGTAGAAATGCGATTATTTTCGTATACCTTTATTTTTATTTCTTATATTAGTAGTGTTGAATAGTGTGAGAATAAGGTATGTGTCTTAACTCTTACTGCATTACAGAAAACAATATCTACACATAGTACACATCTATATGCACGATTTTTAATTATTTATTTTTAAATTAAAAGTATGATCGAGCATAAATTCTAGTTTCTAACTATTCCTAAAAAATCACACGCACTTTTGTTTTTCGTATTTGACTAATTGTACTCATAATAGCGAGCTTAGCTCACGTCGCGAAGCGATGCGCGCCCAAGCGAGCACTACGGTAACTTGAGTAGCAAATACTACGGGGAATAAAAACGTGGTAAAAAAGTCAAAACACAGTTAACTCCCTTGTTAAGGGGAGGTCATGGCTATAGGGGGCACTCCTCAGTTTCACACGAATGTCCATGTAAATCAGAAAGAAATCAACTAAGGATCTTTTAGGTCCATGGATGGCATTTATAATAATTAAGAAGCACATGTTTGATGTTGTTTTCAGTTTTGATTACTTCTAAGTTTATTTTGGTGTATTGGAATATGCATTCTTTGGGATTTTTGAAGGCTATCAATAGAAAAACTAGCAAAAACCTCCAAAAAGTAGGTAAAATGGCTGATTTTGATTCGCAGGGAGGTCAGCATGGAATAACTTTTTAAAATGCGGGAGAAGGTATGTAAAACTTAGCATTTCCTGATATGCAAGAGCATCATGAGTGCAGACATGACCCTGATATGCTTAGGAAAATTCATTTTTTTTATTTATTGTCATTTGACATATTGCTAAAATTACTTTTTTAGCTCCTTTTGAGGGGTGGGGTAATCTTAAAGAAATGGGACTAAAGCTTTACAGAAAATGCTTTTTGATGCTTTTATTTGGTATGAACACATGTGTTATTTATTGTCTTCTAAGAAATGTATGACACAATGATGATGTGATTTATTTTTGCTCAAGGATTCAGGCTAAGAGCTTTTCATGGGTTTGATTATTGAGAACTGTACATTAAACTGTGGAGTGCCCCCTATATTCGTTCCAAACGCAGTTAACTCCCATCTCTGTTTGGTATCCGGCCAACATCTATTCGCGTTGGATCCAGTTGGCCGGTTACCAGACTTTATTTGTCTTTAGATCAGACTACACCAATTACGAATATAATAAACAGTACATTATTAACAGGCAATCTTGTGTAATGAGTATATTGTAACACATGGCATGGCCCTAAAAATGGAGTTGGGGAGGATAGTCTCAGAATTATATTTTGTCATTTCTAAATTGAAAAGTCGCATTTTCTTGATGGTTTCACATATAGAACCTGCTGCATAATGTTAATTATTTCATTTGAAGGCAGATTTTGAATACATACAAAAGCAGTGGCGTTTTATGGTACTATCTGCAATTTTGACCCCTGAAAATCACAGATATAATTTTTGAGTAGATATTATTTTCAAGATAGCTTCATCTGGTTGTTGATGAAATCAATTTAAAATCACTTTACTTGAAGCAAAAGATTGGAACGGTTGTCGAGATATGGCATTTTGAAGATTCTGGATTTACGCGTAAAAACCGAAGGAGTTTTAGCCAAAGCTCTTTTAAGCCCTCATATTTTGTCGAAAACGATTTTATTCTAAAAAAGAATGACATAATTTCTTTCAGATCGAATGTATCAAACAATTTAGCCAGAAAAAAACAACTTCTGTCAGGTTTGCATGTCTCTTTAGATCAGACTATACCAATTACCAACCAAATTAGCGGGCAGGGAAAAAGTTCCAGGGTAAATTCGGAGCTATTACACAGAATCTCTTAATTTTGATTGGTTGTCAAGGTAAACAAGCCAAAAAAATCTTGCTAAAACAGTAAAATTCAACATTTGAACAGTTCTTCTAAAGCTTAAATCATACATTTGTGCAATGTATTCATAATGTGTTGCATAATCAAAGAAAGAAGTATATTTTACATTTTCCTCATGTTTCTACATGCAAGTAGGTGGGTCAGCACCATCCGATCCAAACAGCTTTTTCAAAACATACTCAACGTATGGCTTCTGTATGTTTTTTGATAAAACTAAGATAGGTCTTTCAAAACAAGTAATTACAAATATAGCTTCCTATATTAGGGGACTCAGTACAGAGCTTAGAGCTATAAGGTAGGCCTATGGAAAATGAATTGGTGTAGTATGACCTTTAGGTAAACAACCGTCTGGCAATTTATAATATAATGGTGATTATTACCAGCTCAGAGTAAAGGTAACGGTATTTCTACCTAAACTTTAAAAGCTACTGCATTATCGATAATCTAAAATACAATTTTTAAATGAAAACGCATCGCACTTTACAGTAGTGATATCGATAGATGTTATGGTAAAGTCGGTGGGTGGTGAAATTCAACCACTGCAGTCTGCTGTTGCCAAGTTTCCAAGAAATGTGCGCGTTTTTATTTAGAACTCGGATGTTGAACGGTGCTTAAATATTTTGTTTTAATTTGTCCTGTATATGTTAATATAAGAAGAAAATACATTAAAAAGTACTATTATAAACGTCCAAGTGTTTTAAAATTCATAGAGCTAATGAAAACAATTAATAAGAAAGAGTTGTTTAATTTATCTTGGTTTATAAAAGAAGCATTTGATTCTCGTAATGATTTATTGTTTAATCAAAACCATGTTTATCCTCGAATGAAAACTATTATCAATTAATTATTTATGTTACTGCTTTTGTGAAAATGAGAACAATTTTTTTTTTATTTTATTTTTTTAATTCAATATTTAATTTAATTTGCGTAAGTTAAAGTTCGGTGTCATTTCCACATTTATATTCAATTATTTATCATTTCAAATTATTCAATAATACAATTTATTTGAAACTAGTGTGCAAAATTATGTTTTTGTTGTTTGTTTGTTTTGTTTATTCTGTCACGAATAAATGTTTGCATATTGTATATGATGATAAACTTGTAAAGTTTAAATCAATAAAAAATATCTGTCTGTCTGTCTGCTTAAAGATAGTAATTAAATCACGAATGCGTTAGCACGAGTGATTTAATTACGAGTGATTTAATTACTCACATCGGAACGATCCTATTCGATTCTCTAACACAACAATAACCCCATTGTTTACGCTATTGTGGGGGCACTATATCTTATCTGGGAGATCAAGGTAATCAGGCTGCTATGTTTACAGGCTGTTCCATTGGGCGGCCCCGTATGCAAAGTGCTGCGCGGTACAATATGCTTAATTCTTGCATACCGGACAAGGATACCCGTCATTTTACCGGGGCTAGATATTTCCATCTCACCCTAGGGTCGAAATAAAATTCACATCCGGTATGCAGGAAAACATACAAAACGTTAGTAGCTGGCGGCGTCAACGCACAACATGTCTCTGATATGCAAGAAAAATAATCTATCATGGGTATTCGGTTCACATAGGGAATTCCAACCCTCTGTATAAGTGTTTTAAATAAAAACACATATACCTCGGGTTGGAATTCCCTATATGCACCGGATACCCATGAAAGATTATTATATACTAGTATCACGTGACAAACATTTAAGTCATTGCTTACTTGATATAGCTTGCGCTGTATGACGTCAAACGTTCTCAGCTTATTCAGGGTCGATATGCATTATATATCGACCCTGGCTTGTTCAAGATGCTTATTAATGTTATATGTGTCGAACAGGGTTCATAGTTAACAAACCATGGTGTTCTTTATTATTTATTTCGAGGTCTCTTGATACATACAAGAGAGCCTGTAACATAAGAAATATACAATCAGTACAGGAATATATAAAACTAACTAAAATCGACATTTCGACGATCCAGCGATAGCCTTAATACACGCGAAACAATACACAATATCCCAGATCACTTACCAGAGGATTCACAATAATTCTCTTAATAGCAATAGTATGCTGGAAGTGACAGAATAGCTGCTTCCAACGGTTGACTTTACAGTCACCTAGTACTTCTATACCTATACTATATCTAAGGCTACTATATATAAGAGTTGCCTGCTGTTGTCAACTGTCAGGGAGAGAATGCCAGAGAGTAAGATATTTTAGACGGGAAGGAGGTATTAATTAGTTGAGTTCTTCATGCAAGTTAGTTAGCATAACTCACCATAACTCACTCACTCGCTACACACACAATAATATACAGATATACCACAGTTCTGCATGTAGCTCAACATGTCAAGCTATAAATAGAATGGAATGTGCTATAATTAGAAAGGCGAAGTATATTTATCCACACCGCAACACTGGCCGAAGTAGTTGCACAGGAATAGTATTCTGTAAACAAAACATTACAGATGCAACACCGGTCGACATATTCCCCCGCTTTAGCAAAATGTTCTCCGGACATTTACTAATTGCTTTTCCATCTGGAGTAAATAAAATATAAAAACAAAGTCATGAAATAAAATAAAAATAAGAAAATAATTCCATCTGCAACAAAATAGTTTGTATTAATTTCCCTGCAAACCTATACCATTTATTATCGTCTTTACAAACAATATCTTCAGCAATTAATTTAAGCTATCATGAATATGTCAGATTCCAGCACAGGATATTCATATATGACCGGCAACTGGATATATAATCTGAAATTCAATATTTTACAATTTGATGATTAACCGCTGAAATAAATGCAAATACAATTATTCATACAATTTTCTCCACTGTCTGTCTACACTAATACTGAAAAACAATTTCAATAATTATACATAGTCAACATTATTTGACTTGACCATCTGTGGAAACATCCACTGGCCAAAACAATCTGGTGGTTTACGAAACCGAACTGAACGTCTCGAAACTCTGGTGGATTCTCGGGATATCTTGGTTCTAATTGACTAGCGTTGGGTTGACTAACGTCGACTGGTTGGCTAAGTGCCTGAACGGTGTGTCTGACCTGTACTGTCGTGACCATCGACATCAGCAGGCGATCCAACACTGCTATGGTGGAGGTTTGCACCATCACCTGGTTGACTCCCATCTGTTATGTCTAAGTTGGTCCCATAAAAATTCTGGTGAGAAACATCAGGGTTTTGCCTTCTGGCCGGAATGACATATCTCTCGGTGTCGGATTCAGAACTCCCTGTGTCTGAATCTGATTCTGTCCGAGGCGCTGCGGATCTTGTAGTCCGTGTCGAAACCTTGTGGTTTGGCATCTTGAGAGGGCTGAGGTCACATGGGATAGACGTGAAAGGCAACAACATGTTACGGTGCAGTGTCCGCATCGGTCCTTTTCCATGCTCTCGCTGGACTGTATATACAGGAATATCTATATTTGGTATTGACATCGCCAAATAAGGATCCTGTTCCCATTTGTCCGCCAGTTTCTGCTTCTCTCTCAATCTTACATTTCGCACTAGTATCCGGTCTCCAACTTCCAGTTTGGACTCCTTGGCCTTTCTATCGTAGCGCTTCTTGTCCTGGGCTGTATTTTTATTTACTTCTGCAGCTGCAACACCATATGCATACTGCAACCTGTCTTTCAGCTTCTTGGCATATGTCTTAGGATCTGATGCAGCTTCGTGGCACTCTGGTGTAGTACCCAGGTATGCATCCACTGAAAGACGTGGGTGCCACCCAAACATGAGGAAATGCGGTGAGAATCCCGTGGGGTCACTCTTTGTAGCATTGTAGGCTTGTACCAGTGGAGCTATGTAAGACTTCCAGTATTTTTTCTGGTGTTCTTTTAAGGTTTCAAGCATCTTCAACAATGTTTGATTGAAGCGCTCCATTGACCCATTTCCCATCGGTTGGTACGGCGTGGTACGGGTCTTTCTTAATTGCGCTACCTTGCAAAGCTCCTGAATCACTTTACTGGTAAAGTTCTTCCCCTGATCACTAAGTGGGGTCTCCGGGAAGCTATAATACCTGAAGAAGGGATCATAAAGTGCTTTCGCCTTAGTCTGTGCTGTTTGGTTTCGGCAAGGGATGGCTTGGGCATACCGCGTGAAGTGGTCTGTTATGACAAGAATGTCCTCAAAGCCTCCCTTAGATCTTTCTAATGACAGGAAGTCGATGCATACCAACTCCATCGGTGTTTTAATAGGTATTAGCTCTGCCATCGGCTTCACATGTGTCTTCCGTCGTATGCATCGTCCACACGTCTCAACTTTTTGGTTGACCTCATTTTCTAGTCCTGGCCAATAGAAACGCTGTTTGGCTAACCACAGGGTCTTTTCCTTACCTTGGTGCCCTACATCATCATGGACACCCTTGAGGGCAATGTTTCTGTATGACTGCGGCACAACAAGCTGTTCTGTCTTCTGACCATCTAGGGACGTTGTCCTGTACAGAATGTTGTCGATCAAATGCAAACGTTACCACTCTCGCAGGAGTTTCTGTACCTCCGAGGTCTCCCTCCTCAACTTCTCATCCCTGGGGTGGGTACCACTACTTATATGGTCTATCACTCGAGAAACTGCTGGTCCGTTCTTTGTTCTTTCTCCCAATCCACTTTGTTGAAGCTTTCAGAAGAAACCACTCCCACACTGGCCAGGTGTGGAGTGTTATCCTCTCACACACTATCCAATAGTAGAATAGACGTAGTTGCAGAGTGACAGATGGCTTTTACAACGTATGGGAAGACTTGTGGAATGCGGGATAATCCATCTGCATCAGAATTCAACTTTCCTGATCGGTAAGTGATAGTAAAGTTGTAATTTGCCAATGCTGGATCCAGGACCGTGTCTGCTAGCATGAAACAGTATGAAAATAAGTCTGACAGCCGGCCTGAAGTTAACTCCACTAGAAATTCAGAGACGAATTTCAATCTGGTGGAGGTGTATGTAACCGGGAACAGGTATATGGTGAAATATCGATTCCTAACCGTGTGTCTTCTATAGCTCAGTGGTTAGAGCCCCCTGGTACGGTAAACCAGAGACCATGGGTTTGAGTCCCGGTTGAGGAACATTTATTTCACCACCTGTTATATTTGGGGGCTCGTCCGGGATCCAAGATCGTGACTGTCACCATGAAATAGTATGAAAATAAGTCTGACAGCCGGCGTGGAGTTAACTCCATTAGAAATTCAGGGACGAATTTCAATCTGGTGGGTGTGTATGTAACCGGGTACAGGTATATGGTGAAATATCGATTCGTAACCGTATGTCCTCGATAGCTCAGTGGTTATAGCGCTGGTACGGTAAACCAGAGTCGAGTTCGAGTCCCAGCGCACTTACCACTCAGCTATCGAGGACATACGGTTAGGAATCGATATTTCACCATATACCTGTACCCGATTACATATGTACTGATGCATATGATGGATTTATATCGGGTGTGTGCAAGGTTTGGGAGCATGGCAAGTTGGTTATAATTAACATTTCATTAAAATTACTGTTGAGTTTGTCTTCGTGACGTATACATGTATTTACCAAATGATGTCATGTAATGTGGCGCTTCCAACGGATGAAATATACGCGGGGAATTAATTGAACAGATGTATTTTATCGTAGAATGACATACAGTGGTCACTCTTCTTTGTGTATATGAAAGACTGCGCAGGTCGTGTAAGAATTAATGTTAAAAATAGAAATAAATATGATAAATAAACACAACTAAACGCATATCAACTGGAATTATTTTATTGTTTAAAATAAAAATAATAATGCCATAAGCAACAAGACAGGAAAGAATACATACTTTAATATAAATTTTCTAAGTTCAAGGCCTGAAACACAGATTAAAATTAGCGTTGGGAATCGGCTGAAAATTCATGTTCGATCATCAAAGTATTTAACCGACCTATGATCGATCATAAATCGTTTAAACGTGACTGTTATAAAAGACAAGTGCCAGCCTTTTTCAGACTATAATGAAGAAAAGAATGACATTTCAAGTATGTTCTGATAATAAAGGACCTGAATGAAACTGACCAACATATATTTAAAAAAAAGTAACTTGTGAGACCCACTATAAAAGTGTGATTACTTGTTGCAAAATTATAACTCATTATATTTTCTTGTATATTTTAGTACAATTGAATGAAATAAGCTATAACTAATTATTTTCAATAACCGAGTAAAGTCAATCATGAAAAATTGTAATCGATTAATCAGATCGAAGGCATAACTGATCGATGATCGATTAAATTGATCGGAACAACACTATTTAAAATGCATATGTTATACTTCATATTAACTAACCGATTATAACTGAGGATTTATCGGTTACATCCAATCAATGGTAACCAATTATCCATTGTAAGTTTCGACCGATTGCCCATCACTAGTAACTGGATGATATAATTTGGATCTTGATACCTCGTTTTTGCAGCTTATAAGCATAATTTTGAAAAAATTATATACGCGTCTAATTTCGAATACTTTTCAATTTTTTCATGGAGCTAATTGCTTAATCTGGTGTGCCTGAATAGAAAATGGCTATTCTGTGGTCTAAACTGAATACACTGATGATATTTTATCTTTCTTGCACAATTTATGATTTTATCAACCTCCCAAGGCACATTATTATTGATACTATAACAACAGGTAAATAAGGCCAGAACAAAAATAGGCGTTTTTCCTACTGCATGCTCTAAAAAAAATAGGGTAGGTCGGTAGGCATTTTCTTTTTTTTTCCGTTTTTTTTTTGGGGGCAAGATATTGTGAGATTCTACATGTATTTATCTCATAAACCCTATACAAGTTGATAATACAACTGAAAGTTTCTCTATGATGTCAGTTTACCTCGATATATTGTGATAAATCATTGTACAGAACAATTTTTAATTTTTTTCATAAAAAGTCTTAGAGTCGCCGCCTTAAAAATAGGGTCTGAATAGAGACCGGAAACACAGGTATTATTTTTTTTTGGCCTAATGTGTATTTAAGAATTGATTCACTAATTTTCGGTATTCCTGGGGTTTTAACGACGGTAGTGGTTGGCAAATTTACCATAAACGCAAAGTGAATGGAAAATTTACCATGAAGCTATTTAGGCAGGGACCCAAGCCTGAAAAAAACGAAAACGTTTACCCGGAAAGATATACTCCTGATTTTTTAAATATTGACAGATGGGGGTCTTGTACATATGAAACCACTGTATGGATTTCTGGCATACTTTGCATTTCACAACAGCATCGCGATTTCTACGGTAACCCATTCGTACCAAGCCTTATATGAAAATCGATGAACAAAGAGTCAAAGGAAAATAAAGAACTTTTCACACGTCTTTTTTAGGCAAATACAATTCCAGTATTTGAAACCTATATGTGTACATGAAATATCAAACTACAGAATCAAGAATTGATTACGTTACACTTTACTAATTTTAACGAGAGTTATTGACCTTTTTTGAATTTTGTTCTGTCCTGTGCTAGGGATAATGCGAATGTTTTGTGTTCACAATAACTGCAGTAAACGGCTTCCGATTTCCACTAAATGTTGTATGGTTTTAGGCCTTATACCTATAAGGCCTTTGACAAGTTAAATGCAGAGTAAAACTGACACTTGCTGTAAAGATTTATTACCCTTGGTTATTGATAGAATATGCACATTTTAGCTTGAGTACACACATTACTTTAGTAAACGGATTCCGATCTTCACATTATTTAGTATGAGACTTTATATGAATATGAACTTTGACAAGATGACAATGAGCAGAAATGACACCTGCCTTACTGAGTTATTGCCCTTGATTATTGCAAAAATGCGAATTTCAGCTTTCGTACACAATACATTAAATAAATTGGTTTCGATTTTCACACAGTTTGGCGTGTAACTTTATATCAAACGGATTTCAGAAAGGTTAGTCAAGTATCAAGTTATTGCACTAAATTGTCTGAGGGAACTTCTTCTTTACGATCGTCTGATTGTTTCCTACTTTCTTTTGAAATATCATCAATTACTGTGTAATATTCTAATTGAACAATGAGGATATCGTCCTCTGACTAAGGAGCGTGATTGTTTAATAAATAGTATTTGATTTTCCATGCTTTTTGGGGTAATATTATAAAGGTCTCGGTTTTGTTTGACAATGAGAACAATTGAGGAGTGGTTTACAAAGTTATCGCCCTTGGTGTTTGCAAATATTTAAATTATAGTCTGAGTACACAGCAACTTCAGTAAACGAGTTCTGATTCTCACTAATATTTAGTGGAAGGGTTTTGGACAATTACACTATGTGGACTTGTCATGTAGTTGTTTTCGCAGCATTTATTTTCATATAAGATTTTACACATTTGGAATTAGTTAGGTATGACACTACTGTTTATAGACAAATTGTTGGAATCCCAAATGAGAACGAAATGTGCACCTCTTGTTGCAGATTTATTTTTATTTTGTTACGTTAGACGTTTCATATTTAGTATTTTACCAGATACGCTAAGCAGATTTAATCGAAGTCTTTTAATACACCTCTTTGTATATGGATAATATCTTGGACAATTACAACACTTTCTTTTCTACTATGGTTACTACATATACCTTCTTTCCTAAAGAACTTCAACTCAAAAAAGATAATATTTCTCAAAGTTGCTATATTTTCTTTACTCGATTTACATCCCGTGATTGAAACTGAGAAATAATAAGCAAAGTCTATGACAAGAGAGATCATTTCACTTTTGACACTGTTAAGGGCACGACTAGACAATATTGAAGACAAACATCAAACGTTACCGTCCTTTCAGGATTTACGTAGACGTCATCAAAGGTCCACACTCTTTCCGGCGATCACTAAACCTCCATTGATAAGCCTTTTAACAGTGATCTTTACCCAATCTTTACCAGGATCACCATGTGACTCTGTCAGCGTCTTAGAAAATAGTCTGCGATTACGTCATAATTAGTCACATGACCATAGCTAAAATATCAAAATGGTTATCAGAAATCAACTCCGAGACCTGACACCACTAATGCTGTGGGGTGGTGCTGAGTGGTAAACAATCGAACGGAATTCCGCTTACTTTGGACATTTTTGATGAATTTAGGTTAGTATTTTAATTTTAGGTAGGCTGTTTAGAGCTATGAAATTTTAGAAAGCGATGGTAAACAAACGATATACTGTAACCCTATGGAAAACGCAATGGTGGAGTCCATTTTGATTGTTTTGGAGGCGGAGTGATATGCCAAAGAATACATTTTATTCTACCGCAGTATAACGCTGAGCAAACATTAGTGTTTATTCACTAAAATAAATATTGAATAAGAGCAAAATGCTTGTCTTTGAAAAGGTTTGCGTGACGCTTTTTGCATTATTTTTCAAGAAAGTAATAAAGATTAAAATATATTAATCCAAGTGTTAGCATAAGCTTTAGCACAATATTGTGTTACGTGATCTACAACGGCAGTAAGACAGGACGTTATACCTTTGGAGATGTCTGTAGTGGTGCAGACATTAGAAATAGGCAGAAAGTGTGCTTTATTAGGCTGTTTTTTTAAATTAGGAATCCCGTACATTGGAATTTTGTTTTGCTTTTCATCTACTCCAGCTTTAATAGTGCTTCATTGAGTTTTATATCCAGGCAAACCTTTGCAAAGGTTTATCATCATAACCCTGATTTACTTTTAAAAGTATTGTCAGAACTCTTCTGCTACAAGGTCTGTCACAACGTGAATACTATGGTGACTATATGTACAGACTTTTTTAGATTATTGGTCATTATCACATTCATACATGCTGTGTTAAACATGTTAACAAACATAACAAAATAGGTTATGACCCTATCATTCAGCAACGCACTGCATGTTTAGATGTTGACAACCTTACAGTTCGCCACAATGCTTTACAATTAATGTTGCGATGACCCGACAGATTGTGAACTCTATGATGACTTCTACTCACAGGCATTTATAACGATATATAGTATAGAAAGCTAGAGAGAATATAGTTATAGCACATGTATATAGTAAAGGGCCTTCTTCTTCTCTCTACCCTTCTATACTATATATCGTAATGAATGCATGTGCTTCTATCTAAATAGGACAATGGATGGTAACGCCTTATGTTTGACTTTAATATTAATAGTCTTATCGCCATCATTCTTTTGTTGTCCTGGCTTCTGACAAGTATTTGCTTTGTGGCTTTCTGGGCATTTTATATTCATATATACATGATCATTTTGTGTTATACTTATATTGCCTACTAATTGCTATTAATACTGCCTAGTTTGTAAGGGAATATAGCCTGGCTGCTCGCATTTTATTGGAATGAAAATAGGGTAAGAGTGAGGTTTGGTGCACTCTAGAACTTGGCTTAACCCCAGCGGCCTTTATGTCACTGATCATTCCAAGGAGGTACCAATATTATATGTTATATTTCCTTCTCGACTTTTTTACCATAATTTGTTTCTGACTCGAAATAGGATATGGATCACATTTAGTGTTACTTATAGTTTTAAACTGTAAACATGACTCTATTACACTATTTAATATATTGGGTTTCATGAATCAAGGCGACACAATCCGTAGGAAAGTATTCAAGATATTGATGTTTTTGAGAAACGTTGACAACTTTCTTAACCAAAAGTTACCTGTTTCTTAACCAAAAGTTGCCTGTTCAATCAATCAGAACCTAAAATGGAAACTCAAAGACACAGAAACATCAATGTTGGTTGGACAGTTAATGATCATCTGTAACAAAAGTGCAAATTTCAAATAAACCATTTAGATAGTATTCAAGATGTTTTGGAAAAACTCTGCCAGACGTCATACCCAAACACTGACGTCGCTCAATCGCCTTCCAACGAAACTAGTCAATAAAAAACCCGTTATTTTTCTGATAAATACAATCATTTGACTGTGACAAAATAGTGAACCAATTTGGAAATTTACAATTTGACAAGACAGTAATTGCAGTAACTACTATTCTATTTTCAAGGTAAATTAAAGGTCCATAAATGTATTACGAAATCTAAAAGCAACCATCGAACGGATTCTAAATATCCGCCAGTATGTTAATGTTATTAAGACTTTACACTAAACGATATGGTTTAAACCCTACACAATTAAAGATAGTTGTTGCAATAATCATATTTTCTAAGTAAATTAAGGGCCATACCTCTATTCCAAAATGGCAAAACAATTTGATATATCATAAACATTATTAACATTTACTGGTATCCTATTTGTATATAAAATTTCTACCCAAAATATTGTATAATTTTCAACGAAAATTAATTAATCAACATAAACTCAACACAAAAATGTTTTTTCGTAGATAATAAGGGGCCATAACTCTATTTAGAAAAGTTTAAAGTCCACATTGATCGTAAGTAAGTGATGTCTGTTTGATGTAAGGCTTCACAGCAATTTTAGTTAAAATCAAAAATAAGATAAAGAAGTTATCGAAACCTTGCACCTAAGCTTTACCCAAAATGTGCATTTTTGTTAAGTGTCTCAGGGGTCATAACACTATTCTGAAAAGGAGAAAATCGGCCTTTTTCGTAAAAAAAGTGGCATCCTAACGATATAACGCTTCACAGTAAAGTTGGTTTTAACCGAAAACAATTTACAGAATTTAGTAACAACTTGCACGAAAGTTTTAGCCAAAAGGTGGATGCCCGTCGCTCCATATGCCCGCCATCTTCAATCCTTAAACCGCTTTTAATTTAAAAATTATTTTTAAAAATTGCAATCTGCATAAACAGAATATAATCAGGCATGCTTATGTCTTATTTATGTACAAAACAAAATCATATCGCTAAAATATAAACTTGTACATATTTTTTCTTTGAATTTCAATATTTTCTCATCACTTACGGGCTTCCGTAGAAAATGCGTTGGTGACACGAAATGCAAAGAATACCATTAATCCATACGGTGTTTTCGTATATAGTACAGTTTCTGCTATTGATATGCAACAAATCACGAGTATATCTTTCCGGGTAAACCAAAATTGTTTTTTTGCACGATACGAGAAGTTCGGTCCCTCCCTAAGTTATGGTAAAGTTGCCATTTACTACCACCGTTCAAACCGCAAGATTTACATTTCTATTGCATTGATCTTAAAGGGAATGTAGCGACACAGCCAAACCATCTGTATTATTGAGAATTCTGAAATACTTGAATAAGGGTGAAAGAATTATCAAAATCGGATGATAAACAAAGAAGATATGATCATTTGAAGTTTCTGTTGAAACGGATATGGAAGCGGCCATTTTGGAAGCTATGACATCACGGTTCTAAATGACCATATATGGAATATTTATAAATATGAAAATTTACTGATTTATAGGGAAGAAATGACAACAACTGTATGAAAAATATGTAATATTTAATGGCAGTAATGCTTTATATGACCAGTAAAAAAAATCATTCATTTGCAGTGATTTTCTTCGTTTTAGATGATATTTATCAATATTCCATATATGGTAATATGGAACTATGATGTCATAGTTCTAAAGATGGCGGCTCCCATATTCGTTTTAGAACAACTTTTAAATGGTCATATCTTTTTTGTTTATCATCCGATTTTGATAATTCTTTCACCTTTTTCCAAGTTTTTCAGAACTCTCAATAACAGAGCTTGTTTGGCTGTTTCGCTACATTTCTTTTAAATGAAACACATTTATGTGCTGCATTTAAATTCCCAGTGAAATAACACTTGTACGTTTTGGGCAGAGCTAAAGCAAACAAGGTATAGTTTATTCGTTTGATTAACTTGAGAACTGTCTCCAAAGTACATAAAATGATTAAATTCAATATTTCTATATTTTTACGGGTTATGAAAAACATAAGCTAGTTTAAATTTAGCGAAAGAACCAGATAAGGAGAAGTGTCTTGGACTTCACACTATTTAAACTAGCCTAATATTTTGCATAGCCTGTCGAAGGATCTAAATATTGAATTAAATCCTTAAAAAATCAATTCTTCAATGGATTTATCTAGTTTTTCATTTGCCTGACTCCAGTATATGCTTGTTAACATCCATCTGCCAGGAAATTTTTTCCTTATGGCAGTGTTAAACAGTAGCTTCTTGAACATATATTTTTAATGGCGTATCAACACATTATCTTAGGTTATTTAGAGCCGCCCCAAATAGAGGAGAAGGATATATAGGAATCATATAACCTTCAATACACAGGACTTCCTACTTTATGTCCGACGCATCCTTGGCCGGGATAGTAAAGAGGCTGCTTCTACAACTTTCGCGTCTCTCACAGCTACGGGTTTGAATCCCACTGTAAGCTGGACTTGTCAAGTGAAAAAGTGTCGATAATCACGGACGGCTGGAAGTTTATACAGTACTGGTTCTACCCGAGAAAAAATGGGTCTGCTTCTACCACAGAAAAAAAGACCGTCATATATAGCCTAACATGTGCTAAAATGATGTAAACGTAACGCAACACTCAAACAGTTCATGTCCACTTCCAAAAGACAAGGATAAGATATTAAACGCTTTCCCATTGGGACATTGAAACACTCAGTGGTGCAAGTAAGATCTCTAGATTGAAAGTCTACCATGCTGTGTCACAACCGTTTCAGAAACTAAGACGTTTAAGACAAATGCTATCAATATCATTTGCTGAATCGGTTCTTAAACTGTGTTTTGAAAATATGTGGGGTTTTTTGTTGTTGTTTTTAATATCTTTTATATTTTTCAGTGCCATTTCTGCCTAAAGCTGCACCCTTAGATGTCCTGAATGTTCAAGAATGTCCAAGAAAAGAATATAGTATACGTCAGTCTTCTATTGTTTGTGGTTGTTTATGGCTGCATTCTGCTTTATGTAGAACTCAGCATTAATAACCTGCAACGGATGGCTTGAACTTGCAACCGAACTAAAAAGGACTGGATGTACATGTACCATTAATGAGGTGCAGTTGTCTGTGGTTGATGGATACAGTAGTGGGAATAAGTGAAGTACCAAACAATCCATTTTGGCCAACGATGAGTTATTTAGTAATTGATATTAAGTAATGACATTCCACCAGAGATCATTGCAAAAAATAGTATTCTATTATCGCTGAAAACAAAAACAAACACGCTACTTAGTCAAGAATCAGTCGGATTACCACCATCTCAAAATAGTACAACATAGACTCCTTTTTTATATACAAAGAAAGTTACATTTTTTCGCGTACAATGCAGAGACGAGGAAGCGAACCCGAGTTGCATTCGTCTAGTGAAACTGGTGAGAAGTGAGTGAGTTCAAGTACGTTACACAGACATGATTTGATATTTTGTAGCGCATCCGTGGTTAAGAAGGTAAAGACGCTGCATTGGAAACCATCTCGACGCTTCGGATTCGAATCCCACTGGGAGCTCGACTTGTAAGTGTCGATTCTTATGGACGACGGGAAGTATACAGTACGTGTCTTAAATGTTCTACCCCGGAATAAGTGAGTGGTCTGCTTTCATAACTAAAAATTGTTGACCGTCATACGTAGCCTAAAATGTGCTGGAAAATAACGTTACCCGCCAAACAAACAAAAACGATTTAAGTTTTATTTCAATTGCCTTTAAGAAAAATGTTCTTGTCCGGTCCCTGTGGTAAGTAGCATACACATCTATGGGTACATTATTAAAGATCATGAAATTTTCATGTCCAGTCATACTCCTAAACCCCTTCTTCTTCTTCCGAGTAAAGAGCTCGGATCTTCATAGATCATAATTAGCTCTTAAAATATTGAGACGCAACCTAATTTGCCTATGTGTTTTCAATAGACCATGTGTTGCACATTAAAGTTATGTTTACATGTTCAAGGCCAGTGTGAATACTGATGTACTTTTGGTGTTCATTCCAATAAGCTGTCCAACAATTTCAGATAATGAGATAAAGTGTTACCATATAATTAATATATTGGGCATGAACATCACTTAATTTCAAGGTCAAGGATCTTGCGCAAGACATTTTCCCTTGGCATTTTCCGTCTGATGGGGATGGTAAATAGAAGATCCTAACTACCAAAGGCTATCCTGTCTGCATGTTAAATAAGTATTACAATCTTTCTGACAGTAAGAGTAGGCCAGGGTTTCATGATTACTTTTTATTCTTCACCTCTCACTGAGGTGGCTCTAATAACCATAAGGTGCTGATGATTGTTTTCATTTGCATTCCAGTGTTTTTTTGTAATGAGTTGAGCTCGCTATGAGGCAGTGCCTTATTCATATTAGCGAGCTCAGCTCGCGTAGCGAAGCGACGCGCGCGCAAGCGAGCTCTACGGTAACGCGAGTAGCAAATACTTTGGGGGAAAAAAACGTGGTAAAAAAGTCAAAACACAGTTAACTACCTTGTTAAGGGGAGGTCATTACTATAATCGTTTAAAACGCAGTTTACTCCCATCTTGTTTAGTATCCGGCCCACCTCTATTCCCGTTGGATCTAGTCCATCCAGTTGGCCGGTTACCAGACTTCATTGTAAACGTGATGTCATTAGGAAAACGAGGGAAACAAGGTCCGGTAAACAACCGTCTGACAATTTATAAAATAATGGTGATTATTACCAGCTGAAAGTCAAGGTAACGGTATTTCTACCTATCTTTAAAAGCTACTGCAGTATCGATAATCTAAAATACAATGTTTAAATGAAAACGCATCGTTCTTTGGTGATATTTAGATGTTACGGCAAAGTCGGTGGGTGGGGAAATTTTAACCACTGCAGTGCAATCTGCTGTTGCCAGGTTTCCAAGTGATGTGCGCGTTTTTATTAAGAACTCAGATGTTGAACGGTGCTTAAAGATTCAATTATTTTTATTAAGTTCTTAAAAATGGGTTGGCGTAGGAACAGGGGTGGGGTTGGGGCCCAATAATCTCAGTGAGTGTGTGTGAGTGGGGTGGGGGGGGGGAAGAGGGAGTGATCAGAGTATGTTAAAAGAGGCCTGGGCGGCAGAGTACGTTTTGACTCCCACTCCACCCCCTGACTCTCCCCGCCCCCCCCCACCCCACAAAGAAAAACAAAAAAATGTCCTGAATTTTTAGTCTGGTTTCGAAAAAATGCATTTTAATTAAGAAATAATCTGATCTGTATTTGATGAATACGTATCGTCTTTCTATCTGTTTTCGACCACCATGTGATTTTAACCGACGGCGGAAATTACGTCTGCGCACGTTTATTATGCAAATCTAGTCATCATATTTTATGATCGTCTGCTAAATGAATAGTTGTAAACAACAACAGAAAACACTTGCAAATAAGAGGTTTTTCAATGCTACGGATAATTTTCCTATGGATAGTTGATCTCGACTACCAGTGTTTTTGTCATTAAATGCATCCCATTTTAAAGCAAATTTACCACAAAAAAAAAAGATTTACGATGGATTGATGAATTAATCCTTCGCCTTTCATTAGAATTTAGATATCAACAAGTTTTAGTTACGCGTAAAATAAGAAGTAGTAAATGGGTAAAATCAAGGGCGGGGTACCTGAGTAAAACATGCAGCAATATCGGTGTTTGTGTTAAAAACATATGGTAATTGTTATGTTAGTACATTTCCTACATGATATGTGACCTACATTCCTGACAAGCAGACGGACATGTTTTGAAAACAGCAGAAGATAATTACTGTTATGCTCCACAGTACTGAAAAAAAAATCAATTTTAGGGTGATGAGGATAGACATTTACTCATGTTATTTCATAGAAAATAAATACGGCTTTGTTTCTTCTTGTTAAATTAAAAAATGGTTGATATGTTTGCATTTTTTTTCTACAGTGTCAGCACATTTGCATAAATTGCCCATATAAAAATACTGCATCTCGGGATAAAAGCTATAGTAAATAAGGTGACCGGAAACACATGCCGTTCACTGGAAACAAACAAGTTGAGATCATCCATTTACAAATGTTATCGAATGGAAAATAAACAAAATCTAATCAAAGCTGCTGTAGTTTTTGTTGCAGTTTGAATAGTTTAGATTAGCTAACATCATATTATGTCACAAATTTAATGTATTACTGATATATGTAGCCAATTGTCGTTAAGTAAACTAAAAGGTCGAGGGTAGTAGATCCCAATACTGGTATTTCACTATGGGGAAATAAAATATAATAAATACACACCTGCGATTTATCGGTGAATAAAATACAGTTAGGAGTTCAGATGGTTGTGTAGAAATTAATTCTTCACATCGAAACGATTCTATTCGATTTTAACACAACTATAACCCCATTGTTTATGCTATTGTGGGGGCATTAGATATTATCTCGGAGGTCAAGGTAATCAGACTGCTATGTTTACAGGCTTTTCCACTGGGCGCCCCCATATGCAAAGTTATGCGCGGTTCAATATGCTGAATGATATAATTTGGATCTTGATACCTCGTTTTTGCAGATTATTAGCACAATTTTGAAAAAATTATATACGCGTCTAATTTCGAATACTTTTCAGTTTATGGAGCAAATTGCTCAATCTGGTGTGCCTGAATAGAAAATGGCTCTTCTGTGGTCAAAACTTACACTGATGATATTTTATCTTTCTTGTACTATTTATGATTTTATCATTACCAACCTCCCAAGACACACTATTATTGATACTATAACAACAGGTAAATAATGTGTATTAAAGTACTGATTCACTAATTTTCGGTATTCCTGGGGTTTAACGACGGTCAGTGGTTGGCAAATTTACCATTAACGCAAAGTGAATGGAAAATTTACCATGAAGCTATTTATGGTAAAGTTGCCATTCACTACCACCGTTCAAAACCCCAATATTTACATTTCTATTGCATTGACCTTAAATGAAACACGTTTATGTGCTGCATTTAAATTCCTAGTGAAATAACACTTTTACGTTTTGGGCACAGCTAAAACAAACAAGGTATAGTTTATTCGTTTGATTAACCTGAGAACTGTTGTAAGTTGCTATAAAAAAGCGTGCAAGGTTGGCAACGTCATTGTTACCAAGTACATACAACGATTAAATTCAATATTTCTATATTTTTACGGGTTATGAAAAACATAAGCTAGTTTAAATTTAGCGAGAAGTGTCTCGGACTTCACACACTTTAAAGTAACCTAATGTTTTGCATAGCCTGTCGAAAGATCTAAATATTGAATTAAATCCTTAAAAAATCAATTCTTCAATAGATTAATCTAGTTTTTCATTTGCCTGACTCCAGTACATGCTTGTTAACATCCCTCTGCCAGGAAGTAATTTCCTTTTTGCAGTGTTAAACAGTAGCTTCTTGAACATATACATTTTTAATGGTGTATCAACACATTATCTAAGGTTATTTAGAACCGCCCCAGACATAGGAGAAGGATATATATATAAACCTTCAATACACTGGACTGCCCACGATATGTCCGTCGCATCCTTGGCCGGGATAGTAAAGAGGCTGTGTCTAAACCTTTCTCGTCTCTCACAGCTACAAGTTTGTTTCCTACTGTAAGCTTGACTTGGCAAGTGAGAAAGTGTCAATAATCAGATATTCAGTACTGGTTCTACCCAAGAAAAAAGGTGCAAGTAAGATCTCTAGAGTCAAAATCTACCTTGCTGTGTCACAACCGTTTCCGAAATTAAGACGTTTTAGACAAATGCTATCAATAGCGTTTGCTGCATCGGTTATAAAACTGTGTTTTGAAAATATGTGTTTTTTTTGTTGTTGTTTTAATATCTTTTATATTTTTCAGTGCCATTTCTGCCTTAATTAAGCTGCACTCTTAGATGTCCTGAATGTTCAAGAATGTCCAAGAAAAGAATATAGTATGCGTCAGTCTTCCATTGTTTGTGGTTGTTTTTGACTGCGTTCTGCTCAATAGTAGAACTCAGCATTAATAAACTGCAACGGATGGCTTGAACTTCCAACCGAACTTAAAAGGACTGGATGTACATGTACCATTAATGAGTCGCAGTTATGTGTGGTTGATGGATACAAAAGTGGGAATAAGTGATGTACCAAACAATCAATTGTGGCCAATGATCATTTATATAGTAATTGATATTAAGTTATGACATTCCACAAGAGATCATTGCAAAAAATAGAATTCTATTATCGCTGAATAAACATAACCAAAACATACATGCTACTTAGTCAAGAATCAGTTGGATTACCACCATCTCAAAATAGTATAAAATAAACTCCTTTTTTATACATAAGGAAAGTTAAAATTTTTCGCGTACAATGCAGTGACGGGGAAGCGAACCCGAGTTGCATTCGTCTAGTGACATTGGTGAGAAGTTAGTGAGTTCAAGTACGTCACCCAGACATGATTTGATATTTTGTAGCGCATCCGTGGTTGAGAGGGTAAAGACGCTGCATTGGAACCATTTCAACGCTGCGGGTTTGAATCCCACTGGGAGCTCGACTTGTAAGTGTCGATTCTTATGGACGACGGGAAGTATACAGTATGTGTCTTACATCTTCTAACCAGGAATAAGTGAGTGGTCTGCTTCCACCACTAAAAAATGTTGACATAGCCTAAAATGTGCTGGAAAGTGACGTTACACGCCAAACAAACAAAAACGTAATGTTTTATTTCAATTTCCCTTAAGAAAAATGTTCTTGTCCGGTCCATGTGGTAAGTAGCATACAAATCTATGGGTACTTTATTCAAGGTCATGCAGTTTTCATGTCCAGTCATACTCCTAAACCCCTTCTTCTTCTTTCGAGTAAAGACCTAGGAACTTCATAGATCATAATTAACTCTTAAAATAATGAGTCGCAACTAATTTGCCTATGTGTTTTCAAAAGACCGTGTGTTGCACATTAAAGTAATGTGAATATTGATGTACTTTTTGGTGTTCATTCCAATAAGCTGTCCAACAATTTCAAATAATGAGATGAAACTGGTACGTATCATTAATATATTGGCTGTGAACATCACTTAAGTTCAAGGTCAAGCATCTTGGCCAAGACATTTTCCATTGGTTTTGTCCGTCTGATGGGTATGATAAATAAAAGGTCCAAACTACCAAAAGCTATCCTGTCTGCATGTTAAATAATTATAACAATCTTTCTGACAGTAAGAGTAGTAAGAGTAGAGCAGAGTTTCATGATTAATTTTTAACCTTCGCCTCTCACTGAGGTGGCTCTAATAACCATAATGTGCTGATGATTGTTTTCATTTGCATTCCAGTGTTTTTTTAATGAGTTGAGCTCGCTATGAGGCAGTGCCTTATTCATATTATAAACAGTCTAATGTATTCATGAACAAGTACAAAACACATCTAGAAGTTGAACTTATAAAAAAATGGTAAGTGGCCAAATGCATAGTGTAAACCTTAAACATCACTTTTATTACTTTTAATTGATAATTTATAGCCGTCAGAGCGTATATCGGGGTTACTAAATTGCCTGCTTTTTCTCACCTCCTGGACAAATGTTTTCACAAGAACGGCGCGTTCTACCCGCAAATTTCCAATCAAGCATGATTAATTACAGGATAATTATTTTATTTAGAAATTTAACAGAATAGAACAGACAGAACATATATTTTATTTAGACTTACGCATATACAGCTCATCGTCATACAAAATCATGGTTTCAGTGCATGCATGTAAACAAATATAACAAAGCTGACAGAAAAGAAATAATGGTTGAGTGAAGTGAGAGTATTATTTTTGGATGTTACCATTTTCATAACATATTACAATGTCAATTATACGTGCAAACCCTATTGGTTATTTAATGCAACATCTCTTATTTTAAAGGCTTTCTTACAAAACATTGCTAGTTTAATCAGTAGTGATTTTTTTTCTGAATTTAAAAGATTAGTGAACTTAAAAATATTTGGGCGGTTTGTAAAATATGCTGGAATGTGGGATTTTTCACAAATCATGATAATAAGGGCAAATAAGAATGAAGTGATATTCATCTTCAATATCATTTAAAGTACATAGTGACCATTTCCTTTGGTTTCTTTCACTATTTCTGTGTCGAATTTATGAGAAGACAATCTGATATTAGCGATCATATTTCTATACTTCAAATTATCTAGAATTTTAAGATAACTAGATCTTTCAAAACTAGATTTAAGTTCACTATATATTTATAATGATGAACAGTGTGTCATATCATCGCGCCATTGTGCGACATATATGTCCCTTAGGCGATTAAGTATTAATGGAGTGAAGGTATTTATTTTAACATATTCTGGGTACAACCATATCTCACTGAATCCCGAGTTTTGTAGAATACCTCGTACCTTTGTAGACCAGTTTATTATGCGAGGATTGCCATTTACCTCCTTTCTTTGTTTGTTGATAATGGTTTTTAATATGCAGTTATTATCTTTATTACTGTACATCTTTAGCCATTATTTGATGATTCGTATATATCTTGAAATGTATGATGGATATCGACCGGCTTCTGCGTAGAGCGATAAAGTGTTTGTTGACGTTTTCACATTTAGTATCCATTTACAAATTATTAAAAAAGATTAAACATAATGTTTATTGGAATTTCCATATTCCGCGTAAGGTTTAACAAGGAACTCATTGCACGTAGAGCTTTACCTTTAAGTGTATTAGTTGCTGGTATGAATGACGGAAACTTTATTTTATCGATAATTAAAACATATATTTAGAGAGAGTTAGTAAAATATGTATGAAGGGATTTATATTTACATGTATATATCCCTTAATAGCAGATTTTTCTTACACGTATAGCTTTGATGTCTAACAAATAATAGATCTAAATTTGAAATAATATACGAACAGTTAGACAAAAAATGGTCAACATGACCTGCTCGAACTTTGCCGTGAGGGTGTGACGGAAGATATAGAAATAGATTAATTGAGACGGCAACCTCATTGGGAGATGAGATGATTTATACAATAACCATCGAGCCCTAGTTAACTGCATAGGTTAAATAAGGCTCTATGGAATTTAATTATATCCTAACGTGAAAGCAAATCAAACGATACGATGCCATATATCAAATTTAAAAAAAAGGAAAGATAGGGGAAAAAAAGAAAAGTAAGGGAGGTATATCAGTTTGTTAGTAAAGCTTGTAACAACGCTAAAGGTAACAATTCCGCTAAAGGTAACAACCGCCACTAAAGGTAACAATTTAAACGCTAAATGTAATAACCTCCGTTAAAAGTAAAAATCACCTCTATCGCTAAAGGTAACAACGCTAACGCTAAAGGTAACAACTTTTTCAACATTAGTTTCAATGAAAATTGAGTAAACAGGTTCTTGTTAGTTACCGACACACTTGATTCGCTTCCAACCGATGCGAGCCGTCTCGGCGATGTGAGAGACTGCGGTGATCTCCCACTCGGACACATGGAATTCCCTCACTTTACTGCAGGTTCGAATCCCACTTGGAGCTCACTTTTGTCAAGTAAGAAAGTGTCGATTATTATGGACGGCGGGAGATATAAGGTACTGGTTCTACCCAGAAAAATGGGGAAGTCTGCCTCAAACACAAAAAAATAAGTCATATATGGCCTAGCATGTGCTAAAATGACGTAAAACATCATTCAAATACAAAAAAAATCCTCTTACGTCAAGACCGTGCCAAATTAAAGCTGTCATTTGCGCCATCAAGAGTGGTTTTTATAACAACTCGGAAATTTCCGATATATATAAACATTGTACTGTGATTAAAACATTAACAACAGCAGAGTTTTGTTATTTCTTTAACTATCCGCGACGGTCTTTTCTTCCTCTTTTTTTTTTACAAAACATCTTGGAATTAGTACGTGGCAGTATTTAAATTATATAGCGGAAAATCCCGAGTTGCGTTTATTTTTTTCTTTTAGTATATACACATATATACGGATCATTCAAGTAAAATACATGACAGCGTTATGGTTCTTGTCATATAACATTGTGTTATGACAACGAAACTGTGTGCCAAGTTTCAAAGCTTTCCGCCAATTCATTTCTGAGAAATGAGGAAAAACAAAAACTTAACCAAAGTCAAAATGCGTAGACGGACATACGGACGGACGGACGGACGGACGGACAGACGCAAATCGCCAAACTATCAGCCTGGAATTGCTACGCAATCCGGCAATAACTAAAAAAATAAACGCGACACAGGCAATAATATTTATAATAACGGGTCAAATTGGGTATTCCATATATAATATATTTTAGAGATGTTCCTATGAGTCCTTTATACAAACTCTGGTTTGGTGCCATATTCCTTCGTATATACTTGTATTTACAACAGAAGTAAAATATTGAACATCTGACAAATAATAAACGTTCCAGTTGGTCAAGAAATACATATGGTGTTATGCCACTACTACTGTACTAATTGCATTTGCTTGTTTTAATCATATTTATTAAAGTAATATACTCGTATATACATATATTTAATGTCAAATTGTCGTATTGTCTAGAACATCTGTCCATCTGCCAAATGTAATAAAGCAATCATTTGAACAGCCCGTTTGAGAATAAATTACCAGTTTATTGTATTTCTAGTAATGACATTTGCATATTTAAATGATACTTAATAAATAGTGGATATTAATATACATTTTATAGAAAATGAGGAGATAAGAAAACGTTGCATTACGCGTATACTTGCACTTTAAAATACTTTCTTGCTTTTATTTAGGTTTGAGCCAGTTCTTCCAGCATTAATGAAGGCCTTTGCCGTATTATAATTAGCAACTAGAATCAAAATATTTCTACTTCTAATTCCTACTCTACGCGCGGACGATTACGGAATTGAACCTTGCATTTTGAGAATTCCGATAATCATGATAATGCCTCGCATTTTAAGAATTCTTACTTTGCGCAGAGCAATTCCGGAATTGTCCATATTCTCATTTTGCGCATAACATACATAAATGTTACACATTTATTTCGATTTTAATAAATTAATAACGTACCTAACTGCTTGAAAATACATATTTCTATAATGGGCACGGTATACATGTAATATAGTAAACACAAAAACATTTTACTGAAATGTTAACCGAATAACAACACATACTTTCACGTATATGTTGTCATTCGGTGAAAGGGAAAACACATCACATTAACAAGAGAACAGATTGATTGTGAAACAAGTTCTTGCAATTATATTAATCACTTGCGATGACTTCCTGGGTAGAATCAGTATTAAGCAATGTGTATTATTTATCTGCTGAAGGATAAATGACACGGTTATGACGAGGATTGAACCCACGACCTCTCGATCTGAATTCCGACTCTCCTACATTGGACAACGTACTCCGTATATCTATTCATTCGGCAAAGCTCGTGCGTGTGTGTGAAAATACTTATTTTGGCACGGATTGCGGTTGCGAGAGCGGGAATTTGTAGGTTGAAGATGTTCCATTAGCTCGAACCCATCCTGTATATCTTTATCATAAATGTGCTTACTACAACAATAGTCTTATCTTATTTAAATTTGGTTGTTGAACTGTTGCTGTAAATATTATATTATTATTATGTCTGTTATAAATATCATTGTCAGCTGATTAAAAACATTATTATTTGTTTTTATTATTTGTTTTTGCTAGTTATATTTTCCATTTATATGTGCTGTAAAATTAGAGTTATAACATTCCGTCTGCGGAATCATATTTAAGATTGACCGATTAGAACCCGGCTTCTTAGATATAACCTTAATTAAGGATTAAAGTTTTAATTTTATTTTTAATGCAGGCATACTGCATGTTGAGCGTGTTGATGCATTGGATAGCATGGGGGTTTGAAATCCAGAGGATACAGAGGAGCCAGTGAATTTTGTCGATGTGTTCTTGAGCAAAACATCTTCCGTTTCCTTCGTCCGTCGGATGGTGATAAACCTCTTACTTTGTTGGCAATACATCTTTGTTTTTATTCCACTTGCGCTTGAGTGCGCAAAAGTAGAGTTAATGCTTACTGAGTCCTAATCCTAGGTTAATTCCATACTCTAAATAAAACACGGTTAACAAAACAAACTAAGTTAAGATACACATCCTAATCAGGTGATATTGTAACAACTGCACCAAAACTAAAACATGGTAAGTAGTTACTACAGTCATCTGGGTATCACCCTAAAGATTCGTCTTCGTCGACGCCGTGTGGTTCCCGGGCAAGAATAAGGACCACTGCTTGTCCAGGCAGAGGGGTAAAATTCCCTTCAATTCATGTTCATTTTGTCATTTATTATTACATTTCATATGCAGAAATCATCATTGTGATGTATATGGGTGGGGTGTTTCAGGTGTTAACATCCTTAAAATATGCATAAATTGTAATTAAACAACTTTAAAATAGACATATAATAAGATTTTGTGTTGCAATTTGAAATGTTCAATTCATGTGTTTAGCTGAAATATGTGTAATAATCCATCTGTTTAATCTTAATAATTATTGACATAACGCATACACCTAAACTAGACTAAATTAAGGTTACGAAAAGCGTTAAACCGCACATGTCCCTTATTTAGAATCCTTTGGACTGTTTGTGTCGTTTGTGGAATATATGTATATCTCAGAACATGTTAATAATGTCTATGTTGCAGATACTTTGAGGAAGTCTTATACTTCTAGTTTTTTGTCCTATGTCTCTACTGCTCAGGCTTACTGAACAAATATATGCAATGCCATGAACATTGCCTACTATTTAATTTCATTAATCTATCATAACAATCCCTTATTCATATTATACTATTATTTAAATCATCAGAGAAAGGTTGTAAATTACTGATTCTTAGAAATATATACATATAATGTAAAACATATTGACTAAACTAAATGCATAGAAATGTATTACTAGTGGATGGGGTAATTTGACGCAAAACAGAGATTTTAAACAAAATTTGATACTGAACAGCGTTTCATTTAGTCTGTATACAAATAAATGAATTGTAAACTTAATTGCGTCTTTAAAAGTACCTCAGTCATTATTCACACAAGCATGACATTCAAAAATGAACGTCAAAAACGCACATGAAAGCGCTACAATGATTACATATTAATATACAATTGTTTGTATAAATGTAATCTATATGCATTGTTCTTTTCAAAAATTAATGGCAGATATTGTCCCGTGAGTTGGTAACAATATCGAAAAATGAGTCCTGGCTCAAGGCCTAATATGGAAATATATATGCCTAGGCTTTTTCTTTTCGTTAAATATCTAATGTTGGTGCAAGTGTAAGTGGATTTGACTGACACCACACAGTGTGTGATACTGATACCGGACAAATTACTCTTGCTTAATATGTTGTTAAATGCGAGACAAAACTAAAACGTAAATGGGGATAATAGAGAAATATAAAAAGATCGGACAGGGAAAGTAGCATTCAATGAAGACAGTCAACCACAAAACACAGAAACAAACACGCAAACAGACAAACATGAAGGCAAAAGTAATATTAAATGCAAACGACATCAGTTTTTTTCCTTATAATTTATTAAACTATGTTTACTGTGTACAGTTATGTAATACAAAGGTTTATCAGAAATGTAGAAAATGTTCCATTGGATATGAATGCCTGTCACAAGGGTTATCAGTTGCTTAGAAATGGAGTAACCAATTATTTGTCTAAACTTAAACTATAAGTGTGTTCCACAGAACATTTGTGTCGCCTGCCGTGTGCTTATTTCAGCAAATACAATATACCTATACAGTTTGAAGACACAGAGTGCAATTATTCATGAATTATGGAGCAGATATTTTTTAATTGTTAAAATTTATGAAAATGGGTATAACTTTGCATTGGTTAATGATAACGAGGAAGTGCATAAAGTTTCATAAGCATAGGTCAATATTTTGCAAGTTATGAGACAGGTTAAATTGTAGGATAAAGTTTATGAAAAGTGATATAACTCTGCCGAAATGAAAGTCAAAGTTATTGATCATAGATAACAACATTTAATGGGGTAAGATCAATGTGTGTTTGAAGATTCATGAACATAGGTGAAACACTTTTTAAGTTATGGCCAGTTTTTGAGCTTGGTTAGATTGCAGGTTAAAGTTTTATGAAAGTGGGCATAACTCTGCCAAAGTGAAAGTCAGAGTGATTGGACATATTTAACGACATTTCTCGAGAAAAGATAAATACGCGTGTGCATTTTTATGAACATAGGTCAAATACGTTTCAAGTTATTGCCAAGGCTAGGTTGCAGGTTTAAGTGTGACGGACAAAAACGGCCAACGAACAACGTGATCTCTAAAGTCTCTGCAATGCTACGCAGGCGACACAATAACCCATAAGCAGGTGTCAGCTAAAAGTAAACAGACAGACTGACAATGCAATGACATAACTCGTGTGCAAGCATATCAAGGTCATTTTTAGTTATTTTGTGAAGATCATGTTGCTATCATGTAGATGTTAGTTTGTATAATAGAGTGCGCCACTATAATTTTTAGCAAGATAAGGCCTGTACCGCGAAATTAATATATGCAAAATGCAAAAATGCAAAACAGTACTGGAAATTATTAAAGGAAGCTACTGCACCACAAAAGCCAAAAAATATAACACTTGATCATTTTGCCGAATATTTTAAAGCCATAAATAATCCGAATGACCCAAGCTGATGATGATGTTATATATTTTAACGAAAATTTCTTAAATTATGAAACTCATGTAATGTTTGATGAATTAAATGTACCGATAACCGATTCCGAAATCCGATTCGCAATCTCTGAATCAGGTCAGAACCGTTGTGTAGGCCCTGATAGGGTACTAAATGAATTCTTCATCCATGGAGTAAACCAGTTCACACCCTATATGTCAAAGCTATTCAATAAAATACTCGACCGTGGTTATTTCCCCGAAGCGTGGAGTGAAGGATATATCATACCGCTTCACAAAAACGGAAAGTTGAATGATGTTAGTAATTTTAGGGGAATTACATTATTGAGTACGTTAGGCAAATTGTTAACTAGAATTTTAAATAATCGACTTACCGATTGGGCAGAGGAATATTACATTTATATAGAATCGCAAGCAGGTTTAAGAACGAACATGGGTACAGCTGACAATAGTTTTGTTTTTCATAGTATTATTACTCATATTATAAACCGATATGAGAAATTGTATTGTGCAATGACAGATTTTTCAAACGCCTTTGACTATGTAGTCAGGGAAAATATATGGTATAAATTAATAAAAATTAGAGTTAGAGGCAAAATCTTAAATGTAGTTGGATCAATATATCAAAATGTAAGGTCAAAGGTCAAATTCGAAAATGAATTGAGCGAAAGCTTCGAATGCAATTTAGGGGTTCGTCAAGGGGAATGTTTGTCCCCTTTTATCTTTTCTATGTATCTAAACGATTTAGAAGATGAACTATTTTTAAAATGAAGCAAAGGGGTAGATATTGGGATGCTAAATTAATGTTACTTCTGTACGCGGATGACATTGTAATAATTTCCTCATCACCGGAAGATTTGCAATTAGGATTAAATACACTTAGTAATTACTGCAATAGGTGGAAGTTAAAAGTAAATACCGAAAAAACAAAGGTTATGGTGTTTAGAAAAGGGGGTATATTGCCAAGAAATATTTCGTTTACTTTGAATAATAATAGAATAGATATTGTTAATAAATTTTCGTATTTAGGAATAGTATTTACTACAGGTGGCTCATTTTGTGAAGCACAGAAAACCCTTTCGGAACAGGCTCAAAAGGCTATTTTTAAACTAAACAGATACCTTTATAAATGTGTTAATATTACACCGAGGCATACTTTAGAATTATTTGATAAATTATTATTATCTCCTATTCTAAATTACGATAGCGAAGTATGGGGATTTAGACAGGCAGATCAAATCGAAAGAGTTCATTTACAATTTTTCAAATCAATGTTACGAGTGCAAACGTCTACACAGAATGATTTTATATATGGTGAATTAGTACGTATAAATTACCATACTCAGCGATTATATATAATTATCAAATATCGGTTAAAAATAGTAAACAGCAATGCACGAAAATACATTGTTAATGCACACACTCTATTATGCTTAATGATATTGAAACACTGCCAAACAAAACAAACTGGGCATCTTTGGTTAAAAATATATTGGGAAATTTAGGTTTTTATAATGTATGGGTATCACAAGGGTAGAAGATATAAAATAGTTTTTGTTAATAGTAAAACAACGTTTGCGGGATACGTTTACACAAAACTGGGATAGCCCCTTAAATCACTCAACTAGAGCGACATTTTACAATGTGATTTCAATTTTCAAGTTTCAACCATATTTGGATATAGTCAATATTAAAAAATTTCGAACGGCATTAACCCAATTAAGAGTCTCATCTCATAGGCTAGAGATTGAAACGGGTCGTTGGAAAAAAACAATAAAAATACCAAGAGAAAACAGAAAATGCCAATTCTGTAGTTCTCTTGGAGATGAATTTCATTTTTTATTTGAATGCACATTATACAACGATCTGAGATCTACATTGTTTAAAAAGTACTTTTCGAAAAACAGCAACATGTTCAAAACTATAGAATTATTTCAGTCAGAAAATAAGCAACAATTACAAAACTTAGCCACATATGTATTTAAAGGATTTGAAAAAAGAAAAAGTATTATCTGTGAAAACTCTCCATAACAACTATGTTGGTGTTTTTATTTTACACACTCCGTGCAACTTAAAGTTATAATATATCATGTATGTCAAAATTCAGAGAGAAGCTGTTAAACAACAGTATTGTAATACTTAAAATTTTCATATCTTAAAAACACTTGTTACTAAAGAATAGCGCATTTCATGTGTGACATTGTTAGATTAATATAACATTGTATTTGATGAACATGATTCTAAGTAATATTTATATTAACACTGTCATATCGCCATTGATATATTAGAAATGTTTGTTATAAAATTGTTTAAAATTGTGCTCAAGAGTCATATATTGCACTTTGTAAGGTTTATTTGGGATGGCCTCGCCCAAATAGGCCTATGACGGGGCTAATAAAAGTTCTTCTTCTATGAAGTTTTAAATTTGTTTAGCTGCTATTATGTAAAGAATCAACAAAATTAACTGAGTGTGAAAAATAGGCCAGGTCATTCAGTTCCACCTACTTACAGTATGAACATAAATTGTTGCTGTCACATATATGTGTGTATCATGTAAGTATTTTTAAAGGTTAGAAGCTGTATGTGTGAGGAATGTAACCACACATGAAAAATATACAAGCTGTATACATGGATTCATGTAAGTTTTCACATCTTAGTAATGGACTTAATCAAAAGCTTAAATAAAAACACAATGTTACTTAATGAGGGGCAAGACCTAGGTGCACGTTATTCATATTGACCTATTGTTGGTAGGAACATTCTGTTGCCATGAAGATGTTCACATTTGTGAAGTTAAGGCTTGTGGTGATATGAAATTAACAACTTGAACATAAAACCTGAATGTGAGTATAGACGGACAATGGAAACACTAATTTATTCTCGATTCACATTCTTGGAAGGGCATACATATTTTAATATGGAAATAAAGTCAAACATATTTCAGAAAAAAAACACATCAATATTGCTCACTATTTAAGTACATTATCTGGAATCAATTTTACTGAAATGTTGTCCAGTCAATACCAGCAGATAGCCAGCCCCCTGTACGCCGGAATCCTGGAATAACCCCAAGTAAAACCGAATTCCAAAATGTATTCCACGCTTTATAACACTTCCTCATCATGTCCTTCTAAAACTGAACGAATATTCCAACTTTGTGTTTTGTCCAGTATAGAAACGTTAAATCTGTGGCTGGCTTCCATCATGTCCATCGACCAAAATTTAGCCCGTTAACAATTTTCATGTTGTATATTATATCTAGTCTTTCTAATTACATGTAAGGTGCTTAGCTGTGCTACTTTAACTAACAATCTGGCAGCACTCAGTAAATGTATATAAAGCAAGCAGCTTAGACCTGGAGTTGCTGGCAGAACTTTGTGAGTTTTACATGCAGAATGTTGTTAGGTCACATACTTTAGATGCTGTGTCATTAGATGATGGACTGTCATTCTGGAAAGGCAAAAGGAAAAAAAAGAAAGAGTTTTTATGAGAAAAAATCAGAATGAAAAGTCACAGGAGCTTATATATGCTAAAGCAGTATAAAAAAGTAATAAATAGAGAATGGACATGTTTATAAATGAAGTTGCTTCAAGAAAACTTTATCCACGCTCAATTACACCAAAACTACAACACGATATAGGGAAAAAGCACTTTTTGAACGCTAACACATTTTCTTCAAATTTTTGGGGGTGGGTTGGGGGAAAAGCACACTCTGGCCCCCCACACTCTGAACATTTAGGGCCGTATCTTTTCACTTGCACCCCGGCTCCTACGCCTATGTGCAATTGTTACATTCAACAGTGTTCACCTGTCATGTCTTTCTTTTGTATTTGTATATATTTGCATATGTTTGACGAGGTACGTTTATATGAGTCAATAAAGAATATTTTCTGTTCTGTTCTGTTCTAATTTGAAAGACGACATAGTTACGGTTCTTGCACTCTGCACTTCCTCTCATTGCCCTCTATCTTTGTGTGAAGTTTCACTGCAGTTCCAATAGTAGTTTTGAAGATATGCTCCGGACAAAAATTCTAAGTATAAAATTACAAAGGGCAATTACTCTAATTTGAATGATGGCAGAGTTACGGTTCATAGACTCTGCACTCCCTCTATCCTTGTGTGATATTTCATTGTAGTCCCATCAGTAGTGTTCAAGATATGCTCCGGACAAAAGTGTGACGGATGGACAGAATGCTATTGACAAGATCTTTCGAAAAGGGGAGATAATTCGCAAAGTAGTGAAGGTAGAGTTATGGTTCGCGCACTTCCTCTCATTGCCGTTTATCAATTTTTCAAGTTTCATTTGATATCATTTTATGCTTTTTGAGTTATGCTCCGGACAAACGAACGTGTGGACAAGATTTTTCAAAAAGGGTAGATAATTCGAAAGGTAGTGAAGGTGTAGTTATGGTTCTTGAGCTGTGCACTTCCTCTCATTGCCCTCTATCAATGTTTCAAGATTCAATTCAATACCTTTTGAGTTGTGATCCTGACAAAAATGTGACGGTCGGACGGACAGACAAAGCGGCGCCTATATGTTCCATCGACCAGTTCGGGGAGCATAATAAATTCTACTTATTAATCTACTGCTACTTGATTCGTTTACCTGTAGCTGTGAGAATCATAGCTCATTGTTTTACTGTACCATATTTCATTTTTTTTAATCACGAGTCAAATATTGATAATATCCGAAATATATTACATAATTAATGAAAGAAAACACCAACATTATCCCGGCAATACTGTCAGAGTTTGCTCAGCATGTTTTACTAAGAAATACTGAGATGCTTTCACAGTAAGTTTTATGTAATGATATTTAAAACTAGAAATGCACCTGTGCACATTAATGTCCCTAATGTAAATTATCAGTCATACTAATGATTCTTCATAACAATTATCAAGCGAATATGTTGAAACGTTTAGGAAGAGTAGCCTGGACAAGATAGGGTGACAGACGAACAAGGGCAACACTATATACCCATATGCTCAACTCCCAGTATATTGACGGGGCATAATTAAAAAAAAAAAATAACAGATAACAATGCATCATCATAATTCAGCTTTATTGACCCTAATAAGCATACTAGTAAATATCTCTAGCACATCCATGTACGGGATAGTAAAGATGACGCGACTAAAACTTTCTCGTCTCTCATTGCTACGGGTTCGAATCCCACTGGGAGCTCAACTTGTCAAGTAAGAAAGTGTCGATTCGTCGATTCTTACGGGTGGCGGGAGGTATACAGTAATAGTTCTACCCAGAAAAAATGAGGTGATCTGTCTCTATGATAAATGGCCTAACGTGGGCTTAAAATGACGTAAAACGTCATTCAAATAAATTAAAAATATTAAAAACCTGATATAAAAAATTATTGTGTGGTCCATATATTTTGCATACACAGGAAACATATGGGAATATGCTGGCATACAGTGAGACACCCAGCTATATACGCCCCTATTTTCCGAAGTTATTTTATTTAATGATCGGCATATAGCCTTTAGGTGCTGCGCACATGACATTGTAAATGGTTTGCATTGAATGTTGAGCAAAGTAGCAATATAATAAAATTGCATTCATTATTTTCCTATATTAAAGGGCCAATGTCCGTCATTTTTAGCTTATAAAACACGAAATAAGTACGTTGACAAACATAACACAAACCATTATTGAATATTTAAAACCAATATTGTTTGACGGAATTCAATAGCGGTATATAAAAAAGAAGTACCACTTCGTGGGGTGGAACTCGTAACCCACATTAAAATTACACTAACGGATAATATTAGTCGTACGTCGCAATATTCGAGGTCGCTACCAGCTGAGCCAGATGTATTACGTAAGAGAAGCAATATATGAAAGCTAATGCACTAATGTATGTCCTGTGATCAGCAAGAAATGTAAATAATGTGTGTCCCCCATTATTTACATATAATAAATAAACTCCTTTTTTTTCAAGCTCACGAGTGTATTAATACAGGCTTATCTAGGTCTATGATAGTGTTTTCATGTATATATTTCACTGAATAAAAACCAGACAGTTATTTGGCTATGCTGAATATCTGCTTACCCCTTTAATGGATACACATCGTATTCTCTAGTATGTAGGGTGATGTCATAATGTAACTGTAAGCATGACGTGAAGCCGGGATCATAAAGCCGGACCATATCGGAATCAAAATACTTTAAAGTATTTCCTATCTGACCAGTTATCGAGAGCTCCATATACATTAAACTGCACCATATTAAACCATGCTCACATATCATTCCAGACTTTACTTTGCACTTAGCTGGCAATGAGAGCTTAGGTATACACACGCACTAGTCTGGCCTGTGTTTACAATTGTTATGCCACAAAAAAATGCATACCAGTTTATAGAAAACTGTTGTTTGTTTGATGTTATTAGCACACACAGCCAAACTCACGTCCCCGAAAAAATATTTGACCCAGTGATGTACGCCATCCCTGTTCTTGTACCCCATTCCTGTTTTACAATCCCATACTACAAAACAAAAGTCCTTTGGACCTACTGAAGCTTAGCTGTAGGAGACACGGGCCTTTAGGGCGTCAAAGGTGTTCCAAAAGCGGCAAAAGCGACAGAATAATTTTGTTCTATAAAAATATATCATTTTAAAATATTTACCTTGTGCAAACTGCATCTGAATTGTGGTCTCAAATGTCCATCTCGTCAAATGCGGTGGTTGACACAACATGGAGTTAACAAATAAAGCACACTATTTATGCCCATAATATCAATATAATTTTCAATAGTATTTCTTTGTTTTCCAAGCATGAGGTAATTAGATTGATTATTTAATTATGTACTTTATCTATGTTCTTTTAAAATAATTATAATTGATATAAATATGTTTATTTGTGAATGTGTTCATTTTGACTTGTAAGTATATATTTCTTAACTGTGATATCAAATATAATCATGTTTATTTCTACTGTGTTAAATTTTGGGTTAAACCATTAGGTTAAAATTTGAATAACTGGACGCCTAAACGATACATCCACCATCATGTGCACTCAGTGACACATCCATCTAAATAAATATAAGGGGCCTGATGGACCAGGTTGATGTGTACGAAACGTATATACAACGGTGTTCAATCCCATTCCTCCAGAGCTTTGTAAATAAAAGGCTTTCACATTCACAACTGTGGAGGAGCTGCAGTGGTAGAGTGGACAGCATAATTGACTCTCGATCCAGAGGTCCTGAGCTCGAATGCACTTCCTAAGTACTTTATTCGGACAAGGTACTGCAAAAGTATGCAACCCTCTAAAAACCTGTAAACCCTTCCTCGGCAAAGAGGCTGCCGTGATAATCAGAATTGATTCATGTTGCCGTTATTCAGTCTGAGTGCATGGTTAGTGTACCAACCCAATAAGGAATTGCGAAGTGCGTTCTGGGATGTGACCCTACTGTGAACCCCGGACTTGTGGGATGAAAGACTAAAATGGTCTCGCCTCTCACTGCTGCGGGTTTGAATCCCACTGGGAGCTCAACTTTTCAAGTGAGAAAGTTTCAATTATTAGTGTTACGGGTGGAGGGAGATATACCGTACTTTACTGGTTCTACCCAGGAACAATATGATGTTCTGTCTCTACCAAAAACAATTTCACCATCATGTATGGCATAATATGTGCTAAAATGATGTAAAGCACCTTTGAAATAAACGAACAAATCTGGTATGAAAAAAGTCAACTTTCTTAAAACATGGACATTCAAACTACCTGATCAGCACGCAAGTTATTTGCGGTCTTATAAAATAAAGCAGAAGTACTTGACTGTTAATAAAGGGAGATAAACACCAGATATATATACAAATACTGAAGGCGGTTTGAGATATATACAAATAGAGAACGTTTGACTTAAGGGACGCTTTTTATTAAACTTACGCGGGCAAAATACAATACAGTATGTGACCCTTGCAACAGGATCCTTGATTTTTGCAGTGTGTCCTCTCCATGTTAGTTGCATGGTCTTCTAGAACCAGATGACCTGCTAAAATGCACTTCTTGTTGTGACGTAGATGAGACACCTCCATAATTTGCCCAAAAGAAACTTTTTGCTTAATTGTAGCAGGTGTGAGCTCCATGGAAAGCATGTATGTCAATCTATGGACAGTTAATCTGCTGGGCTTTGTGTCTGGCAAAAAGAGTCTGCTGAAGCTGATTAAATGATGTCACATGTCATTACCTACCACAAAATGTATACTGCGATAGGGAATATGCATCTAATTTCTTCCTCATAGGCCTCCATTATAGCAATATCGAATAAATACACCTTTTATGCACTACCCAGACAATAAACACATCCATTATTGTTGAAAACAATCCAAGACGTGCCAAAGTTTGAAGAGAAAGCAAAGTCATCCGCGAAATATTTTAATTAACCTAAAAGTTAGCCCAGAAAATGGCCTACTTGAAATGATTTTCTTTTTTAAATTATGTGGTCACCAGGGGTGACATCCATACCACTTTGTATGTATATCTACTGCTGCCTATATCTTATGTCCCATTTCAGAAAAACACGTCCTGTAATATTTGGATGCGTATTCCCTATATGCTCCATCGCTTAAAGATTGAGTTTTAACGCTGATTTCTTGTATACTGTTCAAATAATATATTATTCAAACAATTGGTATTCAAATATGCAGCTCTTCTATTCTCGAATCGACGGCAAAAACATATTTAAAGACCTTTTAACGCACTTGATGAAAATTCTTCCCCCAACTATGATAATTGCATAAATCCGTCAAACGATTCTTTTGGGGAAAATCACATATATTCGATTGAACCGATTTGCATGTTGGGAAATCGCAGATCAAGCTCTCCCAGTATGCTTGCGGAGGTGAAATTGTATATGTACGCCGAGAAGCAGATTGGTCGATACTTGTCGCATGGATTACTTGCGTGGGTGATAACGTTAATGTATCTTAAAATAGGCGGAGCTGAATGATATTGCAACACGACGTTGGTGTTTTTTTCATGTTGGAATGGGAATTAGTATGAACCGCAAAGACAACATATGCGTAACTGTTATTTGAAGATGTTAATCAATCCACTTGAGTTTATATACGACAAACAAATAAGAATATATGCTGAAAAGGAGATCCTTTGGAAGCAAAGAACGCACCTAAGTAGTAGACATATGCTCATATTTTATTGAGTCCTGTTTATGAAAGATAATGATAAATAATAGTGTTTGTTTTAATTTCGATAAACTTTACCCAGTATAATAGTAAGGTAACCCGCTACGTTTTTACCGACGAGAAACGACGAGCTATTCTACTAGCTCCGGCGTAAATGCAGTGTCTTCGTCGGCGCTGGTTAACCTTTTCTATCGGTAAGCTCATATCTCAAAACTGCTTGACGTAATGAAATGAAACTTCATAAACAGATCACATGCCACGCACAAGCTACATAACTCTGCAACCTATTTTGACAAAGTTATGACCCCTTTCATTCTTAGTCAACGTTTGTTAAATATGAGTATATCTGTTTAACCACTGGACCGATTGGAATGAAATATGTGACATATGTGTTCGGTATCAATAAATAGCATGACATGCGCGAGTCACATAATTCTGCAACATGGTTTGCCACAGTTATATCCCCTTTTGTTTACTTGGGCAAAATGAGTAGTAACATATATTCTTAACCACTGCACATATTTGAATAAAACTTCACACATGTATTCGGTAACAATGAAAAATATGCGATACACAATTCATCAATTCTTGTAACGCTGAAACCCATATTGGCACAGCCAAAATATGTCATTTTTTAACATATGCAAATTTATGTGCATTAACAAACTTTTGATATATAATGGACTCTACTCAGAGTCAGGTTATATAAAACCATCTATCTCCAGGTCTATATATATATATATATATATATTAGAATATCCAAAAAATAATTTACAAAATTGTTGATAACATGTATAATAACAGGTACAATTCATGTTGCCATGGTAGCCATCTTAAAAGCTTGATGACAATTTAAAATACAAACATGATAGAGGTCAACCCGATGAATTCGCTTTATTAGTATCGAACAAACAATTTCATTTGAAATACCATTATAATAAGTTCATATATATTTATATGTATGGTGGCCATATTGGACGACCATTTACAATTAAAACACATATAAATGGATACACCCAAGGAACATTATGATCAAATTTCATTTATATTAAAATTCTTATTCAGAGAAGATATTTTTTATAATTTCAAAATATTACTCGGTTCTATATGATTCTTTTGAGCTTGATCAGTGTTACCTATGGACGTTTATAAATATGATGTTGACATGTTATTGTTTTTGTCATCCATGGCCGTTAATTCAAAATTAATAGCATATAGAAGTTTCTGAATAAAATAATTAAGACGTTTATATTGACGATCAACATTTACGTTGATTTTGTCATTCATTGTGTTTATCTTATTGGAAACTTCTAAAGATTCTATGACAATATAAATAGGGCATTGGGAAATTGATAGTTGTTCAATATTTACTTCTGATATCCCATCAGATTATATTATCTAACAAGCAAGGCAATATAAGTCTAATACATACTGGATCTAATTTATGCTTATTCTGTAAGTGAATAGTTTCGAATTTATCCTCCTAGAACGCGGTTTAAAGCTTTACGGCTGTGTAGCCCCTGATCTCACCAAGGCGGTACCCCTAGTATCGACGCTCGTATATGGCTGATGTTGCCCCTGATCGCACCAAGGCTTGCCCCTAGTATCACCCCTCGTATGTGGTGGATGTTACCCCTAACCATTCCAAGACAGTACCCTTGTATCAGCCCTTGTTTGGAATCGATGTGTTGTCCCTGAAGGCTCCAAGGCGGTACTCTTAGTATCAACCCTCGTATGTGCTTGGAGTTGCCCTTGTCGTTCCAAGGCAGTACCCTAATATCACCCTCCTATGTGGTTGATGTGGTCCTTGCCGTTCCATGGAAGTACTCACAGTACCAACCCCGTGTGTGGTTGATGTTTCCCCTGACCGTTCCAAGGTGGTACACCTAGTATCAACCCTCGTATGTCGTTAATGATGCCCCTGAACGTACCAAGACAGTACTCCTAGGATCTACCCCTCGTATGTGGTTGATGTTGCACCTGACGGCACCAAGACGGTACCCCTAGTATCACCTCTTGTATGGTTGATGTTACCTTTATCGTTCCAAGGCGGTACACCTAGTATCAATCCTCGTATGTGGTTTATGTTTCCCCTGACCGTTCCAAGGCGGTACATCTAGTATCACCCCTCGTAGGTGGTTGATGTTGGCCCTGACCGTTCCAAGGCGGTACACCTATTATCATCCCTCGTATGTGGTTGATATTGCCCCTGACCGCACCAAGGCGGTACCCCTAGTATCACCCCTCGTATGTGGTTGATGTTGCCCTTACCATTCCAAATCGGTACCCCTAGTATCATCCTTCTTATGTGGTTGATGTTGCCCCTGACCGTTCCAAGGCGGTATCCCTAGTATCAACCCTCGTATGTGGTTGATGTTGCCCCTGATCGTACCAAGGCGGTACCCCTAGTATCAACCCTCGTATGTGGTTGCCCTTGACGTTCCAAGGCAGTACCCTTAGTATCAACCCCGTATTTGGTTGATGTTGCCCCTGACCGTTCCAAGGCGGTATCCCTAGTATCGACTCTCGTATGTCGTTGATGTTGCCCCTGAACGTACCAAGGGAGTACTCCTATGATCAACCTATCGTATGTGGTTGATGTTGCCCTTGCCGTTCCAAGGCAGTACGCTTAGTATCAACCCCGTATTTGGTCGATGTTGCCCTTGACCGCTCCAAGGCGGTATCCCTAGTATCAACCCTCGTATGTCGTTGATGTTGCCTCTGAACGTACCAAGGCAGTACTCCTAGGATCAACCCGTAGTATGTGGTTGGTGTTTTCCCTGACCACACCAAGGCGGTAGCCCTAGTGTCACCCCTCGTATGTGGTTGAGGTTGTCTCTCACTGCACCAAGGCGGTACCCCTAGTATCACTACTCGTATGTGGTTGATGTTGCTCCTGACCGTTCTAAGGCGATACCCCTAGTATCACCCCTCTTATGTGGTTGATGTTGCCACTGGCCGTTCCAAGGCGTACTCCTAGTATCAATAAATACTGATAAACCTCGTATATGATCGATGTGTTTTCCCTGACCGTACCAAGACGCGAACCTTGTATCAGCACTCGTTTGGAATCGATGTGTTTTCTTTCCCTGACCGTACAAAGACGGTACCCTTGTATGAACCCTCTTTTGGAATCTTTATGCGTGTTGTCTTTGACCTTACCAAGACTGTACCCTTGTATCAACCCTCGTTTGGAATCGATGTGTTGTCCCTCACCTTACCACGACGGTACCCTTGTATCAACCCTCGTGTGAAATCGATGTGTTGTCCTTTACCAAGACAATACCCTTGTATCAACCCTCGTGTGAAATTGATGTATTGTCCCTTACCAAGACGGTACTATTGTATCAACCCTCCTTTGGAATCGATGTGTTGTCCCTCACCATACCAAGACGGCACCCTTTTATCACCCTCGTGTGAAATCGATGTGTTGTCCTTTACGAAGAGGGTACTATTGTATCAACCCTCCTTTGGAATCGATGTGTTGTCCCTCGATATGTGATCGATGTGTTTTCCCTCACCTTACCAAGACGGTACCCTGGTATCAAACCTCGAATGTGATCGATGTGTTTTCCCCCATCTTACCAAGACGGTACCCATGTATCAACCCTCATATGTGATCGATGTGTTTCCCTCACCTTACCAAGACGGTACCCTTGTATCAACCCTCGTATGTGATCGATGTGTTTTCCCTCATCTTACCAAGACGGTACCCTTGTATCAACCCTCATATGTGATCGATGTGTTTCCCTCACCTTACCAAGACGGTACCCTTGTATCAAACCTCGTATGTGATCGATGTGTTTCCCTCACCTTACCAAGACGGTACCCTTGTATCAAACCTCGTGTGTGATCGATTTGTTGCCTCTGACCGTGCCAAGGCAGTACTCCTAGTTGCAAATCCTCGTATGTGGTTGGAGTCTCACTCTGTATACATATATACTCCATGTATTTATTGTTTAAACTGCGTGGTTATGGTTGAGTTAAGTACACTGTCTGTTCGATGTTTGTATATATATATATATTCAATGTATTTGTTGTTTAAACTACGTGATTATGGCTGTGTTATGCACACTGCCTGTTCGATGTTTGTATATATATAACATGTGTTTTTTTGTTTAAACTGCATGGTTATGGCTGTGTTACTTATACTGTCTGTTCGATGTTTGTATATATATATTCCAAGTATTTGTTGTTTACACTGCGTGGTTATGGCTGTGTTATGAACACTGCCTGTTCGGTGTTTGTATATATTCCATGTATTTGTTGTTTACAATGCGTGTTTATGGCGGTCTTACGTATACTGTCTGTTTCATGTCTGTATATATTGCATGTATTTGTCTTTTAAACAGCGTAGTTATGACTGTGTTACGTCTACTGTCTTTACGATGTTTGTATATATATTCCATGTATTTGTTGTTTAAACTGTGTGGTTATGACTGTGTTATGCGCCCTGCCTGTTCGATGTTTGTATATATATGCCATGTATTTGTTGTTTAAACTGCATGGTTATGGCTGTGTTACGTATACTGTCGATGTGTGTATGTATATTCCATGTATTTGTTGTTTAAGCTGTGTTGTTATGGCTATGTTATGCACACTGCCTTTTCGATGTTGTTATATATTTTTAATGTGTTTGTTGTTTAAACTGCGTGGTTATGGCTGTGTTATGCGCACTGCCTGTTCGATGTTTGTATATATATTTCATGTATTTGCTGTTTAAACTGCGTGGTTATGGCTGAGTTATGCACTCTGCTTGATCCATGTTTGTATATATGCCATGTATTTGTTGTTTAAACTGCGTGGTTATGGCTGTGTTACGTATACTGGCTGTTCGATGTTTTTATATATTCCATGTATTTGTTGTTTAAACTGCATGGTTATGGCTGTGTTATGCACACTGTCTTTTCGATGTTTGTAAATATTCCTTCCGTCCGTCCGTCGGTTACCGCATCTCCTTCTAAACCGCGGAACGGGATTCAACCAAACTTAGAGTATGACTTCACCTTATGATGACGGCGTGCTAGCGCAACATTATTTTTGTCTCAAGCCCAGGTACCCCTGGGTTTGTCAAAAGGTCAAATATACTAAAAAATCAATTACACTCATTTTTCCATATTGTTGCACATAAATAGGTGTATATAATCGTCTATGAATGATAAAAACCCTTCCAAACGATTTTATTATTTCAAACTCGTACGTCTGCTCGGGGGTCCCCAGGGTGGATGGTGCCGGCGGGAGTTTTTATTTTTTTCTCTAATTATGTCTCAAATGAAACAGTATGATGTTGGCCCAACACTCAGGGCCCCTCAGGGGGGTCAAAAGGTCAAATAGACTAATACATATAAAAATATCGGACAGAGAAAGTAGCATTCAAGGAGGACAGTCAACCACAAAACACAGAAACAAACACGCAAACAGACAAACAAAAAGCCAAAAGTAATATTCAATGCAAACGACATCACAAACACAAAAGGGTTGACAATAGGGCTACCGCCTTGGAACGGTCAGTGGCAAAGTAGGCCACTGGGGGTTTAAACCGGTTCTAGGGTGCACCAAACCTCACACTTACCCTACTGTCATCCCATTAAAACAGGACAGTGTAAATAAAGAAATCCTCGCAATCATCTAATCTCTAACAAACAAGGCAGCATCAATAGGCGATATAAGTAAAACACAAACATGCTCGTTTAAAAATCAATAGCCTAGAAAGCCACAATGAAGGTACTCAATGACTTGGCAGAAGCCAGAGCAACAAGAGAATAAACAACCATTAATGGCACGACAAGAAAGATCATATACAAACATCAAACGCCACCGTCCCAATGGGCTTTAGGTAGGCGTCATCATAGGGTCCACAGCCTGTCCGGTCATCGTACAATTAAAGAGGAAAGCATAGTGGCGAACTGTAAAAGGGTCCACCACCAAGAATGCATTACTTTGCAAAATGATAGGGTCATAAACTCTTTTGATAAACTTTTTAACAAATTTAATAGTATAATTGTCTAAACTGCCGTTAGTAAAAAACGCTTTAATATTATTACATGCCAAAAATGTAGTATTTTCTCTGGCGAATGGTTTTTGAATGAGAGAAATTAGCTTGTCTTTAATAAGGTGATGTGGTAAGGATGTATATAGTGTAGAGAAGTCATAAGTGCTTATTGATGAAACTTGACCTTTATTGAAAATTTTATCAAGAACGCCTCCTGAATTTTTTATAGACCAAAATAAATTAATCCCAGAGTTTTCATAAGTTTTATCACAATATAGTTAACGTGATCTTTAACGGCAGTAAGACAAGAAGTTAAAAGTTTGGAGATGTTTATTGTGGTGCAGGCAATAGAATTCGAAAAAAAGCGATCCTAATATGGATTTTTATGTAATTTAGGAATCCAGTACATAGTAGGCAGTTTATTTGGCTTATCGATTACACCAGCCTTGAAAGTAGTGCACCGAGTGATATGTGCGGAAACAACATCCTCCTCAGTAGAATAACTGGAGTATACGAATTGGTGCTGCAGGGTTCCAGAGATAAAACCTTGACGTAATATAGGCGTCAAACAATACTTACATTATTAGCTGCTTTATCTGCAGGAACTAAAACAAATTTATTATGAAATTCCTGAAATCCCGATTTTAAATTACGAAAAGAAAACCTAGGTCTCGGAGGAAGTAAAGAGGTGTTAGCATTATAAAAGTTAATACGTGTATCTATAATTTTAAGAATTGACTTTTTCCAAGTAGAAAGCGAGTTTGGGTCCGCATGTTTTCTACGACACCATTTTATACTAAAATCTTCAATGGAGTGGGCGATCTGGGCACGACAGGCATTAAAATCAATAGTTGAAGGTAATCTATATTTAGGACCTTTCGAAAACAAATGCCAAATATGTTTATCAACAATATCAAAATTACCAGTGATGACATGACCTGCTGGAGCTGAGCAACATTTTGATGTGTTACATTCACATTCCTTAGGAGTATTATGTACTATATCAAGGTCAGAAACTATTTTGTTGTAGTTGAAAATAATATTTCTAATTTGCTTTTTTATACTTATTACAAATTACAGAACTTTCAGAATGTTTGAAATATTTTGGGATAGAATCAACTACATGGGTATCTCGAAAAATACCAGGCATGTCAATGAAATCAATACCTTTATTAATATATAGCAGTTTTATACAAGGGATCTGTACGAAGGAAATTTTTGTCGGCTTCCTCGTCGATCAACTTTAGTGAAGAAATGGACAAAGAGGTAAGCCGTGAAAGCATAGAGTGCTTTCCAGACTGTTTAAAAATAGTATGTAAATCAGCGACAGAAATAATTACGCGCGATTTACGTTTGATGTTACCATTACGCCTAAGACCATGAGACCTAGATTTACTGTTTCGAATAGAAAAAATGTAAAAATTAGGATCTTTAGAAATATTTCCTTCTTGATAAATATTGTCATTAAGGCCGAGTGGATAAGGTGTCTGTAAGTTTGTCATCCACTTAAGTTCTGAAATATGTCTAGCTTTTATTTTAAAGCTTTTAGCAGCATCATTATCAAAACATATTCAACCGGTTGAACAGTTACGTTATTAAAATTATGACCTGACTGACGAAAGTGTTGGTACAAGTATTTTTTTAACTTTTTAGGATTACTTGCATTATATTTGTGTTCACGAAATCGAACTTTTAAGGATCGACTTGTTTGTCCAACATATTTTATACCGCAACGTGGTGCATTTCAAGTCAGAACATAAATGACGTGAGATGCACGTCAATCAACATTTGAAGCTAGACATACATTAAACAATTTACCATTAACAGCTGATTTAATGGTGGACTATTGCAACAACTGCACCTCTTAGCATTGCACTTATTAATAGAGGGAATGATTTCTGAAAGGAGACTTTATATGGTATTTCCTCAAAACCTTTAATTACAGTCAATTACAGTCATTTTTCCATATTTTTGTACATAACATAGTGTATGTAATCATGAACATGGTGAACGATAAACAACATATCAAACGATTTTATTTCGAACTCGGACGTCTGCCCGTGGATCCCCAAGGTGGGTGAGACGGAGTTGGAGTGGGTTTTTTTGTGGTTTTTTTTGGTAATTATGTCTCAAATGAACCATTGTGATGATGGCTCCACACCCAGGGATGACGACGTGCAAGAGCATATTTTTTTCTCTGCACTAATTAGCCCTGCGGGGGTGGTGGTGTGTAGGGTAGGTGTCAAAAGGTCAATTACACTAAAAATTGACGTCTGCCCAGGGGCCCAGGGTGGGTGGGTTCGGGTTCGAGGGGGATCCGGAGGATTTTTTTTTTGCACCTAGGGGTCGTGCGTGTTTATGGCTGCTTTATACACAGTGTTCGATGTTTGCATATAGTCCATGTATTTGTTGTTTAAACTGCGTGGTTATGGCTGTGTTACGTATACTACATGCTCTATGTTTGCATATAGTCCGTGTATTTGTTGTTTAAACTGCGTGGTTATGGGTGTGTCACGTATACTGCATGTTCGATGTTGGCATCTACTTTTGAACATATTCCACACACCAATGCATAGTTATGTTCTATGTACCAATTTATGCAGTTTCTCGATGGTCAATTGTTGGTTTGGTTATATGTTCCCTGTGTCCCAGTGTCCCCTACGTCTGCGCATATAAATGTTATTGTTGTAATCGTATGATGCGTTTATCAGAATTAGACATCTCATTATACACCAAATGTATATTAATGTCCATTATTTAATATGTATTATTCAAATATGTAAATCTTATTTCTAGCAATACCATATATTGTTAATTTACCTCAGACAGTCTGTAGAAATCATTGTTTTGGTACTTCGAACAATGACAGGTGTTCTGAAAAATTGGACTTCATTTATATTTATATACCTTATCAGTATATTAACTTCATAAAAATGATTGATATATGCTAATGTTATTATTGTTAGTAGTATTAATACCATAAAACGTTATAAATCTATTGTTCAATTGACGCGTTTGTTATTTGACAGATGTTCAACGTGTGGCCTTTTATATACAAGGTCGCATAGTTGCGGAGAGTTGGTACTAAGGTTTTCTATGCGACCATTTTGAAAATACAAGACTGTTGCTGTACCAGCTTTTGAGAAGGTCAAAACATTATATATCTTTATAATAAATAATTTAATTTTCAAAAGTAAACGAAACTGAAATATGGATAATGTGAACCTGACTAAATTTAACGTGTAACAAGCACGTTTATGAACCATTCGGAATTTATTCCGAGTTCTACATATGCATATATGTATCATCCTCTCTGTCTGGAGCGGTTCAATTGCACGTGACAAACGTCTCACAATCAGCCACATAGCATGTTATCTCGTGACATTGACAAATGGATATCTAAAATATGGATATCTAAAATAAATTTTACAATGTGTGTCAGATTTACAATTACGTAGCGATCGGGGCATTGCTTGGTCACGTGACTTTTGAATATTTAACATGTATGACGGTGGAACAACGCGTGTTTGGTTATTCTCATTTGATCACTGCAATCATGAGGTTGTCATTCGTTATCCTGACTGTCGCACTTGCAGCTGTTTGCAATGGAGAACAGAGGTAAGTACAGTCTTACTTTAATATTTGATGCAATATGTATGTAAATTATCTTTAATAATGTGTCGGTTCAATTATTTTCGTAAAACGTTGGTCTTTTTGGCAAGTTTGGCGTATTATATACTAGAGACTATAGTTTAAGATTTAGGTTTGAGAAAAATATATGTTCGGCATTTTAAGACAATATTTACATAATGCCTAAATCAGTTACATATCAAGGAAATCAGTTATATATCTGGGAAATGGAATTTTTAAATGGTAAAAAAGAAACCGTATTTTTGAAAATCGGCTAAGAAACAAAGACAAGTCTGACAAAAAAATAGCTTTTCATGGGACATGTACAATGCTAGTAAGATTGCTGTCGATGGTTTTTACCGCGTCTGCTACTTTTATCGCTTGTTAATCAGTGTTTTAGATAAGCTTTCATCACAATTCGTTTTGTGCGCATAAAACAAATTGTATTGCATTTTATATAATTTACTAATGCGTATTTTTAAAAAATGTTTTGATAAAATAATTAATGTAAAAAATTCACTTTTAGTCGTTACCATAAAACATAACGTATTTTCTCTTCCGCTTATATTTATTCATTATAGCTGTCTGTCTTTTTTAAATGGCATTCATTTGTGTCAAACAGCCGACTTATTTTTTTCTTTCAAGCATCGACTAGTAATTGCTTGTAATTGCTAGAGGTACTTGATTGTCATTCAATATCTCAAACTTCAATAAGTATTGAGTATGATTGGGTGCACTCGTTTTTTCTGTTGAAGTGTATACACGGGTATTAGGTTCTCAGTACATAATGAAGATCTTTTTGATGCCTAGGTGTACGCATTTATGTTATTTTTAATACGCGTCTTTTCTGGAGTACTAAGTCTTGTTTGTGTTGGTTGCTTCCAAGGGATCCCCTGTTCAGTATTTATTGTGTTTTATGAATCACAATTAAGACAACTTCAAAGCTGTATTTTTTTAAATATTACACTAAATATATTCTCTATGCATAGCATTATGATTGCATATTAGCGACTAGATGGCGTATCATGGCGTAGCCCGATTGTCAAAAAAGAGTATGATAATGAACCTTTGGAAACGGCCGAGCACGACACATACGAAATATTGCAGTCTCGGTTTGATTGAGACTGTTCATGAGCGGTAGTGAAATATGCTAGCTACGGCTCACACCCTCTAGCCCTGGGTTGAGCAGAACTCAATATTCATAAAATCAATAGTACAAAATTTTAACCATCCCGAAGATGGCATGCATATGGCGGTGGACATGGAGTATACACCTTCCCCATGTCGTACGGTGTATGGTCCCAGTATCTAATAAAATTAAATGCCCCGAAGAACGAAATAAACATAATGGAATTTAGTTGGGAGCAGCGGTTATGAAGCCTGCGTATAAAAAACAGACAACATATCCTATGAGTGGTTAAACAATACCCAGAACCTTTTATCGGCCGGAGTAGTGGAACCAGCGAATCAAATATTAAGTAAGAAAACAAAAAACCCTTTTATGTGTGTGATGTCATATCATTTATTCTTTTTTATAAATAAACATTTAATTAAACTAATTTCCACCCAAGCCGAGGTATTTCTGTGGCCTTATTCCTGGTATATTGATGTATAATTTCATGAGATAAAATATGAAATATAAAATATGAAAATGAAAAATGAATGAATCACGTTTTATGCCATTGCTACTAATAACACCTGAATATTATAATTACATGCTTTCGGGATAAGGTATATACGAGTACATATATAAATATATTTTAATTGTCCAGAACACCTGTCATTTTTCATTCATTTAACAAAAGTCTGTACCCACATAATTACAAAGACCGTCTGAGAAAATGATGTTCGGCTTAAAGTAGCTATTCTGCCAACAACAGCCTCATGTTACAACATATGTACACTGTTTCATAACCAAAGTACGACGAGTTATATTTATAACTTACATATTTTGAGAATCAAAAGCCTATAGACACAATATAAACGGCTTAACCAGCCAGACCAAACCTCAAAACCGGAGCTTCTAATTAAGAGTTACCAACTCATTTTCATATTATTAATACACATATTCAATCTCGGATATTTTAAGATCCTGTGAATCAACCTATACTTTTATTCACACATATACATCATTATATGACCTGAACACCTGGATAGAAATTTTAATAAACTGTTTTATCAGGTTAATTTACCGTTATATGTCGGGTTAGTTTCTTTAATGTTAATGTCAATTATGACATTTCCATACTTAAATTTACTCAATACTTATAGATTGCCGTCGTAAGTAAACAATGACAATGACAATGCCAAAATTTATTCAGTAATTTAGGCCTCCAGCCCTTAATACAAATATTACACATATATTGTAGTGAATATTTTAAAGTAACAGTGCGACATAAATACATGTACATAGAAAATACACAGTTCAACGTACATTATAGATATAAGAATACGTCTTGTCTATTGCAATAGCGTTACCTTATGGTATATTGTTGATAGTTTGAAAAAAACAGTCGTCCTTTATTCAGTATTTCATACACATATTTGCATAATAGTGACAGTTTATATGCATCGGTTGTTTTCATTAAATTATAGAATGTATTCAAACTCGAATTGAAAAAATGCATATTCATGTTAACATGCAAAACATGATTTCGTAAATCTTCATAATACGAACATTGCATGATTACATGGTATTCGTCTTCCTGACATATACAACATACATTTTCTCTCATAATATGGGGTATTTGAATGTCTTCCTGTTTCAACATATAAATTATGTGCAGAACATCTCAACCTAGAAAAAGCAATTTTATATTTTAGAGGTATATCAAAACTTAGATATCTTTCAACATTTAATAGAGATTTAAAGTGTTGATAATGGGTTGCTTTAGCAGACTGCGATAGTTCAGCTCGCCAATTTTGGAGAGCGCAATCAATTAAGCGTTGTTTAAATATGGCTATAAATAACTGTACGTCTCCTAATTCATCAGATATCCATGCTACACCGAAACCATAGCTAAAACGTAGTGATTTAACATGAGTTGCCCATGTCATCAATATTTTTTAGCATAATATAACATTGTTTTGGGTATCTGGTATTACTCATATGTGAAATTCGTATCCAGTATTTAACACGTTTACAATTATAATTAATATATAATGGAAACCTGCTACACTTGCCTTTGGCGAATGCATGGAATGTATATTTATATAACGTTAAATATCGGCTGCAGAATTGGTAATGGACATTTTCAATTTGATTACAATATTGATAGGAGCCCCAAATTTTGGAACCGTATGTTAAAATAGACATAACCATAGTATCAAATAATTTAAAGAGTTCATAATAATTAAAATAGCCAACATTACGTTGAAGTTTGGATATTGAAAGTAATGCTATTCTGCTTTGAGTTTCTAATGTTTCTTGAGCCTTTGTCCATATTAGTTTTGGTGTCATATAAAGACCTATTATTTATAACATGAAATGTTTCAAGTTGATCACCATTGTAAGACCATGTTTCGTTACCTTTCAAATATCCACCATTTCTGAAAACTATGACTTTTGTCTTCCTAAGATTTATTGACATACCTGTGCGATTACAAAAATTGGAAATTACATTTATTTGTGATTGAAGTTATCTGACAGTATTTGCACAGTTGGCAATGTCGTCAGTATAACGAAGTGCAAAGATATCATCAACCTCATCGGATACATGAATACCATTATCGCAAGAGTGCTTAAGTTCATCTATTAAAAAATGAAATATAGGGTCCTATAAAAACCACAGCGTCCGAACGCAATGGCATCGTAGGTCTGCACTGTACTGCAAACAAGTACTTGATAATACAATGAAAGAGACATAAAACAACAGAAAGGGTGATGAAGACAGGGTTACCGACTTGGAACGGTCAGTAGGCAATAAGGTCTACTGGTTAGCTTAAATCGATTTTATATGCGCACAATCCTCGCTATTATCCTGTCCTCAGCGCCCAAATAGACAAGATAGTGTAAACAAAACTACATCCAATCAAAAGGAATTCTCTAACAATAAAGTCCACCTCCAGAGAAACTAACTAAAGAAACACATACAAATTAATAACCATCTCAGGATGTATCCAGAATCGTACTGAACAACCATAATAGTTGCAGCTAAAGAGAAAACTAATCTAGGGTACGACCAGAAAACCCGAGGGACGAAAGCTCATGCACCCACCTCCCTTAGTTGGGGTTTCAGTAGGTACAATCATAGAGTCCCAAGAGGAAGTCCAGTCATCGCACACGTGAAAAGTGAAGCGTAATGACTGACTGTAGAGGGGTCAATCACTAAACATACAGTACGCTGTAAAACCAAAGGGTTATATCCTTTTCTGACGAACTTCCTGATTAGATTTGTAAAGCGGTCAGGAAAACCGTCAGAACCCTTTAACTTTCGAAGTTTATAGACCACATCTCCATAAAATGAGGGTTGTAATATGCCTATTATTAGGTCGTTTATGAAAACGTTAAACAGGATCGTGCGAGATTTAAAGCCTTGTCTACATCCTATATTGCAATAAAACAAAGCGGTATAACAATTTCTGTCAGTACGAACGCATGACGCAAGACTTCTATACATTGCTGCCAATAGTTTTAGACATTTTCCACCTACTCCCTTTCTTATAAGGCTATTAAACAGTTCTGAATGATTTATCTAATCAAATGCCTTTGAAAAGTCCACAGACAAACAACAAAAACGACCATCATTTTTATACTTCTGAATAATGGCATGAAGTGTAAATAAATTATTAATTGTAGAATAGCCTTGCCTGATCCCTGATTGTGCCTCATCAATTATAATTTTTTGCCCAACATATTAATATACCGAACACCATTCCAGTTAGAACGTTAATTAAGGTATCAATTAATGAGAATCTATGGTAATTATTAGGATCGCTTTGCAAGCCCGATTTGTGAAATGGACATAAAATGATCTGCCTCCAAACGGACGGAAAAGTACCGGTTTCAAGAATTCTATTCTATAACGTTAAGAGAATCGGTGATATGTCAGTTAAAGTATATTTTATCATTTCTGCTAATATACTGCTAGGTCCTGTAGATTTACCTAATTTTAAATCATCCACACTTTTTTCAGTTCTGCTATTGAGAATCGGTTGTTAAAAATATCATCTATTATCTAATTTTCTCGTAATAAGATAGTTACTTGCTGAGCAATTTCGACATTATTGCAATATAAACTTTTTGATAATGATCGAACCACCCTATCTTATCTGTTGTCTTCCAAAATAAATTAGTGTTCGTTCTGGATTAAATGAGCTCTTGTCTGTACTTTGCATGAATTTCGTTTTGATTTTGTGTGCATGTGTATTTTTTTTTCTTTTTCAATTTTATTAAGATCTAAATGTTCCAGGGTACTATCTGATCTATAAGTTCGCAGACTTCTATATTTTTCTTGTTTCAAGTTATCACATGTAGCATCCCACATCGATGGTTGGGTTAGCCTGTTGATTACAATGCATGGTATAATACGCATACACTCCGCTGCCTTATGAAACATTTCAACAATAGTATTTACAGCAAGTTCAATATCATTAGGTATAATATTTAAAATGTCATCTTTCATATCTATAACACAATTTCTAAATGTATTAATGAAATCGTCCTTTTTTATTATCTTTCCATTTGAATCGTTTGAAGAAAGATGAGGTTACATTTTCATTGTTGGTGTTATTATTTCCGATAGATTTGTTTTCAAAGCATAATTTAAACAGCAAAGGAAAATGATCAGATTCACTTCTATCACCAATATCAAAATCTGAGAAATATGGAAATAAATTTGAAGATGCAATAACATAATCTACTAGACTGTGACCATCATTTGCAGTGGATGTAAAATTACTTTCTTTGTCATTATATAATCGTCCGTTAAGCATATGTATACCAAAAGTTTTACACAACACAATGAGAGAGTTGCCAAATGCATTATTAATAAGATCTTTTGAGTTTCTATACATCATGAACAAATCGTTTTCATATAACACATCTTCATTATGGAAAATATAATAAACCGTATCATCCATAACTATATCTTGCAATTTTAAAACATCTTGCATTAAAATCACCAGCTAAAATAAGCTCATCATCTGGAAATTCTGCTATAACTTCCAATAATTTTCTTCGAACAGTTTAATAGAAAAGCATGGCATTTCAAATTAATATAATACAGTGTAAAATATCAAACCTAAATAACTACCGGGTGTTGCACAACAGATCCATAGGCAATGATATAAATGAAAGAAGAAGAAGAAGAAGAAGAAGAAGAAGAAGAAGAAGAAGAAGAAGAAGAAGAAGAAGAAGAAGAAGAAGAAGAAGAAGAAGAAGAAGAAGAAGAAGAAGAAGAAGAAGAAGAAGAAGAAAAGACAAAAAGAAGAAGAAACTGTATTTGCCTCGTCATATGTCTATGGAGGTTGAAGGCCATCCTTCATAAACCTTAACATATGCAGATTAAAGTACTGAAAGAAGCTTGAAAATCAATGACAATACATAAATAGATAGATAGATAGATAGCATAAAGATAAAGAGAGATTAAATGTTAAATGTTAATTAATCAAACACTAATTATATCGTTCGCTCGTTTTACGTGTTTTCTCGTTCATTCATTCATTTTCCATTTATGTACGTTTAAACAATTTGCACACTTTTCATGTATACAAATGTACGATCAGTGTCACTAAAGTTTTATGTATTATGTAATATTTATTAGTTGTTATGTATTATGTAATATTTATTAGTTGTTATGTATTATGTAATATTTACTCTTCGGGATACCTGTCTATCGATCATACCTTTCCTCTGCGAAATCGAAACACGGGGAAAGATATAATGCCAGACAAGTATAGTTAAGCCAACATGTTTTGGGTACTTTATCGACACATACCTTTCGTCCTGCAAAAACGCAATACAAGGAAAGAGAGGTCCATCAAATGCACAAATAGAATCCTTACACACGCCGGACTCATGGGTTTATTAATTGCACTATTGTAACAAGAAGATGTCGAAGTTGCTGTCTCGTCTTCGTCTCACAGTGGATTTGTGAGCCGTGTTTACCGGCTTATTTCTATAATCAAAAAAACACGATATGTTTTCGAAATACCGTATACGATCTTCCTTATACCGTGTTATAAGAAAAATATCGCATCATCTAATCAAGCGTTATTAATAATATTGACATTATTTTATGCCAGCTATTCTGAACATCTGCATGATCATTGTCTAAATTAGGCGAACATGTAATATCTGTAGATATATGTCGTTGACGTGTAATTATACAATACTGTGTGTATTACTTCTGATGGAGTAATGAATGAATGAATGGTGTTTTACGCCACGTCGACACATAAATAGGTCATATTGTGCGTTAAAACTGATAAAAGATGAAGAAATGAAGGATTAATTAAAAAGTAATGTAAATATATAAAGACAAAAACTATTTACAAATAAGGGATGAAATGGTAGTAATATAAACTATATATGTAAATCAACAAATGCCCGAAAACGGGTATTCTGATGGAGTAATACTATTGAATAACGCCTTTTACATTTACGTATTGAGTGAATACTAATATTCCACTACAATCTTACAGACACATTATTCATATACGTTTTAATACATTCATACATAGTTATAGAATATCGGTTTTATAAACTAAATAAAAAAGTTTTTTCGCATTACCTTTACTGTTACATTGTATTAAGCTGTTTATGGGCATGTCGTCAACTGTAACATTCAGAATTGTTTTGATGTTCTTAAAAATATATATTCTTCGTAGTCAAAACATAATAAAAACTTGTAAAAAGAACGTTATTATAATGTATACAATGTTGATACATCTCAAAATGTACACACACAATATAAAACTGTTAATTATGACTTAGAATTCAAATTAATACTCATGGCATCCATACGTTTAATATTCAACCACCCAGTATTTCAATAGCAAACAATTTGTTTATTATTGATGAAAATAGTGACCTTTTTTCCATTAACCGTTTCAAGGCGTTTTTGCCACTAACCGATCCAAGGCAGTATCCCTGTTGTCAACACGTGTTTGCCACTAACCGATCCAAGGCAGTACCCCTGTTGTCAACACGTTTTTGCCACTAACCGATCCAAGGCAGTACCCTTGTTGTCGACACGTTTTTGCCACTAACCCATTCAAGGCTGTACCCTGCTGTCAACACGTTTTTGCCACTAACCGATCCAAGGCAGTACCCTTGTTGTCGATAAGTTTTTGCCACTAACCGATCCAAGGCAGTACACCTGTTGTCGAAACGTTTTTGCCACTAACCGATCCAAGGCAGTACCCCTGTTGTCGAAACGTTTTGCCACTAACCGATCCAAGGCAGTACCCCTGTTGTCAACGCTTTTATGTGTGTGGTGTGGTGTTTCTTGTTTTAAACATAACAACACCATTAAATTTACTCTTGTATTGTTTTTCAACCCACGAGAATCGTGCTCCGAAAGTTAAATGGGTGCTAGTCTTTGCCAATATTATTGCTTCGTTCTACGACAAACACCCAGTGATAAAAAATGGTTACATTCTGTTTTTACTGAGTACAATAGTCTGACAAGCGAAGATAGGTAGTATACATTATATTAGACAGTCGCTTGAGCATGTGTCTCGTGATACACGTTTGTATTGGTAAATTGTCCGTTGCTTTATCGAATACATTTACCTTTCAATCCAACTTTATTTGTATTTTAGCACCAATATGGCGAACGAATATCTGCTATCAAAGTGGAAGACCTTTTTCCAGATCAATGACGTGAACCATGATGGAATACTATCATCAGCTGATATCGGGAAGACACGGTATACAGTATCTTGGTTTATATTTAGAGGTGCCATAGAGAGAGAAATGATACATAAAAATCCGGGAAATATGCCCTACTCTTACTATTGAAAATATTAGTATAGCTCCTGTTACGATGGACTCTGAAATAGTTGACTGTCCTGTGTATGTCCTCATACGACGGACGAGGAATTAAGGGTTTTTAAACATGACTGCTGCAATTACGTACCTACATAAGACTCACCAAAGCTAATTTAGCTCTGACTTTTTACCATGTTTTCTTTTAATTTTCTCGCGAAATCTCGTTTGCCGTTATGGAAACGGTGATTATCAAAAGACGGAAGGCAACTAATTGAAGGACAATAGAAAAAACAGGACGATTTATGGAAAAACCTAAACCTTTTTCTTGCTAACAAAGTTTTTGTGTTGTTGTTGTTGTTGTTGTTGTTTTTGTTGTTGTTGTTGTTGTTGTTGGTGGTGGTGGTGGTGGTGGTGGTGGTGGTGGTGGTGGTGGTGATGGGGTGGTGGCGGTGGTGGTGGTGATGTGGTGGCTGCGGTTTTGGTGGTAGAGTGTAGGTGGTGGTGGTGGTGGTGGTTGTGGTGGTTATGGTGGTGGTTATGGTGATGGTGGTGGTTTTGGGGTGGTGGTGGGGTGGTAGTGGTGGTGGTGGTGGTTTTGGGGTGGTGTGGTGGTGGTGGGATGGCGGTGGTAATGGTGGTGGTGGTGGAGGTGGGTTGGTTGGGTGGCGGTTTTGGTGTTGTTGGTGATGGTGGTGGTAGGGTGGTGGTGGTGGTAATGGTGGTGTTGGTGGTGTTGGGGTGGTAGTAGTGGTTGTGGTTGTGGGGTGGTGGTGGTGGTTGTTGGGTGGTGGGGTGGTGGTGGTGATGGTAGTGGTGGTAGTGGTGGTGGCGGTGGCTACGCTATGTATATTTTTTACATAAATATATAGATAAATAAATAGATGTGTGTTGTTTTTATTTCATCGATTAGGTATCATAATGTAAATAAAATGTACAGTGTGTGTGCGTGTGCGTGCGTGCGCGTGTGCGTTTATATGTGTGGTATCAGCAGTAGTAGTAGTTGTAGTAGTAGCAGCAGCAGTAGTTAGACCTGTCAATCGCAATTACTTTACATTGAATAGCAGACACCTGTCGAAATGTGGTGGTGTGGTGTTGGTGGTGGTGGTGGTGGGGTGTTGTTGTTGGTGGTGGTGTCTATGCTATGCATAATTTTTACAAGACAAAGTATAGTTATAGTTTTTTACAAGACAAAGTATAGTTAAATCAATAGCCCAGTGTTGTTATTATTTCATCGATTAGGTCTCACAATGTCCGATCTCACAATGTCCGTATATTTTCAAATGTGTGTAGTTTAGTGTACACCGATGCTATCATTATTGTATTAATGATTTGTTTGATTTTATTGGTTGTTATAAATATAGTACGTAATGTAAATAAAATGTACAGTGTGTGCGAATCGTACTAACGCGCTTATAAACCTAATTATTTACATACACCCCAACTGAGTCGCACTACAATTGTATTTGTTCATGTGCTTTTCCTTTCAGTTCCAAAATTCTTAAGGTACACCATGTTGACGCTGAGAAAACAAAGAAAGTAACAACACAGTTTGGCAAATGGTGGAATGATATCCATTTCCAAGGACATATTCGCGAAAGTAACGAATCACAATTTGTAAATGACTTCAATGCAGAATTTTCAACCAACAAGCATCGGTTTTATAACCGGATGGCCAGAGATATAGAATCGATCTTCAAGGACTTTATTGATACAAACAAGGACGGGTTCATCTCTGAGGAAGAATTCATTATCGACTACCAGACCTTCGGTCATGAAAGTGTTGCGGCAGTAAAACGATTCTTCAAATCGTATAGGCAAGATCCCATTCCATTGAGCACAATGGTTAAATCATGGTTTAGTTTCATTACGGAAGAGGATGAATCAAAAGAAAGCTTAAAAACCATGAAAAACAGCTTGGAAAGTATTATCAGGAACGTTTAATAGAGTTACGAGAATCTGACTCGTTCCAGTTATTTTCCTTTAAACAATTACATTTTGCAGATACGTGCATTGACAAAACACAATTTACAAATTTCTTCGCAAAATATCCAATCCTATCTCCATTGTTTGGGACATAATTAAAGGCGGCTCACGTACACGACTTGTATTTCAAATCTTATTTCTATTAATAAACATATGTGTGATCTTAATTGTGTATAACATATTATGATTATCATTTGTTTAATTTGTTTAACAGACCCATTTGAGCAAAACAGCGGAGAGACAGTTGCTAGCAAATGGACAAATAATGCACCTATTACTTTACTTCCGCAAACAAACAAGGCAACGTTAATAGGCAATAAAAGTATAGCACAAAGATGATCATGTATATATGAATATAAAAAGACAAAAGCCAATAAAGCCACAATGCAAGTACTGAATGAATTGGCGGAAGCCAGAGCAACAAGAGCACACCATTAATGGTACGACAACGCCTATTGAGGATTTAGTCAAACATCATACAGTCGTTATTAAACTTGTTAAAAATGTTATCAAAAGTGGTTATGACCCTATTATTTTGCAACGCACTGAATGTTTAGTGTTAGACCCATTTACAATTCGCCACTATGCTTTCCTCTTTGATGACCGACAGATTGTTGACCCTATGATGACCTCTACCTAAATCCTTATAGGGCGGTAGCGTTTGATATGTGTCTTTAATCTTGTCCTGTCTTATCCTTAACTGTTTATTCTCTTGTTGCTCTAGCTTCTGCCAAGTCATCGAGTACTAACTTTGTGGATTTCTAGGCTTTTTTTAATATTATATTTACGTGATCATTTATGTACTTATATTGCCTATTATTGCTGCCTTTTTTGGTAGAGATTTGGTGCACCCTAGAACCTGGTTTAAACCCCCAGCGGCCTTTTTTTGCCACTGACTGTTCCAAGCTGGTAGCCCTAGTGTCAACTCGTTTGTGTTTGTGATGTCTTATATTGCCTTTCATTCATCTTTAAAGTTGTTCGTTGTTTCTTTGTGTGTTTTTGGTTGACTATCGTCCTTGAAGATAAGGCTACGAAATAAATACTCAGTCTTACAATGTTATCGAACCACGTATTCTAATATAACACTATGGTATCGCCATACCTAATAACTGATTGGAGCGCTGTGGTCTAGTGGTAGAGCATTGGACCCATGATCCAAAAGTCGTGGGTTTGATTCCCGTCATTGCCATATGCGTTGTGTCTCTGAGCAAGACACTTTATCTGCATTGCTTAGTACTGGTTCTACCCAGGAAGACATCGAGAGTGATTCAAATAAGTTCATAGAGCTTTCGTTACAATCGAAGTAAAATAAATAAGTTTAAACTAATAACTGATTGCCAAGCAATATTTATTTAGAAAGAATAAATCCGAATTCTATACTTTCTTTGACTTAATATTATGCTAACCTTTAACAACACGTGTAATACAGTTAGAGACGTAATTTAACAACACTGACATTTCACAATCACAACTTACAACACAATAATGCAACCGTGAATACTTAATGTTCAAGCGTAGACAACATGACTGAAAGAATGACTGGTTTTACATCCCGCTAACACATTATATTAGGTTATTAGTTGTAGAGCGACCTCAGAGGGATTGAAGTATAATGACAACAAGCAGCCTCAGAGAGCTTTACACTGCACAATAAACAATACACGTTACACATGCAATGAAGTAATGCCAATTAGAAACCTCCGTAGCGTAGAAAAAGTCTTTACAAGATTAATCACGTATTCCATTGAACTATCTACAGTACAACGGTTATTATCAATAACGTAAATATATACCATAATAAGCTATCAGGAAATAATTTGCTAATATATTATGGCGTTTGAAAACGTACCAGAAATAAAGCCAATATCCTGCTAAACTATTTAGGTTTTCACAGGCAGATATTTACTTCAGAACAGCCGTTTAAATTGTCAATAATTTACAACAAACAAAATAAAGAATAAATGAAACATATCTCATCCATGCTTCGCCATTTCTCGGTCACCAGAGTGCTGCTGCTATCTTTGTGACGCCGAGTTATCATTTACACACCATATTTATACAGCCAATACACGTGTACCTGACGGAACACGCCATCCTTGCAAATATAATGTTCTCCTTACTCTTCTTAAAACTCGCAGTGACGTGGATGAACTCTATCTTTTGTAAGCAATCTGTAAATTTAGCTAGACCCGCAATTTCAATTAAATATGCACATAACTTTTTTAATACTAGATGAATCTTGATGAAATAAAATCAAAACGACTCTTTCTTTATTAATAGAATGAAACTAGTGTAACATCATTTATCAGATATACGCATCGATTAAAAGTGATACGCTATGCAAAAATCTATCAAAGTTCCTATTCAAAATCAGGAAAAATGAGTCCCTGACACAGTTAAAAACTCTTAGTACATATACACTACTTTTGTTACACACCAAGTTATACAAATGTGATTTTATTTATTAAATTCATTGTAATCAACTCAATATCGATTGATGCGACTCCTCCAATAGCCAAACACACGACCTCAAACAGTGTCCGTCAGCCCTATAATGCTGAAGGACAGGGCCCTTTACCATAGCCCTACAATGCTGAACTGCACTTTTTGACGATACGTTTGTTTGACAAGGTCACATCATGTTACCCAACTACCGTGTTTGACAAGGTCACATCATGTTATCCAACTACCGTGTTTGACAAGGTCACATCATGTTACCCAACTACCGTAAAGAGGATTTTGTTTTAAACAATAGTTTCGTTGATGACTAGAAAGCACATACATTATATATTGATAGATACAATAAGTCGACCATTAGTACAACTATAACAAAAAACGTTAACATACCTACATACAGCTGTTAGGCATTATGAAGCATATGATATCAGCACATTTGAGGTGGCAAATAAAAGAAATTCCCAGCAGTATATGAAACCCCTTTGAAATGCCTTTAAATTTAAATTTGTGTAACAAAAAAAATAAGTAAGTAAATAAAAGTCATTCAATTGTTGTCAAATATATATATATATATATAATTTAGGATAATTAAAACACTGATATTAAACTGAAAACTAACTTAATTGTTTTGGTCTCGGTAGCTCAGTTGATAACACCTTGCACTTCAGACACTGCACCATATGTTCTCTCCCTGGCGGACTCCGGTCTAATTGGAAATCTCATCATTCATCTCATCTACCTCTGCGGCTGCTGTTCCAAGATGGTATAATCTGAAGTGTGTATGGGATATAAAACCCTATAGCTTATCAACACATTATGATTATAAGAGCCTTTCATGGGTATCCGATTCAGAGAATTCCAAACGTCGGTATACCTGTTTTAATATCGGATCGAGGCTCTGCTAAGCTTACACAGAGGGTTAACATTTTCCTATAATGAAACAGGAGGAGAACATCTCAGCATTTGATAAACTTTGCTAGAGAAGGTACAACTTTTCTAGCTTGTAATAATGTCAGGGCTTTCTTTACTAACGCCCCATTGATAAGTATAATTTGTGGACTTGTATTGATGTTTGCAGAGCCTTATTTTTCTTCTGGATAACATCTTTATAAGATACGGTAAAACTATTTACCGCCAGGTTGTTGGTATTCCTATGGGTACTAACTGTGCGCCACTTGTTGCAGATTTGTATTTGTACTGCTATGAAAGAGATTTTATGATGAGTTTGTCACCTGCTAGCCAGGGTGCAATTATTGATGCCTTTAATAATACTTCTCGGTATCTTGATGACATAGTACTCAATATTGATAATCCGTTCTTTGCTCATATGATTGCTAACATTTATCCACCAGAGCTCACGTTGACCAAAGCCAACAGTTCGGATACAGTAGCAGCATTTCTCGATCTTCATCTCTCGATTTCAAATGATTGTATTCATACTAAAATCTATGATAAGAGAGATGATTTCAATTTTAACATCGTTAACTATCCACACCTGGATGTACCTCGTGCTACCTCATACGAGGTGTATATCTCCCAGCTCATTCGATTTGCTAGAGCGTGTAATGATGTTATAGACTTCAATGATCGAAATCAAGTTATTACAAGTAAACTTCTTCAGCAGGGTTTTCGTTATCACAAACTACGTAGATCTTTCTCTAAATTCTACCGCCGTAACGAGGGCCTGCTGGAAATGTACAACACCAACCTCAAGACACTTCTGCGACTAAGCATATCACAACCCTCATTTTATGGAGATGTGGTCTATAAACTTCGAAAGTTTCCTGACCGCTTTACAAATTTAATCAGGAAGTTCGTCAGAAAGGGATATAACCCTTTGGTTTTACAGCGCACTGCATGTTTATTGATTGACCCCTGTACAGTCAGTCATTGCGCTTCACTTTTCACTTGTGCGATGACTGGACTACCTCTTGGGACTCTATGATTGTACCTACTGAAACCCCAACTAAGGGAGGTGGGTTCATGAGCTTTCGTCCCTCGGGTTTTCTGGTCGTACCCTAGATTGGTTTCCTCTTTAACTGCGACTACTATGGTTGTTCAGTGCGATTCTATATACATCCTGAGATGTTTATTGTTTTGTATGTGTTTCTTTAGTTAGTTTCTCAGGATGTGGACTTTATTGTTAGAGAATTCCCTTTGATGGGATGTAGTTTTGTTTACACTGTCTTGTCTATTTGGGCGTTAAAGATAGGATAATAGCGAGGATTGTGCGCATATAAAATCGATTCAAGCTAACCAGTAGACCTTATTGCCTACTGACCGTTCCAAGTCGGTAACCCTGTCTTCACCACCATTTCTGTTGTTTTTTGTTCCATTGTTCCATGTACTTTTATTTACCCTGTCTTGTCTATTTTGGCGCTGAAGACAGGATAATAGCGAGGATTGTGCGCATATAGAATCGGTTCAAGCTAACCAGTAGGCCTTATTGCCTACTGACCGTTCCAAGTCGGTAACCCTGTCTTCACCACCCTTTCTGTTGTTTTTTGTCTCTTTCATTGTATTTTCAAGTCCTTGTTTGCAGTACAGTGTGGACCTACGATGTCATTGCGCTCGGACGCTGTGGTTTCTATAGGACCCTATATCTCATGTTTTAATCATTCTGTGATAGCAAAACCTTTTCTGACACTATTTTTACAATTCCTCAAATTTCCAAGGAAATAGTTGAGAAATTATTAAAACATATTGATGTTACAAAGGCCACAGGATGTGATAATATTGGACAACGTTTGCTTTAAACAGCAGCGCCTCATAACTGCAGATTGTGTCACCTACATTTACAAAGTATGAAAAAATCAGTTTTTCCTGATGATTGGAAGGAAGGCAACGTGACGTCTCTTTAAAAAGGTGGTCTAAAGATGATGTCAATACTATAGACCTATCTCAATTAGTTAATTTAAACTTATTTATTTTACATCGATTGTAACGAAAGCTCTATGAACTTATTTGAATCACTCTCGATGTCTTCCTGGGTAGAACCAGTACTAAGCAATGCAGATAAAGTGTCTTTCTCAGGGATACAACGCATATAGCAATGACGGGAATCGAACCCACCACTTTTGGATCATGGGTCCAACGCTCTACCACTAGACCACAGCGCTCAATTCTACCAATTCTCTCAAAAATTATAGAGAAACATGATTCATTAATGAATTTTCTTACATATTATAATTTACTACACAAACTCAGTCTCGTTTTTGGCCCAATCATTCTTATGAAACTGCTGAAACTGCTTTGTTAGAAATTATTAGTAAATGGCTCGAAGCTATGCATAATGGATCTTTAGAGTTGTACAAATGGTCGACTTCAAAAAAAGCTTTCGATTCTTGTTGATCACACACTTTTATTAAGATAACTGAAGCACTAAAACTGAAGCACTACAAACTTGCTGGTGATACAATTTTGTGGTTTTCTTCATGTGTACTCAATAGAAAATAAAAGGTAGACTGTATAGATAATGGTGTGCCACAGGGTACAATTCTGGGTCCACAACTGAACTCAGTATTTATCAATAATTTACCACTATATACTGACTTGGTAAATACAGACCTTTATTCATATGAATCGACCCTATATGACAATTGAAATTAATTACAAACAGCAATAAATAGTTAATCAAACTTGTGCAAATGTAAAGGAATTCTTTTAAATAACACAAATACTAACGTAATGTTAATAACTACTCATCAAAAAAGATCCAGTTTGACTTTTGAAAATCTAACTTTAAATATAAACATGATAATTTAAATACAATTGAAAATGAAAAAAAAAAGTTTTTGTAGACAATAATTTGACTTGGTCAATCCACATAGGTACAATATGCAAAAATAAAATACATCTAATTTATGGCTTCTATCGAGAATTAACGAATATTTATCTACCGAGCATATAGAACTCAGTTTTACAATACATGCATTCATCCTCACATGTACTTTATTTCTTTATATACTCCATACCCCTCTTACGAAGATAATGTGGAGGTGCGCGATTGTGCAAGTTAATGAAAATAAAAGTAAAAGTGTGATTGACAGGACAGTTTGAGAGTGAGATCGATAAAAAGGTAATAGTGTTGATTTACAGGGGAGTGGATAGTAACCCAAATAGCATGCATAGGTTGGGCCACAATTAAACCAATATCATCACTTCCGTTGGCCCGACGTTCATCTTTTACGTTGGGCCCGACGTTCATCTTTTACGTTGGGCCCTTTTGATTCTGCTCAATGGTTTTACATTGGCCCATCATGAAAATTGGGTCAACATCAAAACAACCGTGATTTGATGGTGGAAAATAGTTGGGACAACACAGCTGGCCGATGTTTGTCTTTTACGTTGGGCCCATTTGATTCTGCTCATCTTTTCCACAGTGGCCCAACATGATGGCTTATTGTTGGACCAATTATCTGAAAAAATAATGTAAAGTTGTCTACAACGTTAGACCAACGTTGGGCCAACATTTCAACTTACTAACGTTGTACAACAACGGCGGGCCAACACCGTCGCCCTAACGTTATTTTTTCTAGTTTCAAAATCAACTATTTGTCCTATAAACGTCATTGTTATATTTTAATTCAGTAATGTTATTCATTCGATCTTTGGAGATCGCTAAGCCCGATACTTATATTTAGTGATCGATGGTACGGTACATTTTCAATTTCGTTTTCTTACTTAATTTTCGATTCGGTGGTTCCACTACTGCGGCCGATAACAGGCTCTGAGTATTGTTTAACCACTCATAGGATATGCTTTTTAATTTAGTTATTTGGCTGTTACCTGTGATACGCAGGTTTCATAACCGCTGCTCTCAACTAAATTCCTTTTTGTTTATATCGCTCTTCGGGGCATACAGTTTCATTAGATCCTGGGACCATACGCCGCTGGATATAGGGGATGAAATAAAGATACAAATATTGCTATATCCACCTCCATATGCTTGCCATCTTCGGGATGGTTACAATTCTGTACTGTTGATTTTTATGAATACTGAGTTCTGCTCAACACGGGGCTAGAAGGCATGCGCGGTAGCTAGCATATTTCTCTACCGTTCATGAACAGTCTCAATCAAACCGAGACTGCAATATTTCGTATGTGTCGTGCTCGGCCGTTTCCAAAGGTCCATTATCATACTCTTTTGTATTCCTTCTCGTAATTCGTTTAAAGTGATGTAGTCCTACGAATCAGTAGTGTTATTTTTTACTGGTCCTTTGGGACCAACGAGCCTAATTTGGGTGGCTTTGAAGTAGAATAACTCTTAAGCCGGTGCTAGGGGGCGTGAGAAGTGTTGCTTCTTTCATTACTTCTCATGAACAGACTCAATAAAACCGAGTCTGCTGCTTTATTCTCTTAATTGTGTTTGTTGCTCTCAAAGGATCACCTTTATCACTATTTCTAAGGTTTTCATTCACTTCTTTTTGTTTCCATAAATCTCTTCTACAAATATGTACGTTCAGTCATTTAAAAATAGTTGCAATTTCAGAGTACCGTCCGAGTGACCACCCACACCACGTGGATTTTACTGTACATATACATAACAAAGACTTATGGGCCCAACCGTAGTGCAGTGGAAGGGCCTCGGGGTTCCCTGTACCAGGCAAGCACTCCCAAGGCATTCGCTTTTTTTTTTCATTTTTAATTTTTCATAAATCTCTTCTAGGTTTACCACCACTATTTACATGTAAGCCTCCGAGGTGTAGTCGAATGTAGTTCCAATAATAAAAAGTAATCCTCCTTTTTTGATGAAAACGGGCATTATAAGTAGGGTAATACTACCCATTCCTACTCGATTTTGTGGTTGTATGTATAAGAAGCGTATTAATAAGTTTTAATGGATCACTGATGAACATTTTCGAAATTTCAACTCTATGCTTACACTATGTGAGCAATGAAAACAGTCTGTCAATGAAAACAGCTGTACCCTTGACCTGTTTAGTAAACAAACAAGAACTTGCTTACATGTCTTGTGTCCCCATCTTTTCTGGTGATATTTCAAGTGGAAAATTAGTTTTCTATATGAACATTACACTGCTGCATTATCCATACTTGAGTTGAATCTGCAGCAAATCATTAATATGTGAATCTTAAACATTGGTGTATATGGGGAAAATAATTAGTGGTGTAATACCTCTACACCTATGTACGTTTAGTCATATACAATTATTTACAATTCCATCGGTAACAATCCACACCACGTGGATCTTACTGTACATATACATAACAAAGACGCATGGGACCAACCGTAGTGCAATGGAAGGGCCTCGGGGTTCCCTGTACCAGGCAAGTATTCCCCAGGCATTCACTTCTTTCTTTTTTTCATAAGTCTCTTCCACACATATGTACGTTTAGTTTAAAAATATTATTTGCAATTTACGAGGATCGGCCCGGTGGCAATCCACACCACGTGGATATTACTGTACATATATATAACAAAGACTTATGGGCCCAACCGTAGTGCAATTGAAGGGACTCGGGGTTCCCTGTACCAGGCAAGCATTCCCCAGGCATTCACTTCTTCAAACAAGAACTTTCTTACATGTCTTGTGTCCCCATCTTTTCTGGTGATATTTCAAGTGGAAAATTAGTTTTCTATATGAACATTACACTGCTGCATTATCCATACTTGAGTTGAATCTGCAGCAAATCATTAATATGTGACACTTTAACATTGGTGTATATGGGGAAAATAATTAGTGGTGTAATACCTCTACACATATGTACGTTTAGTCATTTAAAATTATTTACAATTCCATCGGTGACAATCCACACCACGTGGATCTTACTGTACATATACATAACAAAGACGCATGGGACCAACCGTAGTGCAATGGAAGGGCCTCGGGGATCCCTGTACCAGGCAAGTATTCCCCAGGCATTCACTTCTTTCTTTTTTTCATAAGTCTCTTCCACACATATGTACGTTTAGTTTAAAAATATTATTTTCAATTTACGAGGATCGTCCCGGTGGCAATCCACACCACGTGGTTATTACTGTACATATATATAACAAAGACTTATGGGCCCAACCGTAGTGCAATTGAAGGGACTCGGGGTTCCCTGTACCAGGCAAGCATTCCCCAGGCATTCACTTCTTCTTTTTTTTTCCATAAATCTCTTCTACGCATGTGTACGTATAGTCATTTAAAACTATTTACAATTTCAGAGTATCGTCCCGGTGACAATCCACACCACATGGATCTTACTGTACATATACATAACAAATACTTATGGGCCCAACCGTAGTGCAATGGAAGGGCCTCGGGGTTCCATGTACCAGGCAGCATTCCCCAGGCATTCACTTTTTTTTTCATAAGTCTCTTCCACAGATATGTACGTTTAGTTTAAAAATATTATTTACAATTTACGAATATTGTCCCGGTGGCAATCCACACCACGTGTATCTTACTGTACATATATATAACAAAGACGTATGGGCCCAACCGTAGTGCAATGGAAGGGCCTCGGGGTTCCCTGTACCAGGCAAGCATTCCCCAGGCATTCATTTCTTTCTCTTTTTTTCATAAATTTCGTTTACACATATGTGCGTTTAGTCATTTAAAACTATTTACAATTTCAGAGTATGGTCCCGGTAACAATCCACACCACGCAGATCTTACTGTACATATACATAACAAAGACTTATGGGTCCAACCGTAGTGCCTCGGGGTTCCCTAAACCAGGCAAGCATTCCCCAGGCATTCATTTCTTTTCTTTTGTTTTTCATTCACTTCTAGCTGCATGTAGCAAGTTTGTTCTGCTTTGCAATGAACAATTTTTAATGATCGTGGTATTTGTATAAACTCATTATAACTTTAAAACTGTTTTTTTTTATATTTAGTATGTTTATTAGCTGAATTAGTTACGTTTATATATAAAATTATTAAAAACATTTAAAGGAATAAAATGAATGTCATCAAAATAGAAATTCATAAATATTTAAAAAGATAATTACGCCCCTTTATGTCCAAGGATGTCGTAACCCGACGTTTGCCCAACCTTGAGGTACAACGTTAGTAAGTTGAAACGTTGTTCCAACGTTAGTACAGCGATGCCTCAAAGTTGGAATGAATGAATGAATGAATGAATGGTGTTTTACGGCACGTCGACACATAAATAGGTCATATTGTGCGCAAAAACTGGTGAATGATGGTGAAATGAAGGATTAATTAAAAATTAATGTAAATATATAAAGATATAACTATTTACAAGTAAGGGATGATATGGTAATAATAAAAACTATATATGTAAATCAACAAATGCCCGAAAACGGGTTTATAGAGAAGTAAATACATACAAGGACATATTATAATGATTTATGTAGTCTGACTTCCTTCAGGAAATCTAAAACTAGACTAAAATCTATAGTATTAAATAACTTGGTCATAGTATTAACATTGTGGTAACTTTGACGCATAGGATCAAAGTCTACACATTCTAGCAATATGTGTTTGACCGTTAACGGTGCAAAGCAGGGTATACATTCTGGTAATGGCTAAGCTTGTAATAAATATGAATGAGTATAATGTGTATGCCCTACCCTGCACCGGTCTAGGAGAACTTCTTCTCGACGAATGGGTCTGCTAGAAGAACGCCATTCTCCAAGTAACGGTTTAATTGAATGGAGTTTATTGGTAACTGACAAATCCCAAGCGGCTTGCCAAGAGTTACGAATAAATGTGTTAATACAGCTTTTAAAATCAGTATAAGGTAATTTAGTATTAGATATATGTAAACCTAATGCTGCTTTAGCAGGACTATCAGCTCTATCATTACCACGTATTCCTACATGGCTTGGAAGCCAGCAGAAAATAATAACATTATCAACTATAAGAGAATTGTACTTTTCTAAAAGCTGAAGCACGACTGGAATATCATACCTCAACGTTGGTCTAATGTTGTAGACAACGTCACAACATCGTTGGGACAGCTGGACAAACTTAGTTGGACCAACGTTGTGTCAACGATATCCCAACGCTGTTGGCTTTGTTTGTATTGTGATTTACGTAATTAAGCTCGAGCAGAGGCCTTACTAATGTCTTGCGTGCTGACTCACGGATGCCTTGATGTCTAACGGACGTCAAACAAACATAACCTTTTATCTGACATCAAATCAACGTAATTTGACGTCAAAACAACGTCGGTATAACATCATAAGCTTAAATTGTATCCAGGTGTATACACCTAAGTAGCCTGGGTACGCTAGTATATATCCATGCACCCTAGGTATCCAGGTGTATACACCTAAGTAGCCTGGGTACGCTGGTATATATCCATGCACCCTAGGTATCCAGGTGTATACACCTAAATAACTGGGTATGCAGGTATACATCTGTCTATCTTAGGTATCCAGGTGTATGTATCTAAGTAGCCTGGGTACGCCGGTATACATCTGTGTATATTATGTATCCAGGTGAACACACCTAAGTACCCTGGGTACGGTGGTACATATATCTATATATATGCACTTTAGGTAATCCGAGTATGCTGGTATACATCCATGTGCTCTAGGTATAAAGGTGAATACATCTAAATAATCTGAGTATGCTTCAGTACATCTATTTATCTTACGTATCCAGGCTGTATACACCTCAGTAACCTGAGTATGCTGGTATGAATCTACGTACTCTAGGTATAAAGGTGAATACACTTAAATAACCTGAGTCTGCTTGAATACATCTATTTATCTTAGGTATCCAGTTGTATACATCTAAGTAACCTGGGTATGCTGAGATACTATCTGTGTATCTTGGGTATCCTGGTGTATACACATAAATAACCTGGGTACGTTGGAATACATCCATGTATCTTAGGTATCCAAGTGTATACACCTAAGTAACCTGGTTGTGCTGGTATGCATCTATGTACCCTAGGTATCAAGGTACATACACATAAGTAACCTGGGTATGCTGGAATACTCATTGGTACGCTTGTATAATCTATGTATCTAAGGTATCCAGGTGTATACGCCTAAGCAACATTGGTACTCTGGTATACGTCAATGTATTTTAAGTAACCAGGTGTGTACACCTACATACAATTGGTATGCTTGTTTGTGTCTATTTACCCTAGGTATCCAGGTATATAAATCCATCTAACCTGGGTATGTATCCAGGTGTATACTCCTCAATAACACGGGTATGCTGTATATGTCTATGTACCCTAGGTATCCAGGTGTATACAACTAATTAACCTGGGTATATAACTATGTACCCCAGGTATCCAGGTGTATACACTTAGGTAAACCGGGTATGCTGGTATACATATATGTATAAATACTGATAAAGATGATCCTTTGAGAGCAACAAACACAATTAAGAGAATAAAGCAGCAGACTCGGTTTTATTGAGTCCGTTCATGAGAAGCGATGGAAGAAGCAACACTTCTCACGCCTCCTAGCACCGGTTTAAGCGGTATTCTACTTCAAAGCCACCTAAATTGGGCTCGCTGGTCCCAAAGGACCAGTAAAAATAACACTACTGATTCGTAGCACGGGGGGACTTTTTACAGCCGCCACACTGCACTAAACGAACGCTATATATTAGGTATCCAGGTGTATACACCTAAGAATCCAGAGTACGCTGGTATATATCGATGTACCCTAGTTATGCAGGTGTATACCACTAAGTATTCTGAGCATGCTGCTATATATATATGTGCCCTAGGCATCCAGGTGTATACACATAAGTAACCTGGGTATAATTGTATAAATCTATGTATCTTAGGTATCCAGGTCTATACACTTAAGCTACCTGGGAACGCCGGTATATATATATGCATCTTAGGTATACAGGTGTATACACCTAAGTAACATGGGTACGTTGGTTTATACATTTGTATCTTAGGTGTCCAGGTGTATACACCTGAATAACCTGGGTAAGCTAGTATACATCGCAATATCTTAGGTTTCCAGGTGTATCCACCTAAGTAAACTGGTATATATCTATGTATCTTACGTATACAGTTGTATACATGTAAGTAACGCGGGTACGCTGGTATATATATGTGTATCATAGGAATCCAGGTGTGTACATCTAATTGACCTGGGTAAGCCGGTATATGTCTATGGATCTTAGTTATCCAGATGTAACATGGGTACGCTGGCATACATCTATGTACCCTAGGTATTCAGGTATACACCCACGTAATCCGGGTACGTTGGTATATTAGGTATATAGTTGTATATACGTAAGTAACATGAGTACGCTGGTATATATCTATGCATCTTAGGTTTCCAGGTGTATACATCTAGATAACCTGGGTACACTGGTTTACATCTATGTATCTTAGGTACCCAGGATTATACACTTCAGTAACTTCGTTACGCCGGTATACATCTGTGTACCCTAGGTATGCAGGTGTATACACATAATTACCATGGGTACGCCGATATATATCTATGTATCTTAGGTATCCAGGTGTATACACCTATGTAACCTGGGTACGCTGGTATATATATATCTAAGGTATTACGGTGTAAGCACCTAAGTAACCTGGGTATGATGGTATATATCTATGTACACTAGGTATGCAGGTGTATACACCTAGGTAACCTGTGTATGTTGATATATATGTATGCACCCTAGGTATCCAGGTGTAAGCACCTAACTCACCTGGGTATGATGGTATATATCTATGCACACCAGGTATCAATGTGCATACAACTAAGTAACCTGGGTACGCTGGTATACACATATGCATCTTAGGTATCCAGGTGTATATACGCCTAAGTAACGTGGGTACGCTGACATACATCTATGCATCTTAGGTATCCAGGTGTATACTTCTAAGTAACCTGGGTACGCTGGTATATATACGTAAACTGGGTACGCTGGTACACATCAGCGTATCTAAGGTATCCTGATGTATGCACCTAAGTAACATTGGTACGCTGGTTTACATTTATGTATCTTAGGTATTCAGGTGTATACGCCTAAGTAATCTGGGTATGTTGGTATATACCTATGTACCCTAAATATCCAGGTGTAAACATCTAAGTAACCTGGGTACGCTGGTATACATCTATCTATCCTAGATATCCAGGTGTAAACACCTAAATAGCCTGGGTACAGTGTTATATATCTATGTATCTTAGGTATGAACCATAGGTATGCAGGTGTTTACAACTAAGTAACCTGGGCACGCTGCTATACATCTATGTGTCTCAGGTATCCATGTGTATACGGCTAAGTAACCTGGGTAAACTGGTATACTTCTGTGTATCTTAGGAATCACGGTGTATATGCCTAAGTAACCTGGGTACGCTGGTATATATCTATAAACCCTAGGTATGCAGGTTTATACACCTAAGTGACCTGCGTTTGCTAGTATACATATATGTACCCTATATATCCAGGTGTATAAACCTAAGTAGCATTGGTTCGGTGTTATTTATGTATGTATATTAGGTATCGAGGTGTATACACTTAAGTAACCTGGGAAACCGGTATATATCCATGTACACTAGGTATGCTGGTGCATACAAGTAAGTAACCCGGGTATGGCCATATATATCTATGAACCCTAGGTATACAGGTGTATACATCTAAGTAGCCTGGGTACGGTGTTATACATATATGTATCTTAAGTATCCAGGTGTATACACCTAAGTAACGCGGGTACGCCGGTGTATATCTATGTATGTAGGTATATACAACCAAGTAACCTGGGTATGCTGGTATATGTCTATGCACACTTAGTACGCAGGTGTATACACCTAAATAACATGGGAACGTTTGTGTACGTCTATGTATCATAAGCAACCAGGTGTATGCTCGTAAGTAACCTGGGTATGCTGCTATACGTCTGTGTATATTAGGTATCCAGGTGTATACACCTTAGGAATCTGGGTACGCTGGTATACATCTATGTATATTAGGTATCCAGGTCTATACGCCTAAGTAACCGTGGTATGCCGGTATACATCAGTGTATCTTAGGTATACAGGTTTATACGACTAATTAACCTGGGTAGTCTGGTATACATCTGGGTATGTTATGTATCCGTGTGTATACGCCTAAGCAACCTGGGTACGCTGGTACACATCTGTGTATCTAGGGTATCCATGTGTATACGCCTAAGTAACATGGGTTACTCTGGTATACATCGGTGTATCTTAGGTATCCAGGTGCATTCACCTAAGTACGCTGGTACACATCTATGTATTTTAGGTATCCAGGTGTATACACCTAAGCAGCCTGGGTAAGCCGGTATATATCCATGTACCCTAGGTATCCTGATGCATACACCTAAGTAACCTGGGTATGGCCATATATATCTATGAACCCTAGGTAAACTGGTGTATACATCTACGTAGCCTGGGTACGGTGTTATACATATATGTATCTTAAGTATCCAGGTCTATACACATAAGTAACGCGGATACGCCGGTGTATATCTAGGTATGGAGGGGTATACAACTAAGTAACCTGGGTACGTTGGTATACGTCAGAGTATCATAGGCAACCTGGTGTGTGCACGTAAGTAACCTGGGTATGCTGCTATAAGTCTGTGTATATTTCGTATCCAGGTATATACACCTAAGTAACCAGGGTACGCAAGTATACATCTATGTATTTTAGGTATCCAAGTTTATACGCCTAAGTAACCTTGGAATGCTGATATACATCTGTGAATCTTAGGTATCCCGGTTTATACGTCTTAGTAACCTTGGTTGGCTGGTATACATCTGGGTATATTAGGTATCCGTGTGTATACGCCTAAGCAACCTGTGTACGCTGGTATACATCTGTGTATCTAAGGTATCCATGGGTATACGCCTAAGTAACCTGGGTTACTCTAGCATACATCTGTGTATCTTTGGTATCCAGATGTATTCACCTAAGTACGCTGGTACACATCTATGTATCTTAGGTATCCGGGTGTATACACATAAGTAACCTGGGTATGCTGGTATATATCTATGTATCTTAGGTATATACACCTAAGTAACATGGGTTCGATGATATACATCTGTGTATCTTAAGTATCCAGGTGTATTTAACTAAGTACGCTGGTATACATATATGTATCTTAGGTATCCAGGTGTATACGGCTAGGTAATGTGGGTACGCTGTTACACAACTATGTATCTTAGGTATCCAGGTGTATATACCCAAGTAACCTGGGTACGCTGGTTACATCACTGTATCTTAAGTATCCAGGTGTATGCACCTAAGTAACATGGTTACGCTGGTATACATCGGTGTATCTTAGGTATCCAGGTGCATTCGACTAGTACGCTGGTATACAGCTATGTATCTTAGGTGTCCATGTGTATATGCCTAGGTAAACTGGGTACGCTGTTATACAACTATGTATCTTAGGTATTCAGGTGTATATACCTAAGTAACCTGGGTACGTTAGTATACGTCTATGTGTCATAGGCAACCAGGTGTATACACGTAAGTAACTTGGATATGCTACTCTACGACTGTGTATATTAGGTATCCAGGTGTATACACCTAAGTAATCTGGGTCCGCTGGTATACATCTATGTATATTAGGTATTCATGTGTGTACACCTAGGTAACATGGTTACGCTGGTATACATCTATGTTTCTTAGGAATCCATGTGTATACGGCTAAGTAACCTCGGTAAACTGGTATACTTCTGTGTATCTTAGGAATCACGGTGTATATGCCTAAGTAACCTGGGTACGCTGGTATATATCTATAAACCCTAGGTATGCAGGTGTATACACCTAAGTCACCTATGTATGGTGGTATACATCTATTTACCCTATATATACACCGAAGTATCCTGGGTACGGTGTTATTTATGTATGTATATTAGGTATCGAGGTGTAAATACTTAAGTAGCCCGGTTAAGCCGGTATATATCCATGTACCCTAGGTATGCCGATGCATACACCTAAGTAACCTGGGTATGGCCATATATCTATATACCCTAGGTAAACTGGTGTATACATCTAAGTAGCCTGGGTACGGTGTTATACATATATGTATCTTAAGTATCCAGGTCTATACACATAAGTAACCCGGTTACGCCGGTGTATATCTAGGTATGCAGGTGTGTACATGGGTACGTTGGTATACGTCAGTGTATCATAGGCAACCAGGTGTATGTACGTAAGTAACCTGGGTATGCTGCTCTACGTCTGTGTATATAAGGTATCCAGGTGTATACACCTCAGTAACCGGGGTACGCAGGTATACATCTATGTATATTAGGTATCCAAGTTTATACGCCTTAGTAACCTTGGTATGCTGATATACATATGTGATTCTTAAGTATCCAGGTTTATACGTCTTAGTAGCCTGGGTTGGCTGGTATACATCTGGGTATCTTAGGTATCCGTGTGTATACGCATAATCAACCTGCGTACGCTGGTATACATCTGTGTATCTAAGGTATCCATGTGAATACGCCTTAGTAACCTGGGTTACTCTAGTATACATCTCTGTATCTTTGGTATCCAGATGTATTCACCTAAGTAAGCTGGTACACATCTATGTATCTTATTATCCGAGTGTATACACATAAATAACCTGGGTATGCTGATATATATCTATGCATCTTAGGTATCCAGGTGTATACACCTAAGTAACATGGTTACGGTGATATACATCTGTGTATCTTAGGTATCCAGGTGTATTCAACTAAGTACGCTTGTATACATCTATGCATCATAGGTATCCAGGTGTATACGCCTAGGTAACCTGGGTACGTTGTTATACAATTATGTATTTTAGGTATTCATGTGTATATACCCAAGTAACCTGGATACGCTTGTTACATCACTTTATCTTAAGTATCCAGGGGTATGACCTAAGTAACATGGTTACGCTGGTTTACATCCGTGTATGTTAGGTATCCAGGTGTGTGCACCTAAGTAACCTGGGTACGCTTGTATACATCTTTGTATTTTAGGTATCCATGTGTATACATCAAAGTACGCTAGTTACATCACTTTATTTTAAGTATACAAGCGTATACACCTAAGCAACCAGGGTACGCTGGTATACATCTATGTATTTTAGGTATACAGGTTATTTACACCTAAGTAACCTGGGTACGCCGGTATATATATATTTACCCTATGTATGCAGGTGTATACATCTAAGTAACCTGGGTATGCTGGTATATATGTATAAACCCTAGGTATCCAGTTGTATACACTTAAGTAACCCGGGTACGCCGGTGTATATCTAGGTATGCATGTGTATACGCTTAAGTACGCTGGTATACATCTATGTATCTTAGGTATCCATGTGTATACGCCTAAGTACGCTGGTATACATCTATGTATCTGAGGTGTCCAGGTGTATACGCCTAAGTAATCTGGGTACGCTGGTATACATCTATGTATCTTAGGTATCGGGGTGTATATACCAATGTAACCTGGGAAATAACATGGTTACGCTGGTATACATCTGTGCATCTTAGGTATCCAGGTGTATTCACCTAAGTACGCTTGTATACATCTATGTATCTTAGGTATCCAGGTGTATACGCCTAAGTAACCTGTTTATGCTGGTATACATCTATGTATATTAGTTATCCAGGTTTATACGCCTAAGTAACCTGGGTATGCTGGTATACACCAGTGTATCTTAGGTATACGGGTGTAGGCACCTTAATAACCTGGGTACGCTGGTATACATCTGTGTATCTTAGGTATCCATGTGTAAGCACCTACGTAACCTATGTAAACTGTCGTACACTTAAGTATCTTTGGTATCCAGATGTATACACCTAAGTAAGGTGGGTACTATGATATACATCTGTGTATCTTATGTATCCGTGTGTATGCGCCTGAGTAACCTGGGTAGGCTGGTATACATCTGTGTATCTAAGGTATCCATGTGTATACACCTACTTAACCTGGGTACCCTGATATACATCTGTGTATCTTAGGTATCCCAATGTATACGCCTAAGTAACCTGGGTACGCTGGTATACATCTGTGTATATTATGTATCCGTGTGTATGCGCATAAGTAACCAGGGTAGGCTGGTATACATCTGTGTATCTAAGGTATCCATGTGTATACGCATAAGTAACCTGGGTTACGCTGGTATACATATATGTATCTAGTTTATCCAGATGTATGCACCTTGGAACGCAGGTAACATCACTTTATCTTAAGTATCCAAGTGTTTACACCTAAGCAACCAGGGTACGCTGATATACTTCTATGTATCTTAAGTATCCAGTTGTATGCATCTAAGTAACTAAACCAGGGTACGCTGGTATGCATTTGTGTATCTTAGGTATCCATTTGTATGCATCTAAGTAACCTGGGTAAACTGGCATATACCTGTGTATCTTTGGTATCCAGTTGTACACACCTAAGTAATATTGGTACGCTGGTATAGATCTATGTATCTTAGTTATCCAGGTGTATACGCCTAAGTGACCTGGGTACGCAGGTATACATCTGTGTATCTTAGGTATCCATGTTTATTCGACTAATAATCTGAGTATGCTGGTAAATATCTATGAATCCTAGATATACAGGTTTATATATCTAAGTAGCCTAGGTACGGTTTTATACATCTATGTATCTTAAGTATCCAGGTGTATACACCTAAGTAACCCGGGTACGCCGGTGTATATCTAGGTATGCAGGTGTATACACATAAGTAACCTGGGTATGCTGGTTTATATCTATGCACCCTTAGTACGCAAGTGTTTATAATTAACAATCGTTCAGTCATAATTAACAATCGTTCAGTCATAATTAACAATCGTTCAGTCATATCACGACGATATCTACTTGTAGCAGTGAGCTCTTAACTTTATAGTGGTGGCTGCTGGAATACCAAGCCTAAGTAACGTGCCATGATACCCCACCCAGTCACATAATACTGATACCGAGCCGACACCTCCTTGAACTACCCTTTTTATATATATATATATGCTTAACGTCGCAAAGGAGCTACAAGTACGAGTTTTATTTAGTCATTTGTATGGCCGGACGGGGATTGAACCCACGACCTCCCGCATGCTGGGCGGATACTTGACCATTACAACACCGCCGCGGTCTTAAACATATCGCTAATACAATGCCATGTGGATACTGTCAATTGGTACGTGTTGTTGTTTTCAGATAAGAGAGATAAATATGTATAAGGACAGTGACACGACACCTTATGGAACTAAACTCGTCAACTGTACTATACGAGAACTCTGGAAGCAGTGTCAGCACACGAGTAGCTACAAACGACGTCTGGAAGAAGTCGAACAGTTTAACTGATAGAGATTAAATTATACTTACTGAGTCTTACATAACTTTAAAAAAGGAATGCCATAACTCAAGCAAGATCAGTGATTGTATCAGGTGTTTTGAAGCCATTTCATACCAATTGTTGAATGCTGACCTTTATATCTTTACGTTTAGTAGTGTGTGCGTTAATAATATAGAGATTATTTAACTGCTGAGATCGATTATAGGGAAATCCTTCACGAGATGGTAGACGTGTGGTTCTTTTCACGAACGTAAGCGTATGCGAGTGAGTAAAATACAAAACACGCCTACCATCGAGTAAAAGATTTCCCAATAATCAAACACAGCAGTTAAACAATATATTCATCAACGTCACAGTTAGTTAATTTTGTGTTCGAAGTTAGTTATTAATATTTAGCTATTATGAATATTCTTTCACTGAGATATCCCAATCTTTCACTCATAGAAATGTAATAAACTTGTTTTACTTTGTTTTGAAAGTGTTAATTTTTTCCCCATTGCAACGTTTATCAGTGAAAGTGTGACTTTTTGGAAAAAGATTCCCCACCCCGCAATTTGACTATCGATGAAGTTTGTCAACATTTGTTAGTAATGTGTTATTTGTAACATCCCATATTTATAACACCTAGTTCGGGTTTTAATTTTCATGGCGTATTGCTTTTATATAGTGTGAAGCCGTTTGCATTGCTTCTAATAAAACCTTTTCTTTTTTTTAGTGAGAACAGATGGCAGAAACGAGGTGTAACTATGGCAACCACTAAATTTGGTGTCGGTCTGCCACTCATCTGCAATCACGTATTGTCTATTATGTAATTTGTGCAAATTGTTAATCTGGCTTTGTGAACATAATTGACATTACTCTTACTTGAAGTGTCTTACTGACATTATCTTGATCTGTCGTACTGGCCAACATTCTATTCTATCCACTCGAAGAAAACGAGCGGCGGAGACGGACAGTTTATATTTTATTATTTATCGTTACAAGATTACATATCCTGTCATTTTTTATAAATGGAGGAAGGTGACATATAAACATATAAAAAAAGTATGCAAGTAAAACAAACGGCTGAAAACTGGCAGATGCACGTATATTCATCCATTATTTCAAAATTAGATGCGTAAAATTACCAATGCGCAGAACATTGAATCTGGATTCAAAACTTGACCTTGTGTTTTTTATCATATATATATTTTTTTCTTTTAGATTTTATTATTTATTCTCTTTTTCAGAGAGTTAAAACATATTTCAGAGTTGGTTGATCATATAAATGTTTATGAATTTTCTTTCTATGAGAAGTTTTTATCTGTCACCTATGCAAAAGAAAGATTTTAATCAGTCGTTGGTTTCGTATATATAGGAACTATTTCATTGGAGATCCGGTGTGTTTATGTCTTCTCGAATGAGCTTCAGTGAATAATTGAAAACAGTAGTAACGTGGTTCTCGGGTAAATTAGTTCAATCAACTGCCAATCACATATTGTCGACGGTGACAATGCGCTAGGTGCGTTAAATGTGCCACAGCCACAATTAAACCGAGCATTCAGTGTTTTCGACAATGTCTAAGGGCTATTGTCTTTAAAACGTTTTTCTTTAATACGTTTTTACAGGGCAGTGCATTGGTTCACATATATAAAGACGGTACTGTGTTACTGACCCACGGTGGTGTGAAAATGGGTCAGAGTATAAACACGAAGATGCAACAGGCAAACCACTTATTCTTCTGTAACTCCAACTGTATACATGTTAATGCCCTTCGTTGACTTAATCATATAAGAGAGATCATTATTCGTATATCGGTACATTTCATAATCAACACAGCTCTTGAATGGTTCGCGTTTACACATCTTATTAAACCGTTTATACATCATATTAGGTAATATTGGAACAGCAATGGGAAGTTAGCCATCTGACATGCCTCCGCTAGGAGCAAGCTCACGCTGGGTGTAGGTTGGTAGCTCTAAAGATCAAGGTCTTGTAGACTGAACTACCGAGACCGTTATTGTATGGAGAAAACAAATGTGTTCGAATACAATGGTAGTAGGAAGAATTTGTGAAAGTTGTTTTCTGATATTTAAACATGCATATTCATACATGATCAATACGATATCATAAAGTCATGGCATCTTATAAAAGTATAAATTCTGTGTCATTCAAATATATTTGTAAAGCGATACAAAAATCAACGTGTCTTCGGCGAATAGTAGATCTGCTAATGCACATGCAAATGAAAAGTTTTGTTAAATAAATACCATACAAATGTTCATGGCATGCAATAAAGAGTATTAGGGCTAAGGTATACAAATACATCTTTGTCTTGTCTTGTCGTTACCCATAACTGTTTGTTCTCTTGTTGCTCTGGCTTCTGCCAAGTCATTGAATATTTACTTTGTGGCTTTCTAGGCTTTTTTTGTTATATTATATACACATGATCATTCATGTGTTTTACTTATGTTTCCTATTAATGCTGCCATTTTTGTTAGAGAATATAACCTGGCGGAGTGTCTTTATTTACACTGTCCCGTTTTATTGAGATGACAGTAGAGTGAGGTTTGGTGCAACCTAGAACCAGGTTTAAACCCCCAGCAGCCTTTTGTTTTGCCACAGACCGTTCCAAGGCGGTAGCCTTATTCTCAAGCCTTTTATGTGTGTGATGTCATATCTTGTCTTTTATTATACCCACGTTTTTGAAAAAAAGCATTGTATATTAAAATCGCCTCCGTTTGTCCGTCTCACTGTCTATCCGTCCGTTCGTTACCACATCTCCTCCTAAACCGCTGAACGGAATTCAACCAAACTTAGCGTATGACATAACCATATGATAATGGCGTGGAAGAGCAAATTAGGTTTGGCTCCGAGCCCAGGGGCCTTCAGAGGGTATAACCTTTCAAATACACTAAAAATTCAATTACACTGTTTTTTTCCCATATTTTTGCACATAAATTGGTAAATGTAATCATCTATGAACGATAAATAACATATCATACGATTTTATTATTTCGGAAATCGGAAGTCCGCCCGGGGGTCAGCGTGGTGGGGCTGTGGGGGTTATTTGGGGTATTTTTTCTGTTTTTTTATAATTATGCCTCAAATGACACTATATACACTTGTTTCCTCCTACGTTATTGGTGGGGTCTGAGGGAAGGGGCATCAAATACATTAATAATTCAATTACGGTGTAATTTGTCCATACTTTTGCACATTAATTGGTATAATAGTCGTCTATGAAAGAGATACACAGCATGTCAAATGATTAATTATTTAAAACTCTGAAGTCTTCCCTGGGGTTGGAGGTGGTGGGGGGAGGGTAACACGGGTCAATTTGTTTTTATTTAAGTCTGAAACGAACATTTTGATGAAGGGATTACAGTGTATCATATGTTTTTCTCCTGTATGTGTGTGTGTTTGTTGTTGTGGTGGTGGTGGTGGGTAGGGTGTGGGGTTGGAGGTTGTAAGGGGCGTCATAAGTCCAATTTACACAAAATTCAATTTGCGTTTATTTAACATTGGCAAATATACAGTATATTATACAAGTATACTCCTAAGAAAAAAAAAGCATATCAAACACTTCCAGTGTTTCCACCTTAGAGGTGTGCCGATGTGGGGGGAGGGGGGCTGGGTGGTGGTGGGGGTGAGGGTGGTGGGAGTGAGGTAAATTGGATCAAATATCTATTTTTTTCTTTCCCAATAAAATGTAATGATTTTGGGAATATCAGTATAATTTTTTCCAGGGTCACCATGGGACTCTGGATTAGGGGTCAAACGTTCAAATACACAAACACCCTAAACAGTTTTTATTCATTTACAATGTCAGACATGTATACAGAAAAGCATAAATAGTACTATTTCTGATCAAAGTATCAAAGAACGATCAAAACATTTACATGTAAAATGGATACAGGGTTAAAGGGAATTGACCTGTGTGAAGAAAACGTAGGTATTTGCGATGGAGCGCCATCGAATTCGTTCTAGTTCATCTTTGTATTTTTGTTTTTGTTTCAGTGTGTGTTTGTAGTTGACTGTGATCGTTGAATCGTGCATTTCCTGTTCGAATTTTTATATCTATCTGTGTAAATAACCACTTAAATTTATAAATGAGGCGGTCTAAGTGTACACTATGACAAAAGGCACGTACTTATGTGTAACTTACCGTCTGTTGCTTTTTAAGATTGCATCAAGAGCTCTCGGCGTTGCTATCAGTAAGATTTAAACAAATGAGACGGGACCCCACACTATTCCTAACACCACTTTGACTGGGTCAAATACGGGAACCGACATATATGGCCCAGCAGTCCTGGTGAGTGAGTGATTATAATGGATAAAAATTATACCATTTTAGTTCAGTTAGCATGACAATGTATTGAAATTTAATGTTTCATAATATTTTAGCAATCTTTATATTTAAACGTTGCCTTGTGCGAAGATTTTCATCGAACTCCACTATATCTGCTAATGTCTAGTAGGTCTAAAATAAAATTCAACTTCATTCTCAATCAAAGATGGCCGCAGCAGCTAAAATGTATATTTAATTTTCTTTGATGCTTTTGGCCACATTAATTGCCTCGGTTCGCATCGAAGCTTTATATGGCAATGTAAAAAACATGATTCCCGTGGTTGTTAATATGGCAGTGCGAGAAAACAAAACTCGACATAAAGACAGAGAGATGACGTCGATCCCAATGTCTGTAGTAGGTTAGAGGTTAGTCATTTAAGAAATAAACGTTTCCCACTCCAAGGACAGCACTATTATTGGATACCTAATTTCACAATAAATTAAAAAGCTAAATATATGTATAAGTCTCTTCATCTTCATATGCAAGTTTTACAACACTTCAGGTGGATTTTATATTGTATTTCTGCAACACATTTATGCATTTTAAAATCTTGAATAAGCTGCTCTATACAAGTTATACAGCATACTCTGTAATATTACAGGATGCATGCAACACCTTCATTAAACGCCTTGAACCAGTCAGGAAAGATATCCCCGATGCTTCATGGGAAGTCTTGGTATTGTATTTGTTTTATTCAACAAACATGAATAACAATTAAGTGTCCAGGTGTCGAAATATATAATTGGTCAAATAGTTGGTTTACATTACGCCTCCTACTGTGTTAGTTTTGTAAGCTCTCTTCGTGCTGCATTTCTAGTGCCGACGATTTCGCTGGTTTCCTACACTAATACACAGGTCGATCATTGCTGTAGAGTAAATAAACAAAACAGTTGATCCAGTGACCTATTAATTTCGATTCGAATGAAACATGTAACTGACATGATGTAAGTATCAAGATTCTAAAACTAATGTTTCAGGGATAAACATATAAAATGCACCCACCCATCCGCCTTTTTGAGGTCGCATGATTGGAAGGTTGCTATGATACCTAGTCTAACCGATCATATTCAAGTCATTAATACATGTTTAATATCACTTTACAGATAAAAAAAGAGCTTATTTTAGTAGAGTTCGGTTAATGGCAACTGGATTTTAAAGGTAATATACTAATCAGGTAATCAACGATAAGGGGTTTTGTTCAAAATCAATCTAAGTGAAAAGTTTATTAACAGTATATGAAATTCACAAACAAGCCTGCCCAACTATAATTAGCTCCCTACAGGTCGTCACTATAGGACTGCACACCGCCCGTCCGTCCATCATTCATTCCGTCAGTCCGCCAGTCTGTCACGTTTCGTTTCTGCTCAGTAACTTTAACAGTAAACTTTCTTCGTAGGCAGCGTTTATAAAATTGAAGCTTGGGATTGTATTTGGGTCACTGGGATGAAGGTCATTGTCACTGTTAAAGAACAATCGGTTTCCGCTTAATATCTTTACTTAGGAATGAACTATTGGCCTGAATACTGGTGTGTCGGTAGGTTATATAAAAAGGAAGCCTGTGACTGCATTTGTTGTTTAACAGCTCATCAACACAATACTGCTATTTAGAGCCGCCCTCGAGAGAGAGAGAGAGGAGAAGGATACATAGAAATCCGAGTACCTGCCCTTCTCTTATTAACGAATAGATTCATATGTTTTTTTATAAAGTGCTCGGAGGATCGACTCCTATATGCGGCACCGTTCGGTTTACGTCCCCATCGGACCGACGAGGCTAAGTGAAACGATATTGCCCAAGAACAAATCGAATGAATGAACGGTGTTTTACGGCACGTCGACACATAGATAATCATATTGTGTGCAAAAACTGATGAAAGAAGAAGAAATTAAGTAGTAATTAAAAGTTTATGTAAAGATATCTTGTCGTGCCCTCAGTGGTTTATTCTCTTGTTGCTCTGGCTTCTGCCAAGTCATTGAGTACCTTCTTTTTGACTTTCTAGGCTATTGTTTATTTGTGTATTTATATATACACGATCATCTTTATTTACAATGTCCCGTTTCATTGGGTTGACAGTAGGGTAAGTGTGAGGTGTGTGCACCATAGAACCTGGTTTAAACCCCCAGCGGCCTTTTTTTGCCACTGACCGTTCCAAGGCGGTAGCCTTATTGTCAACCCTTTTGTGTTTGTGATGTCTTATTTGGCCTTTTATTCATCTTTAAATTTGTTCTTTGTTTCTGTGTGTGTTTGTGGTTGACTGTCGTCCTTGAATGCTGCTTTTCCTGTTTGATTTTTATATCTAAATATACAGATAAAACTATTTACAAATAAGGGATGCCATGGTAAAAGTAGTAAAGAACAAATCGATCAAACACAGTGGCGCCGGTACGTCTTGAATCCGGGTTCTCCGGTATCTAGTCCGCTCTGCTATAAATCGGGTCACACATAGATGTTTATTAAATTGCTTTCCTGGGGACCCTTTATGTTTTAATGGAATAGCCCACAAACCATTTGAGACAGAAACCTTGTTTGTTTGTCATCAGTTTCAAAATTATTATGATTCTCTTTAGCTGTTACATTTAATATTCTATTGTATTCCGATATTCATTTTAATTTATATAAATTAAATTTTAGGTTCGTCAAGCTGATATAGTGATGGACGTCGGCAAAAGTCTGAATCCTGCCATAGATATTGGTCAGATTGAAGGGGGATTTATTCAGGTTTGAATCTATATTTATTTTAAAGGTGTATTATCACCATATGACATATAATTGCAGATATTCACATAAAATATTACATGAATAGTTTAAGAAAATATTACATGAGGTTTTTAAGGGTATACCTTACTGGTACACCATTGCTAATCCCTGATACTGTCATGAATATTTAAAGAATGTACCATTGTTGAATATTTTAAGGTAAACAACGGCTGATCATGAATAGTTAAGTGTATACCATTGCTGAATAGTTTAAGGATATACAATTGTTAAATATGTTAAGGTACAAACGTGATGATCATGACTGTTTTACATGAGAATCTGTGTTACTTGATTACTTGCCTCTGTATCATAAAAGTAATACTAGCAATAATAATGAGTAAGACAAAGAAAGACAAAACTCGTTTAAAGCAATGCAATAACCCATGAGGTCCTCAGATGTTGTTGTTCATGTTAAGGCCTTACTGTCACAGGATGACCGTAGTGGTTGGGGCTAACTCAGGAAAGAATCAATGACGGTGAATGCATTTACATAAGTTTAATGCAACTTTTAAAATATGTTAAATATATATATAATTATCTAAAAAAATCAAGCGAATACACAAATGAACTATGAAAAGAATGTTCTCATGGACGTTTAAGACGTTCTTAGTATTGTTATAAATACTGAATGTATGAGACACTAAAGTGTTGTTAAAGTTATAACAATGTTGATTTATGATCTAGCGCAATAATTGTGATGCGCGAGAGCTCATGAAGATGATGATGCTCGAATCCAATGGGTGATCGTCATCAAATGCCTTCTGTAAGGGTTGATGACGCGATGTAATGGTGGTTAACCTCCAATGAGATTGTGGGTGATGTTCCTCCAGTGAGGACGGATAACGGGTCCATCTTGTGTCCCGGGGGTAGTCGAAACTAAAACCTGGCCATGCTGCTCAGGTACGGGGACCGTCTCCACTGCTCGTTACGTTATCAGTGGACGCTTAGCTCCACTCCGGAATATCCCAACCCAAATTATACATACGTTTTAGTTGTCGGTTGACAAGCATAACAATCTTGCATAATTATCATTACCCAAACAAATCATTATTCAATAAATATATGTAAGCTGTACTAATGATGAGTAGCAATGTATACATTTTCTACAACGCCATGTATACGCCATGTACGTCGCTGTTAATCAATGCCCCTAATACATGTAATATAAACATTATCAAATCACTCGTATATTACACTCACTGAGTTATGCATGCACGCATGTCAACTAATGACCACATTATACAACGCTATGCATACGAGTCGAACATGTATCCTAGTCACTCATCTCATTGTTATTACAATCACTTAGTTATACGCCAACGTTAACTAATGCACCTATTATCCACTGTTATCAAATTAATATTGTTTTACAATTAATGATCAATTACAATAATTACATCTAATAAAGTAACTTCAAAATCATATGCTAGTCTAAAGTTAATGTTTGAGAAACATCAAAGCTAACCGGATGTCGTAACCGCCAAACAAGATGGCGCCGCCCACTGAATACAAATGTACGATAAAAGTTTAATAAAATAACTAATGACCACATATTGCTTGTGAATTTCGCCGTCCAATCTCTGTTCCAACCAAAGCAACTATATCAAGCAATCCCGGCAAGAACTAGAACACGATGGGTTTTATAGCAAACATTACGCCCAAACCATTATTTCCCCCGTTCAGTCCGTGACATACGTGGCTAAATTCGCAGTATTAAAATCTACACGAGAGGCCCTTACACATTTTTGCCGTTTAAGGAAGATAGACCTTTACGTTTACATGCATTAGCACAAAAATAAACTTATGACACGGCCTCTCTGGTGGCCACTTAAAATGTGCACGCTTTTACGTGTTACATGAATATATCATGGATATTGTGAATTTGTTTCAACTCAACAATAGATTAGGGTGTGACTGACAACTTACAAGAGCTATGTACGACCAATACGCTCTACCCGTGACATTTTGTGACAACATCTCCCCACTTAAAGAAAGTGCTACACTTTTTAAAATTCAACAAAATGATTACTTAAACTATTAATTAGTCCTAGCAAAAGACATGGTTGCATACATAATAAGCAACATTAAAATTTCAACAATATTCTACAATTTTACACTACACTGTCGTAACATACACTACTATAGTTCTAAATCTGTCATTATGTGCGGCGACTTAAATAGTCTGCCCCAATATTGTCCTTTCCTCGGATCGCTTTAATTTTCATCCGGTAAGGCTGCAGAGTCAGTGCCCACCTCATTAACCTACTGTTAGCTACCTTTGCTTTATTCATATAAGCTAACGGTTGGTGGTCTATCTCCAAGACAAATTCCTTACCAAAAACATATCGGTGCAATTTACTGACACCCCACACTACTGCAAGACACTCCCTTTCGATAACAGAGTAGTTACATTCCCGGGGTAGTAGTTTCCGACTTGCGTAAGCCACGGGGAGACTACACCCATCTTGCTCTTGCAGTAGGACTGCACCCACCCAGATATCGGAGGCATCCGTTCTGAGGATAATCTCCTGGTCAAGTTCAGGTAATTTTAGTATTGGGGTTTTGACCAGACTCCCCTTTAAAGAGACAAAAGCTCGCTCCTGGCTTTCCCCCAAGTTATACTATTGGGTTGACCTTTCTTTGTCAAGTCTGACAAAGGTGCAGCTATAGCCGAAAAGTTTAGGATAAACTTCCTGTAAAAACCCGCCAACCCTAAAAATGACCTAACTTGTTTCTTTGTCTCGGGTCTTGGTGTTTCCTGAATTGCCTTAACCTTGTCGGAGTTGGGTTTCAATTTCTGGTCCCTCCCGACAACATGACCCAGACACTCTATATATGCGTAACCTATGTGACACTTGCTAGGTTTTGCAGTCAGTTTAAACCGGCGTAGCCGTTCCAACAGATTACGTAGAGCCTTAATATGGACTTCAAATGTTGTAAACACCAGGATGTCATCTACAAAACTGTCTGTGTTGGACAAATCCTTCAGGACTTTCCTCATCAACCTACAGAATGTTTCTGGGGCGTATACGAGACCGAAGGGCATGACCTTGAACTTAAAAAGTCCTTGCGAACTTTCAAAAGAGGTCATCTCTTTAGCTTGGTCTGAAAGTGGGACTTGCCAATAACTTTTACTGAGGTCTAACTTGGAGAAATACGAATATCCCGCAAGTTTAGAGAATACCTCCTCAATATTAGGCATTGGCTCTGCATCAAAGATGGTACGTTTATTGAGCTGCCTAAAATCGATGCAGAATCGAATTGACCCATCTTTCTTCTTAATAAGTACGACTGGGGATGAAAATGGGGCGTTTGAAGGTTCGATGACACCCAGTTTCAACATGTCTTTCACCTCCTCATCAACAATTGATCGGGAGTGAAATGGAATGGGATACCCCTTAATTCTAATTGGTTCCCCTGATGTGAGTACAATATCATGTTGCACTCCATCTGTCTGCCCCGGGTTTTCGGACAAGACATCACTGAACTCCGAGAGTAAACTACCCATCTCTCGTTGCTGCTCTACACTAAGCATGCCCGATATGTCTACATCGGCTGCTGTCTCCTTACCTACACTAGTGGGGAAATACATGGGACTAGTGTCCTCACTACTGTCTTCCTCACTATCCTCAATAACTGCAACATCAACTACCGTTAACACCCCTTGTTGCACATTATCGGTTCTACTGATATTCTCTTTCAGCATATTCGCATGAAAGGTCTTTAACTTTCCGTTTATCTCGATACGGTAATCCATAGTGTTCACTATCCCTCTAACGTAAAACGGACCTTTCCATTGTAATTACAACTTGTTATTGTCGGTCGGGAGTAACAGTAACACCTGGTCATCTATCTTAAACTTCCTAGCTCTAGCTTTCTGGTCATAGTACCGTTTATACTTGGTACTTGCCTTAACTAACTGACTTTGAGCTATCTTAC